>CAWUFW010003869.1:1200000-1696102 GCA_963921515.1 Calotriton arnoldi | reverse complement strand
GTGGCTGCACCTACACTCCACCGACTGGGTGGACCGCATACACCACAGATCTCTGCCCTATTTGGCATTTACTAACCTTGATAGTCAGGTCTGCCGGTTGCAGGCCTGAGCCATTACCTTGAGATGGTGCAGGAAGTCATCTCAGCTGGAGGTGAGAATGCCATGTAGGTGGCACTGAGGTTTTCTAGCCCAGCCAAGACCCGGTTGACCAACCTTCCAACCCCTGGAAGTTGCCCTCTGGTGTGGAGAATGCCATGGGCGGATAACTCTGCTCCACCAGTGAAGTTTGCAGAGTTTAAAACTCTGCACTCTGTTTGGAGTGCAAAGTTTTCCAAAACTCTGCAATCGCAGCGGAGAAGAGTAACATTTACCTTCTGTGTCCTGCTCCTGCCTGCTCCTGCGGCTCCACTTGCCTTCCGCTGTGCTGCTCTGCCTCCGGTTGAATTAATTAACAGGAAACCAGGAAGAACTGCTGTGCATATGGCATACTGCTTGAAGGCATGCCTGATTTATACAGAACCTCAGTTCTGCGGGTGGTTCCCAAAGGGGCAGCCTTGGTAACAATACCACTGAATTGAAGCAGGGAATACAGGAGGGCTCAATCGCCCCCAAATCCAACATTTTGGATATCCCATCCATGCTGCTAGCTCTCATATTGTCAGACAGCCTGAGATTTTACTCTTAGCAGGCATGCTGGTCCTATGTCTATGTCATGGGTACACTAATCAGTGAGCCATGGGGTAAGTGAGAATAAATAGGCAAACTGCCCCAACAAGTGGCAACAGTCCCTCTGTTGCTCTGGGGTCAAGGCAGGGGAGAGGACAACTCCTTCCACTGACCCATCTTGCTCCTTGGAAGACAGGAGATATGGGAGGGGTTCACTTTGCTCCTCCTCACCAATATCTGTCTCCAAGAGCATAGGGATTTCAGACCTATCAAAGTGAGGCTTGAGGTGGATCACATTTAGGACTGTCAGGGCCTGATTACGAGTTTAGGTGCTATTTAGGGAACCTGATCAATAACAATACCATAGGTATGTTATTTATTGGGTGCAATAAATAGCACCTATCACAAGTTTATGGGGACTAAAGTGCGGATTTTGGTGTTTAACGCACCAAAATCTGCATGGTACAGTAAATACCATACACATTTTCCCAGTAAAAATGTATTTGTCTGGTTTGTCCGGTCAGAATTTAATGAAGCTCAAGATATTTAAAGCATCCGATAATTATTGGATGCATTAAATAAAATGAAACTCATAATTAGGACCTGTGCGTAAACAGGGGTTAATGAACGGGTCGGAATACACCAACCAACTTGTAATCAGGCCCTTAGGGGGTTCCTGGATATCTTGAGGTCCACTGGGTGGGTTACCTCCCCTTTCTGCTCCTTCACCTCATAGTGCCCAGTCCAATGATTCATCAAGGCCCAAGGCTTCACAGGCACCATCGCCCACACTTTTGACCAGATTGAAACTCCCTCAGTGTGGATTTCTCATCATACCACTGTTTATTTCCTCCTGGCTGGCCTCTAGATTCTCAGTGGCCTCTTTCCAGAAGAGCTTTCTATGAGATCTGAGGGCTCACTATGTCCTGGGAGGTTTCTTGGGAGCATTCTCCTACCCCTCCTCGACAAGACTAAGTGGTCCACCTACAGGATGGCCACACAGATGTTCAAAGGGACTGAACCTCACTTCCATCTGAGTCACTTCCCTGTCAACAGCAGGCATGGCAAGAGGGCATCCTGCCTATACCTCAGGGGCTATGATAAGCCCATAATCATGCCTCCCAGGGTGTTAACAAGCCCATTCCTCTGGGGATGGTATGATGTAGAGAACTTATAGGTTACTCCATGGCTCTATCAGACACATCCTTCTAAATATCCCCGTCAGTGTTCTGGTCACCATGGGCGCAGTCACTTAACAGGGGTATGGCACCAGGGTCCTGTGTGGCACTGTCTATCAAGAACATGATGAACCTGTTGCCTAAGACTGTCTTGGGGTGCAGGGGCTCAACTATATTGATGCCTACCCTTTCGAAGGGCGTTCCCACCACAGTGAATGGAAGCAGGGGAATCTTATATTTTACCCCTGACTTCCCACTCACCTGGCTGGTTACACATACCTGAATTATGCATCTGAATGCATTCTCAATATTAAAAGTGGGTGAACAGTCAAAAGATTTGGCCTGTCCCAGATGTCATGAGCCAGCTCTAGTAGGAAGGACCAGTAGAATTGGGGGAACACCAACACATAGGCTGACCCAGGCTCTGGGACCTTAGACTCACTATACCGGAGAACATAATCCCAATAAATGAGGTAATCTGCAGAGGTGTCACCAACTGCCTGGCCTGAGCCTTCTGCTGTAGACCATCAAGAGTGGGACACTCCTTCAGTGTCTGGAAGAAGTCCGCCTGGGACAGTCCTCCTTAAGCTTGCCACTTCACTGGCTCAAGTAGGTGTCCCAGAGCAATGATATTGTCCTATGTAGGTCAGGGCATCACCCTCAGGGGTCAGCTTCCTCCAAGACCGATGGAATTTCTGGTACAGATTTCCCACAACCCCTGCCCTTCCTCTTCTTAGCAGACACTTGGGACACTCTTTCAGGCTCCAGCTCCTTCTGACTCTCATAATGAGGTACCATGATACGTGTGTGTGGTCAGGCACACAAACACAGGGAATCCCAACATTTCCCAGTGGGACCTGAGGTCCACCTTTTTCCAGATGGAGTGCTGTAGGTCACGTCCTAACAGACAGTCAACAGGCATGGCTTGACTCACAGCTACCCTTAAGCTCCCTCCACTCAAAGAGGACCAGAGGCACTGGATAGTGGCTCACCTGGTAGTCAGCTGTCACAAATTATTGGACTACATGAGGAACCACCTGCCCCAGAGATACCATATGACAACTCACGGTTGTCATATTGGTTCCTGTATCGCTCAGAGCCTCCTCCTCACTGATATAACCTCTGTATCCTGCCCCCAACGTAGACTGTGGCAATTTGCTCCTGCAGGACTAAACTGGTAACTCCCCGGACATTCTGCACCTCACTCCTCCAAGACACACACTTCTCCTGCAGGGTTGGCAGGCTTTAACCCTTTCTCAGCAGGCCGGCAGGCTTATAGGTTCCTGAGGGTGGGTAGATAGCTCCTCAGCAAGAAGTCAAGCTACAGATGATGTTCCTGCAGTGCTTGTTATGCAGACACCAGGTCTGGTTGCATAGCAGTTCACTGAGTACTCTGCTGAGCCCTCCCTTTCTTGGCCATAAAGGACTTGGAACCGGAACAACAAGTGGGGCTGTGAGGTTCCATATTTATCACCAAAATCAGACAGGAGATATGTCTCAGTTGTCAAAACAGTACAACCGGTTTGAGATGGTTCTCCTTTCAAGTGTGCTTGCTAGGTTGCTCTCCAAACACAGCCTTTGTGGAAAGTGATACAACAGTATGATCTTCAACTTGGAGCACCTGCAACAGAGCTACAAAGAGGTGGGAAGTGTTTGCATCTGGCTGTCATCAGTCACACTGACGGAGTGATCAGGGAAAACAAAATGCCAGGCTTCACGTAAATGTTTCCTCACCTCTGCACAACAGAGTCTGCAGTCCCACCCCTCTCTCCTATAACTCACCAAATGACAGTATTCAAGTAATCTATTCAGCAGCTCCTTGCTAGCACAAGGCCTAATAAAATTTCTACAGAAGAATCTCTCTACACTCCCCTCACTTCAGTGTTTAGGTCTCCCTCCTCCAACTTCAGGAATATGAGAAGTACACTCCACTTTATGGGAAAATAACCTCACTTCCATCTTGGGTATCCAAAATGCATCCCATAGGCCTCTATTACTATGGCTCCCTCACACACATGTACGAAGCTAAATACCAATACCAAGGTACACATCTGATCATGTGTAACACTTTTTCAGGATGCTAGTGCTAAGAACTGGGTAAATACATAGAAGTGTAACTTTACCCGAGTGGGCTATAGGCCTCCACTCCAGTGACACAGATAAATAGGTTAGGTTTGTCACAGTATGGATTCTCAAAACACGGTATGCTGCGTCCACCGCTGTATGTGCTAAACCTATGATAGGCACAGTAGTCCCCTGTCTGTCAATGAGTATATGCTCAATGGGCTTATGGGTCTGTCCTGCTCCACTAAGTAAGACCTTCAAGATAGGAAAACAGACTTGTCTCATTGACTACAACATGGTCAATGTTGAAGCTAGGTTACTGTGTTGAACATGAGAATAGTGTCTCATTTGGAAAGTAACCATGATCCAATAAATTGCCTCATTTGCTCCGATATTGTTCATGTTTAGAAGGGCCACCATAAATAGGAGAGATGATAATTATGATAGCCTCACTCCTGTTATAATGGGAGCAATACTTAGGACTCGTTTCCAAGTTGGTCAGTGTTTTACGACCCTGTGCCAACCCCTGTTTATGCTGGGGTTTGAATTCCGAGTTGGGTGATATATATCACAGCCAGTAGTTACCAGGTGCATTCAATACCTCATATTTTGTTAAATTCAGGCAGGTTTGACCTGTGGAAGTTTAAGGAAGGGTGTGGTATTTAATGCACACAGAAAATTGGCAGGCCAAACCTGACAGAATTTAGCAGAGAATAGGTGTTCATCATTTATCATACCATGTGGATTTTGGTGCATTATCAACAATATATGCATGCTATTCCTCAAAAGCTCTGAATATGTGCTATTTATTTCACCTAATAAATAGGGTATTCAGTGGTTCTGTTATTTATCGGGTACAATAGCAACTATTCCTCCGACAAAATCAGAATCAGGGTTATAATGAATTGGCAGTTATACTCTTTAGTGGGAGAGGCAACAAGGGAAGGGTGATAGCATTGTTTGATTGAAAAGGTTCCCTACTATTCTAAGCGTCCCCCCATGGAAAATGGTGGTATCAATAACTGAGTGTGTCAGTGATGAATGTTGTTTAAGGAAGGTTTGGGTAGCATCTGTTTTAGGAGAATTTTACAAATATGTTGATGAGGAAGTACTTTTTGCTGAACTCAGAAAGGACTATAAAGTATTAATCACTAAAAAACATGAGTGCAGCAAAGTCTGTGGGATGATTTGAAGCAGGCTGCCCCACAGAGAAATTCTAAGAAATGTTGTGAGCTTGCATCTTGTGTGACCCAGGTGCAAGTAAATCACCTTGTACAATGTATAGGGATGACTTACAGGGTTAGGAATTTTAAGCAGATGTATAAAATTAGTATGGAGGTAAAAAAATCACTTCTGGTAACTACTATCGTACCTCATCCCAAAACTGCTGCAAGTCCTAACCTGTTTTTTTTAATGTCCATAGGGCTAGAATTAGTATTTCATGCCAAAAGCCTATAAAAATCACCTCACCCAGATGCTGTGACGTGGAGCTGAACCATGCGGAGCCTAAAGTGTGAGCGTGAGTTCTTACTAAGATTTTTTATTGCTTTGTAGATGGCTAGCACTGGTCTAAGTTCATGGTTCTCAGTCACAGTTCCACTTCACAAGGAAGAGAGCTGAGCTAACAGACCCCATTACAAATCTACGGTCAGGATGAGGAAAAAGAGATGCTCAGAAGGCTGGAAAGTCAGTTTGCATGATACTTTGGCAGCACTGAGTCAGGAAATAAGAGTATGAAGTCGGTCGGAGGTTTTCTGAACGACACGGTTGGTTTGTGGTCTGACCGCTGAATTACGTTGTCAGCTGTCAGAGCGACAACCGGCCAGTCATTCCGACGTGGTTCCGACTGGCTCTCGGAGTCTTCCGGCCATTCGGACCCGCACCGTAATCCCCTATGGGCAGCGTTTCCGCCGTCGGGATTACGATGTCGGTTACGGACAGCATTTCCATGCCTGCTTTTCCAACATGGAAAGGATGTCGGAAAGTGACTTTGTGGGCACCTAGCAGGGCCCAATTGCCTCCGCAGCCTACGGTTGGTGGCCGAGGGGGTACCTAGGGCGCCCCCCTGTAAATCCCTGCAACTTGTGGCAGCCACCATGAGGTGCCTGCCACAGAGTGCAGGGTTTAACACACACCAATTTCTTTATGGGAGCCTTTATGGGAGTGTTCGGTCACATTGCCATCAGTCGGTCAGAACCGCCGACCGGAGGAAACTCCGACCGCCGACCGGAGGAAACTCCGACCGACATCGTAATTGGCCTCTAGCTATGCAAGTTCCAGGTACATATGTGTAGGAGAAGTGGAAAGGATTTAAGGTTTCCTGTAAGAAATGGAGAATAGGTTGATGGAAATATGGTAGATCTAAGAGGGTCCTGAGGCAAGATGGCTGCCGCAAGTCGGCCGACGGGCTGAGCGCTCCCAGGAACTCTCCCCCCTTTGAATTAAACTTAGTTATGCCGTGAATTTGCCACCCGATTGCTTGGGGAAAACCACAGGACTTACTGGAGGACTCCAGGGCATGCTTCTCCTGACGGCGGTCGCTTGGGCCACAGCACGAAGATTCCTCGGCCTCAGCTGGCGTCTCTCTCTGCGTCTCTCTCTGCCCCGGCTCGCGGCGCGAGGCAGCTACTGCGGTGAGGGTGAAGCAATTGGAGCAAGCAAGCCCCGTGGATCCAAAGACTCAGCTGCAATGCCCCCAAAGGCGGCTCGAGGTAGAGCACGCACACCGACTGAAGCAGCGTCTACAGGGAGAGCTGGCCAGTCGCAACGAAGTACTAAGAATGGCAACATAGGGACGGCTGAGAAAGGACGAGAAAAGAAGATGGAGGTGAACAATGGTGATGGTGGTAAGCGCAGTATACCTGCTCTGTTCTTACCAAATAAAGGGAAAAAACAACATAATCCTGGTAGCATTGAGGGGTCAATAGGGGAGATATGCAAGGGGATGAGCTCCACTTCAAGTGCCTTTCAAGAGGAAGATTGTGGTGACGACCCCAATGATCAACAATGCAAGGCTCAGCTAAATAATCCAATAATTGCCACCCCATGTAGCTCAAATACTCTATTTAGTAAAGACACAGGGGGGTCACTTGCTATCGAAACCTCTTTACCGCAGACAAAGGGAATGGCGTTACTCAACATGGGTAAGAGGAATTTGGTCAGCAAAGACATACAGAAGGATGGCATAGAGAACACGGATGAAGTAAATGGAGAACTGGACGGGGTTGGCGGTGTCAGCACCCTGCAAGCATCAACAAAGGAAGCTGATTCTGGTGATTTTTTTTTTTTCCCTTTCTGACCCCTCGGATTCTTCAGGAAATGAAGATGATTTAGAGCTCAAGATCGGATCTATGAGGGTATCTTCGAGCAGTGAATCAAGCAACACTAGAATTACCCCTCGGACAGTCCGAAAAATTGTAGGCCATATAGATAATATCAACCCAGATGGAGGGGATGGTATAGATGGAGGGGAAGAAGCCCTGGTATGGGATTATTCTTTTTCAACCGGGACAGGGGCTAATAACGGCGCCACAACTAAGGAACTGACTGAGGCAGTGACAAGAAAACCTGAAGAGATATCACTAAATCTGATTTACGAGACCATCATGATACATAGGGAAGAAACCCGTATGGAGAGCCAAAGGACCCAGGGGGCATGCCGCAAACTTCAAAATTCAATAAGACGTATGGCAAAAGCCTGTTCTGAGTTTGCGGAGAGAGTTACGGAAGCAGAGACACAGATTTCTAAACTCGAGGATGAACTGGCAACTCAAAAGACGATGATGGAATCAGTGCAGGCGTCAAAGGAAGATACTGTATGGAAGCTTTCAGACCTTGAAAATCGCCTTCGGCGCAACAATTTAAGAATCTTAGGTATAGCAGAAGGCATGGAAGACCAAGACATAAGAAAATTTGTGGTAGATATATTCTCGGAAGCCTTCCCGGAACTATCACAGTGGGACTGGAATCAAGAAATACAAAGAGCCCATAGATTCCCATTTACACAGCGAGCAAGACCTGGGCAGGATACTATTAGACCTAGAGCGATCTTGATATCGGTTAATAACTTCCTAGCCCGGCAGGCAGTGTATGAGTTGGCGCGGCCCGATAAAAAAAGAAAGGGGAAAGGATCAGAATTTTTTGTAAGGCCGGACTTTTGCCACCAGACAGTAGAGAAACGTTGGCAACTCAGACAGCTTATTAATCCGTTCCAGAGTAAGGGGGCTCAAGTATTTCTACTAAACTAGGCTACACTGAAAGTTACGTATAAAGAACAGACCCGGTTCTTCACGTCAAAAGTCAAAGCCAAGGAACACCTAAAATCTATTGTTTAGTTTTATCAGGAGTAGTGAAGGGGCACATAAGGTTGCTCTTCTTTTTCTAGATGTGATATTCTATTACGAAAAGCTATCTCTTTTTCTATCCCTTCCTTTTTTCTTTTCTTTCTCACTCCTTCTTTTTCTTGTTTTTGTGGCACGGGGGTACATAATTGTCTGGATTTTATGAATATCTTGGAGATCCAAAAGTTTGGGGTTTAGGCTGGTTGTATAAAGATAATACTATGTTAGGCAATTAGGGAATCTTTTTTTTTAGGCTGATCGTATGAAATCAATACTAAGTTAGGTTATTAGGAATTTTATTGGTATGTCAGACACACAGGGGGAGCCTTGGGAGAGGTTAGCTGTCCATCACCGGGACCATTGGTCCTAAAGCCTCAATACAGGAGGGGTGGGGGTGGGATGGAGTCAGTTTACTGACTACATGGGTAGAGGAGGGGGTGGAGAGGGGGTGGGCCAGGATAAGGGAGAGCGGGAGGGGGGTAAAAAAGAAAATGCAATCCACAGTAAATTGAAGATGAGGATGAGGATATGGAAATTAGGAGATAAGGCCATAAATTGGAGAGGTACAACAGTTTTTGATGGGGGATAAAAAGGTCCAGGGTAGTATACGTTTATGTTCATTTAATGTGTGTGGGCAAAATAATAATGTGAAACGGCAAAGGGTTGCTGCTGAGTTGCGGGTGATGCAACCCGACTTGGTATGTCTCCAAGAGACTCACATCTCATTGGACAAGCGGAGGGTTTTCAGTGAGCCGGGGTATACACTATTAGCTTGCACACGACAGTCCACCACAAACCGCGGAGTAGCCATTTTAGTCAAGAATGGGATACAAAGTACTGGTAGAACGGCGGTCGACAATCAGGGTCGTTGGGTGGTTATTGAATGTGCTAGGGGGGAATTTATATTTACTGTATGCTCTATATACGGGTCTAACTTGGACGAAGCCACAGTGTTAGAGGGTCTTAATTTGGAATTAGCCTCATGGCCTACCCCGTTGATCTTATGTGGGGATCTTAACATCCACTTGGATAGCCAAGATCTTCAGAAGGGGTGGAAATACTATACAGGCAGAAAACCTAGAGTTTTCAAGGCATTACAACACCTGGTGGAGGATCATGGCTTGAAAGATGCATGGTCAACATTGCAGAAATCAGATCCGGACTTCACGTTTTATTCTCACCCCCACAACAAATTGGTCAGACTAGATTACTTTTTTGCGCCATTAGAACTATTAACGGGTGCCAGAATACAAGTCTACCCAAGAATAACATCTGATCATGGCCCATTAGTGATAGACATCCTGACCAGATGTAACAATAATTCTACCTCACGCAGACCCTTTTCGTTCGACCGTAAGCTTTTAAAAGAGTCTAATTTTATAAATCATATGAATGATTGGATTCAGCAATTTTTTTAAATCAACCATAACTCGACCTCACAACCATATGTTTGGGATGCCCTAAAAGCAGGGTTCAGGGGAGAGACTCTGAGCTATGGGCTTCACAATCAGAAACAACTTAGAGCTAAGGTTCAAGATCTTTATGAGAAGCTTAGGCTGGCAGAAGTAGAACTGATGCGGAAGATAGCGAATAGAGGAGATACTGCCCCTTTACAATCAGAAGTAGCCCGATGCAAAGCCAGAATCAACCTTCACTGGAGCAAAGAAATTGCTACTAAATACAACTTGTTTAAGAAAGAAAGATATGAGTTTGGTGAAGCTACTGGGCGATGCCTGGCACAAAGGTTAAGGTCTAAAGAGGCTTCACAGAGAATCCAAAATATCAAGGATAGACAGGGTAAAGTAGTGGAAACCCCACAGGAGATATTGGAAGTATTTTACTCTTTTTTTAATACATTATACACAGAAAATAACCAGGGGAAAGAGGATATTGAGACATTTTTCAAGGGTATAGATTGTGCACAACTGGGGCAGGCAGAGGCACATATTCTGGATGAACCCATTACCATGGAAGAATTAGAAGAGGCAATAAATAATCTGAATAGTGGCAAAGTGGCGGGTCCAGACAAGTTGCCTCTGGAAATTTACAGAACATTCTTCCAGGAGCTAAAACTTGAACTTTTGACTACCCTACAACAAGCACAGGTGGGGAAAGTTCCCCCATCATGGGAGGAAGCAAATATTATTGTTTTGAAAAAAAAGGATAAATTAGCAGAGCTCCCAGGGTCGTATCGACCAATTTCCTTAGTAAATGCCGACGGGAAGATATATACTAAAATTTTAGCCACTCGCTTAGCGAATGTTATTACCCCACTGGTGTCACTGAGACAACATGGGTTTATACCCAATAGGGGCACTGTAAACCACATTAATAGGGTGGTAGCATTGCTGGACAAAGCTAATGTACAGGGCACTACCTTAGGACTAGTTTTATTAGACGGTGAGAAGGCATTCGACCGCGTGTCATGGAGCTTTCTTTGGGGGACACTACGATCTATGGGGTTTGGCCCTGGTTTTATTCAAGCAGTTCAAGCCGTTTATAAGACCCCCAAAGCTCGAATCTGCATTAATGGTTTAGAATCTGCACCGGTGTACATAACAAGAGGCACGAGGCAGGGTTGCCCGTGCTCTCCACTGTTAATTGCATTATATATAAACCCATTCCTGACTATGTTAGAAGGAAACCCAAGAATTAAATCTGTAGAATGTGGATCGGAACAACTTCGAGTGTTAGCATATGCAGATGACGTGGTGGTTGTAACAACGAACCCGGCTATAGCAATTTTTGAGATAGAACGAATGGCACATAAGTTCGGAGCTGTCTCTGGGTATAAACTTAATGCATCTAAGACACAAATATTATGTACCAACCAGACCTGTGTCCAAGACCCTAGAGTGACTAATGAAGTAAGTTATTTGGGGATTAAAATTAGGGCTTGTTTAAATGAATTGGTAGAAGTCAACTGGAATTCTATTATCATGAATGTAAAGAGACAACTAGACAGAATGGAATGCTTGCACCTCACAATGGTGGGGAGATGCAATGTCTTAAAAATGGTAATTTTACCTAAAGTTCTATATTGTTTTAGGTCTGTTCCGTTAGAATTACTTACGGGACAGTTACAGCAATTACAATCATGTTGTACGAGATTTTTATGGGCCCATGGGAAACCACGAAGAGCAATGCATTTCATGTCGCTGCCTCGAGAGAAAGGTGGGTGGGCTGAACCTGATTTTACACTCTATTATTATGCATGTATTTTGCAAAACATCAGGATAATGCTTACCGGAGAAGAAATTGCTAACCCGCAGAATACCCCTCTATATATCAGATGTTATTGGGGGCAGAAGTAAAGAACTGTCTATTTAGAAAGCTGGAGTATAACTACTACAAGAGAACACGCTTTAAGATAGTAGTAGCTGCTTACAAGGTATGGAGAGCAGTACGGAAGAAGTTACGAATCGAGGGGGTCTGCTTTTATACACCAATAAACACACCCATTTTATTACCTGCGGTATTCACTGATAGAGTTGCTCAGAAATGGAAAGATAAGGGAGTTACATGTATAGGCAAACTGTATAAGGATGGATGTCTGCTCTCCTTTCAGATAATAGCAGATAAATATAAACTCCTCAAAACTGAATTTTTTAATTCCTCCAGATGAGGGACTTCTTGATGAAAAAACAAAGGACAATAGAGCCATACTTGTTAGTTGAGGCCATTAGACGGAAGCAATGGATTGGTGGGATCGATAACTGCTTATTAGATACACAGAGAGAAGATTTAGAGGCCCAAAATATAAGATGGAGCAACAGATTTGGAGATCAAGACACACATATAGAACAATCAATTGACATAGCAGGGAAAATCTTAATATCAGCCAATCTAAGAACACAACATTTTAAAACTATATTTGATCTATATCACACCCCCGCGAAGATGATGAAATGGGGGGCTTAATGATGGGAAATGTTTTAGATGTGGGGCAGACGTGGCTGATATTATACATATTTTTATACGTGTAGAAAGTTGACTCAACTTCTGGACCATATAGAAAAGTTCCTCTCGGAAATTACGGGAGTTAAAATTAATATCACACCGTCCATTATGTTGATGGGCATAGGGGAAGATCTGACTGAGGGACGTTTAGCTTTTGAATTTAGATATTTAATATTTATAGCAGTAGCGGTAGCCCGTCTATGCATAGCCTCCTTGTGGCTCCAAAAGGAAGTCCCAACCTTTGAAATCTGGAGAGCTAGATTCTTTAGTATTTTTAATTTGGAACATAGCTTATACGCTCTCAAAGGGATACAGAAACAGAAATTAGGTTTGTCAATCTGGGGCCCCGTGATTAACCATATGAAGGAGTAATATGAATTTAATCATGTATTGTCTCCCTGGGTTGGCTTTACAGGCGTTATGTAGCTTTTTTATTTAAGAAACTTATGTTAAGAAATTTATGTTAACCTCTTTGGAAATAACATGGACTTTTATATGATGCTTACCTCATCTGTAATATGATTTTGTTTGTATGTATTTAAAATTCTAGATTGCAATAAAAAAAAAAAGAATTAAAAAAAAGAAATATGGTAGATCTAGACCATTAAACTTGAAGTTTATTAACTTCTAGTTTGGATCCACCGGTTCCAGTGCTTGTTTTGCAAATTGATTCATAAGCACCAGGTTACTATCCAATAGCTGCCTGGCAACTTTTCAGGTAGTTGTATGTGTTCTTGTTTCAAACGTTTGTCATTGTGTCCATTCCCTGTACCTTTCTTGTTTGCCCCTTACTCGGTTCTATCATGTAGCAGAATAGACAAGACTGTTACCTTGACTGATTTGAACTTTACCATCTTAGAATTCCGTGACATCCTTGGGTTTGACACTGTATACAGCTTGGTGTTGAGCTCATCACAGCATCTTCCGCCATGGAGTCCGGTAGGATCAATTCCCTATGTGTACCTGTTTAGTTCACATTTGTACATCTTCATTGCTGTGATATTTATGCATTTGCTTCTGTGCTCAGAGCTAAGTCTTCCTGAACATCCTGGTCTTGCCGTTCCTTTGCTGATGATCCGAAGCATACTAGAACTACCTCTGTGTTTTTCTCTGTCTCTCGCCTCCTCTTTTCTACATATGCATGTTCTGACAGACAGAGAAGAATAAGGAGGAGCGTGTTTCTCTTGGGCTTGGGAGTCACAGCCCTTTTTCAAAGCTTGACATCTATCTGATTGTTTGATGGTGCTCGTGAAATCTACGTAAGAGGGCTTCTAACACATATGATGGAGCAAGGACTCGAAGCAATCCTCTCAATTTAACTTACTAGTGAATTACTAACAAACGTATATTGTGATTAATAATACGCATTCTCATTACACGCGGGAAAAGAATGAAGCTTGCCTATGTGTTTACTAACTGCAAATAACACGGACATAGGACTAGAACGCATCTAACACAGGATCTTTACTGCGCATGCGTCTACTGCATCTACGTAGTATGACGTGCTGACGCTTGGAGGGAAATTCTGGCGCTTGCGCAACGAGCTATAAAATGGCAGCTTGAAAGCTCACATGCATGGCACCTGCTTTGCTGAAATTAGAAAAAGAATTTATAACTAATGCAAATGCAGAAAGAGAAATAACAAATGGTATGGGTCAGAGTAGAGGTTGGTGGTATACAGTGAAATCATTTATTTTTGAGAATAACATTTTTCTTTTTGACTTTATTATTAGTGCGTATTTGGGCCTGTTAAAGTTGTCCAAGTCAAGCAGACTAACGCGGCGCGACGCATGCGCCCTGGTACGGAAGCTTGGAGGATGACTAAGGATTTGTCACGCGTCCAAGGTCGGCGGAGATGTGCCCTGGGAACATGAGGGTGAAGAGTTCATATGAAGGAAATTATTCGAGAAAATAGTTACAATTGTATTAATAAAGTTTAAAGATGTATGGGAAAGGAAGGGCGGAATAAAAGTTTGAGGGGAGGAGTTTGGAAACAATGGTTTAAGGGAATAAATGAAGTATAAGCATGGTGTGATGATCATCTCCCCTTCGCCTGTCCAATCAGAAGTTAGTATTCTGTGAAAAATGAAACATTAATGGGTGGTACATGCCTATGGAAAGGTATAATTGTGGTAGTTTAGTTAGAAGAGAGCAAGCCTTGGGGAAGTTACGAAGAAGCTTTGGAGCGCGTTGAAGAAGCCTGAGAACGGGGTGTGCCGGGGTGGTGCCAATGCTGTGAAATGCTGATGAAGAAACTGAATGCAGAACCATCTATTTGAATTGGGTGGGTTAGAAAGAAGATTGCGGAAGAACCACGAGAAGAAAGAGAGTGTCAGAGAGGGGTGCGACGTAGTAGTAGGTAACTAGAGAGGTGAAGTATCCTGTCCTGTTTCCTGTCCTGAAGTCTTTGTCTCCTGATCTGTCCTGGGAGGCCCTAACCAGCCCTTTGGCCAGGGGGTTGGTCTTCACACCATATTTTGGTAATTATGAAATTCATCGTCTGATAAATGCTCTTCTGTCTCTATCCTCTTCTGTTTGAGCATAGTTATTGTGTGGATCTGAATTGATAAATGTTATCTGAAATAATTTTGAATTGGCACTCCCGCGAATGAGGGTGTTTGTACTGAAATGCTTTGAGATGGTTCAAAACCCCTAATTTAGATAAAGATTTAAAAACTTATTGAGTCTGTCATTATTTTATTCTTATTAAGAAATGTATAATAAGTTATGTCAATTATCGCCATCAACTAGTTCCACCTAACTGGTCCATTGACCAGAGGAAAGAACTGTTTGATCAGCAGACGGTTTACTTAAAGAAGCAATAACTAGATCTTGAGGTATGAGAAACATTATAAACTAAAAGATTCCAGTGGTTTACTTAGCCTAGAGCGGAAGCGAGTTGTATGGGCCCAAGTGAGTATATGGTAGTGGAGTATCTGTTGTTGGTAGGCCGCTGGATCAGTTTTCTGGAAGCAGAGCTATGGTTGTTAGTAACTAGTTTGGTGATAAGTACTAGATTATTGAATTTTGGTTAATGTTTTAACAAAAGAGTTAGTGTCCTGTTTTTATGTTGTCTGGAAAATTCCAGGGGAATGAATAGCAGGTGGCGATAGAAACCACACTGCAGTGAGGTTACTCGTCTGTTGGAATAACACTGAGAAGCTAGGTAGGGCTGGCAGTGTTAAAGTAGGGACTATTTTCTGTACAAAAGTGAGAGTGGTTGAAAGCAAAGAGTTCGCTGGTGAAACTTTAAACGTTATATCACCTAGTAAGGGTAACTCTGAAGGAGTAGCAGGTTCTTCTAAGCTAGATTGACAGCAAAAGGAGTTCGCTGGTGAAATACCGGTCTCAAAATTCCCTAACGGGAGATACCGGAAGAGTAACAGGTTCTCTGGAGCTTAGGTGAAGAGTAAGCGGAAGGTTTTACTCGCAGTGAAAGAAAATAAACTATCCTTTTGATTTAGTGTAACAGAGTAGCGAATGTTTTTACGTTGTTAATAACAAAGAAGTTTAAAGAATTTTCAAAGAAATATAATTTTGTATTACCTTGCAAAGGGAGGGTCAGTTGCCGGAGTAAGACTGACGTCACAGAGAGCCTCGCTGGGATTGGTAGATACAGCGGGCGTGTGACAGGAGGAGCTTGGTAAAGGAGGGGTGAGAAATCGCCTGAGTAGGACCGACGTCACAGAAAAGCCACGCTGGGATTGGTAGAAGCAGCAGGCGCGTGACAGAAGCAGCATTGTAAAGGAGGGGTCAGTAGTGAGAAGCAGAACTGACGTCAAGAGAAAGCTGCGCTGACATTGGTCAGAGTACGAGTGTGAGCCTGATTTGATTGGATACATAGTTAGAAGCCGCACTAGGATTGGAGGAGAGAAGGATTGTATGCAGGATTTTGATTTGACTGTCAGTGCAAGACATACAGGTAGAAGATTTCAAGGGTTTGCGGAATACAATTTCCTACACCGTTCTTCAAGAATGTATGGAGAGAAAAGAAAGATGTCAATCTTTAAGAGAATAAAGAATTTCTTTGTTAAGGATAAGCCTGTGTTGACTAGAGAGGGCATTCCTATTCCGCCAGCGAAGACACCAGCATCTTTTATGATGATGGAGAGAGGATATCATACTTGCGTGTGGCTGGAAAATTGGGTAGAGTACACGAAGGATGATGGTGTATTGGCGTTTCCTAAGGATGGTACGTTTAATGGGAGGATTCTTCAGAATTTGAGATTGAAGATGAATGATTTAGAACCGAGACCTAAGTTAACTCAATATGAGGCTTTGGAAGAGTGGGAGACTGAGTCATATGAAAGAGAGAAATGCAGAGGTGGAAGATATAGAGGATTCTTTCCAAGACACTTGCATGAGTCAAGAGAAGGGCAGATGAAACAGTGGAGGAGAGCTATGGTATCAGTGTTGATGGCTGAGGAACAATCTGGAGGAAAGTGTAAAGAGAAAACGAAACATATGAATTTGACAGTATATGGAGAGTCAGATGACGAATTGTTAGAGGATATTTTAATTAAAAATCCACCACCGTATCAAGAAGCAGCTAGTAAGGTTGTCTCAAGCGCGCCCGTAATGGGAATACCATTAACTCCACAGATTTTGCATGAGACATCATACAACAGAGGGTTGGACGATAATGAAAGAGAAGTTTTGAACAAAACTAGGGAAGAATTAGTACAAAGGATAAGTCAATTGAATTTAAATACTGAAGCTTTGACAGTACCAGTGACCATTGGTCCAGTAATCCCATTATATGGGGATAATAAGATTTGCCAGAAACCACAACTCATGACAGTTCCATTAAGTGATCCTAGAAAAGAGGTAGTAATCACAGATGATCAAGTTAGTGAAAGTGAGTCAGTTATTTCATTAATGGATCTCCCTATTGTGGAACCTAATGCGGAAACTCAAAAGAGAGTTACGCCTATGAATTTGAGAGAGAGAAGACCTTTGGTTCTGGCTGGAACTTCAGGTACAACAGTAGTTTCCTCTGAAGAATTAGAGAGGTGGGCTCAGGAAAGGGATAATCGGAACCCAATACCAAAACTTTTGGATATTAGTAGATTGAAAGTGGAATTGGAAGAGATGATGACAGGATGTGTGGGTACGGAACGATTAAACGTTTACAATGATGAAGAATTATTGTATCTATGTAAGAGTATAACCAGGAGAGCAAGACTATTTCATGAAAGATTGACTGAAGTTGCTTCAGAGATTGGAATAGATATAGGGAAATCAAAATTGTTACAGAAGCCCTATCGAGTGGATTTCACTGATAAAGATTTAGAAAGTGTGAATGCTTCAGGAAAAAGGTTACAGATAAAAGAATTAATGAACATTTTGCGAAAATGGGGAGACATTGATAAATGGAGGATTAGGTGGATAAGGAAGAAAGAAGAAGTGCAGGCGAGGGAGGCAGCAGCTGCATTTCCAGTAAGGGAAACAAGAAAAGTGGAGAGGTTGTGTCCAATGAGAGAAGTTCCTGGAGGGGGATATGTTCATGTCCCTTGGAGTAGACAAGATATTTTATCGTTTACAAATGATTTTCCAAATCTGAGAGAAAAGCCAGTTGAGTGGTACAAACAGGTAGAGAGGTTTGTGAAAGTCTCAAAGGTGTTATTGAAAGACCTGGATGGTCTATTTGACATAGTGGTACCTGCTGATTTATGGACAGAATGTAAGATCACGATTGATTGGCCTAATGAGGAGTATCCTAGAGATGCAAAAACAGGAGCACCGTCAGAAGAAGTGATGAAAAAGTATCACCAAGTGATTACATATTTGAAAGGGAAAATCCCTCCTAAAGAGACAGATTGGGTAAAAATAGATAGAACGGCACAGGAACCGAATGAATTCGTACATGCGTACTATGAATGATTGTTGCAGGTGTTCAAGCAGTATAGTGGTTTTGAGAACATTGGTGACAAAGATATGGGAGATTTTGTGTATCGGTTTGTATATGGTTTGAAACCGGAAATTAGTCAGATGATACAGCAGCACATGTTGTGTTGGCAAAGTAAGACAGTGGATGAAATTCTAAAGTACGCAAAATATTGCGGGGATGACATAGAGGCCAGGCGAAGGAAGCTGAAAGAGAAAATGATGTGGGCTCAAGTTAAATTGGCAGAGCAGCAGGAAGAGAAGACAAATGAGCAAAATCAAAATCCAGTAAAAGAACAAAGTCAGAATAATCAAGGAACGAATGGTAACAGATTTAAGGGGCGAATGGACAGAGAAGAAGCGAAAAAGAAGTTCCCTTGTCATGCGTGCGGAAAGCTTGGACATTGGAAGAACGAGTGTAAGAGTACTCAGAATAATAATAATAATAATGGGCTAAATCAAAATTTAATCCCACAGATGCAGAATGAAGTACTTATGAATCAGCAGCAACAGATAGTCACTCCACAATATCAGGTGCCACCAGCTCCCATGCCAAATTTTGTGAACCATCAAAGTTTCAGTGCGAACACCGGATTTGAAGGAGAAAGTGGTAAGAATAATAGAACAATTGCACAATATTTTTTGCAGAACGATGAAGAACGTTCAGATACTGCACAATGACGGTGCCTGAGGGGGGAGGAAGAGGAGTGCGTGCTTGGCGCATCCTTACCGGTAGATCAGTCAGGTCCATTTGTTGACGGGAAAGTAGAAGGTAAAGACACAACTTTCCTATTGGATACTGGTGCTACCAGGTCTACTGTGAGAACAGCAGACATCCCAAACCTACCCCTCTCGGGAGAAACTATCCAAGTTGTAGGCGTGTCTAACCAACAGATTAGAACCCCTATCACAAAGCCAATGGAGGTGCACATTGGAAACTTCAAAGAAATGCATCGATTTGTAGTTTGCGATTCCAGTCCTGTAAATCTGTTGGGAAGAGATCTTTTGTGCAAGATGAATTGCACGATCTGTTATACACCGGATGGTGTCGCTTTCCAAACTCCCGATGAGGATGTAGTCTGTAAAATGATGCTGGCCAAACAGGGAACAGAAGTAGATGAAATGTTTTCATTAATAACTGAGAATGAGTTGCCGGAAGAGTTGAGAACAACAGTCAATCCAGAAGTGTGGGATTTTACAGGAAAAGATATTGGGCTAATGAAAAATATAGACCCAGTTAAAGTGACAGTGAAGGAAGGTGCAGTGTATCCAAATACCCGACAGTACAAAATGAGTCCAGAAGTAAAAGCAGGAATTATTCCAGAAATTGAACGGATGGTTAAACAAGGCATTTTAAAAGAAGTGATGGGTAGTCCCTGTAATTCGCCAATAATGGGACTGAAAAAGCCTAGCGGAAAGTACAGAATAGTGCAAGACCTGCGAAAAATAAATAAGATTGTAATTCCCTGTTGTCCAATCGTGCCAAATCCAGCAGTGATCCTTTATCAGATACCATGGAATGCAGGATGGTTCACAGTAATTGATTTATGCCAAGCGTTCTTTTCTATTCCTTTGCACCCAGACAGCCAGTATTTGTTTATGTTTAAATTTGAGGATCGTATTTACGCATGGTGTCGTGTTCCTCAAGGGTACACAGAAAGTCCTTCAATCTTTAATCAGATTTTGAAAAAGTGGCTAGAATCATTAATTATGCCCAGAAATTCTGTTCTGGTCCAGTACATTGATGACCTGTTAGTGGCATCAGAAACGCGAGAAGCTTGTGTCACAGATACAATTGTGTTGCTGAACCATTTGACTGAAGGAGGACACAAGGTGTCTCCAGAAAAATTACAGTTCTGTCGACAAGAAGCAAGATATTTAGGGCATAAAATAGAAAGAGGAGTTAGAAAAGTGACACCGGAAAGAATAAAAATAATCAAAGAAATGCAATTGCCACAGACTCAGAGAGAAATGAGAATGTTTCTGGGAGTGGTTGGATACTGCAGACAATGGATAAATGGATTTTCTGTGTTGGCGAAACCACTAATACAGATGATTCGGAAACGAGCAAAAGATCCGATTGATTGGAATGATGACTGCCTAGAGGCATTTGTGAGATTGCGAAATTGTCTGTGTGAGGCTCCTGCCTTGGGCATGCCAGACTATACAAAAGACTTTGCTTTGTTTTGTTGCGAAAGAGAAAATTGTGCACTTTCAGTTTTAACACAGAGACATGGATTGAGTCGGCGTCCAGTGGCATATTTTTCAGCTACATTGGACCCGGTGGCTTCAGCATTGCCTGGCTGCTTAAAAGCAGTAGCTGCTACTTGTATGAGTCTGGAGCAAAGTGAGTCGATAGTGATGGGACATCCGGTAAAGGTATTCGTTCCACACTCGGTTGAGATTCTTTTGACAAGAACAAGAACACAGCACCTCACCCCTAGTCGTTTGACAAAGTGCGAAAGAGTGATTTTGGGAGCTGAGAATGTGCCTGTGACAAGGTGTACGATTCTGAACCCAGCCACCCTATTGCCAGACCCCTGTGATGAGGAAGTAAAAGATGAAAGTGATCATGATTGCTTAGACAGGACTGAGTTATGCACAAAACCCCGCCCGGATATAAGAGAGACACCACTAAAAGAAGCAGATCATGAGTTATTTGTAGACGGCTCCTGCCTTAGGACACAAGAAGGAGGTCTAAGTGCTGCATATGCTGTTTGCAAAATTTCGGGGGTAATTGAAGCATCCTGTTTACCTGGGGTCAAGTCTGCACAAGTAGCTGAATTGGTTGCCTTGACAATGGCATGTAAAAAGGGGATAAATTGGAGAGTAACCATATTTACGGATAGTCAATATGGTTTTGGGATTGTGCATGACTTCGGCCAGCTTTGGATGCAGAGGGGATTTCTGACTTCCTCAGGGTCTCCTATCAGAAACAGTAAAAATGTAAAGGATTTGTTGGAAGCATTACAATTACCAAAAGAAATAGCAGTTGTAAAATGCGCTGCACATCAGTCAGGAAATGACTATGTGACTGCTGGTAATAATTATGCTGACCAAGTGGCGAAATACTGCGCTAAAAATGCAGTAGCCATAAACAGAAAAATTGAAACGGGGGAAACCAGATGCCAACTTATGTACTTCTCAGTGCCAGAGACATGGGATGAGATTAGACAATTGCAGGAAGAAGTTGAGGAAAAGGAAAAAGAAATCTGGATAAAGGCAGCCTGTACCAAAAGACCACATGATGAAGTATGGGTGTATCTAGATGGAAGACCAGTCATGCCAGATTGTCTGCTTTCAAAAATGGCGAGGGTGTATCATGGAGCAACACACATAGGGAGAGATTCAATGATCAGACTATTCAGACAGAGTTGGTACAATCCGAAGTTCAGGGTAATCGCAGAGAGCCTTTGCCAAAGATGCTTAACCTGTCAACAGCAGAACCCAGGTAGAAAGACAGTGGTAAGCTGGGGAAAAATCGGAAAGGCAGAAGGACCCTTCACCAGATTACAGTTAGATTTCATTGAGTTACCCCCCTGCAACGGATTGAAATACGTACTTGTCATAGTGTGCCTTTTCTCAAGATGGGTGGAAGCCTACCCTACTAGAAGAAATGACAGTCTTACAGTTGCAAAATTGTTGTTGAGGGAGTTGGTGCCACGGTTTGGTTTTCCGGTCACTTTGGAATCAGATAGAGGCCCTCATTTTAATAATGAAGTAATTCGATTAATCTGTGCTGCATTTAACATTGAACAAAAACTACACTGTGCTTATCGTCCAGAGGCTTCTGGAGTTGTTGAACAAATGAATGGCACAATCAAGTCAAGATTGGGAAAGGTGTGTGCATCCACAAAGCTAAAATGGCCAGATGCATTACCACTTGTATTAATGGGTCTCAGAAGCATTCCAGACAGAAAAACAGGAATGAGTCCACATGAAGTACTCATGGGAAGAGCCATGAGACAGGCATTTATTCCTGGAAATAAACTAATGAGTATAACTGATGATCTGGTATTGGACTATTGCAAAGGATTGGCTGAAATGATGCGTTCTATCTCTCATCAGGTTGGAGAAGACGCAGTTGAAAGTCAGCCAGATCAAGCGAATGATTTGAATCCTGGAGATTGGGTGCTAGTGAAGAAACACGGAAGGAAATTGTGTCTAGCACCAAGGTGGGACAAACCAAGGCAAGTCATACTAGTCACTACCACAGCAGTGAAGTGTGCAGGTTTGCCCAATTGGATTCACGCTAGTCATACCAGAAGAGTTCCGAGCCCATCAGAGCAACAAGAGTCACCACTGACTGAGCAGGCTGAAGCATCAGGAGTTGTAAACTGTGAAATTGAAGAATCTAGAGTGATAGATTCCGAAAGACAACCATATGATGAGCAGCCCGAGATAAGTCAGGAAGAATGGATCCCAGAAATTGAAGTAATTGATGATGCTATTGAAACCAGAAGAAGATCAGAATTGAAAAGACAGGAAGGTAGTCAGGAAGAGACAGGGGAAGAAGAACACACTCAGGTGAAAAGAGAAAGAGACATAAACAAACCTGAGGAGGGAAAAAGAGAAGAAGACGTTCAGGCAGAAGAAGAAAAGTTTGAATTAAGACCTGAACAGGACCAGATAGAGTTAGAAGAACAAACTCAGGCAGAAGAAGAAAGATTTGGAGTAAGACCTGAGCAGGATCAGACAGAATTAGAAGAACAAGCTCAGGAAGAAGTAGAACAAAATACGGTAGAACCTGAGCAGGAAGAAGCAAAAGAAAGTACAAGCACAGAAAACAGAGAAATAGAACAGATTGTGCCCAGAACAAATGAAATAAAAAGAACCTTACAAGGAGATAAGGAAGGTGAAAAAGCAGTACAAATTAAAAGAGTCAGAAAGGGAGACAATTGGCCAACTGGAGTAAAGAAACTGAAATATCACCTGAGAAAATCTGAAAAGAAACCAGAGCAAGTGAATGAAATCACAAGTCAAACAAGACCTAAGCAAACTTTAGCAAAAATAACTCGAAGAAGTCCAAGATTGAGAAATTTAAACAGAAAATACAAGGCTCCAGAGTGGACGTACGTCATTCTTGAAGAATTTGAGTCCCTGGATCTGTCTGATGAGACAGAAGAAGTCCATATTGCACAAATTGACGAAAGCCAATTGAAACCTCCTTAAAGAATAAAAAGAACAAAAAGACTGAAAAAGGAAAAAAATAAGAGAAAGAAAAGAAATTTTCTCAGAGACAAAATGGCCGACAATGAAGTTAGCGGAAAACCAAAGTGTGGAGTAAAAAGAAAGTGTCTTAGATTTTGTTTTTGTAGTATTTTATTAGCAATATTAGGATGGTTATTCCTAACAGTAGGGGTACCTCTAATAATGAAAACAAGTAACGAGAATAATACAGATACTAATGTTAAAGTAGATAGATTAAGAGAAACTAAAATAGAAATAGGAGTAGAAGATGAGGCAAACTATCATAATGAATCAGACTATAATACGTCCTCTAATGTGTTTATTAAATTATTATTTCAGTATGTTAGCACTATGCAAATTAACAACTGTTATGTATGTATGAAATTGCCTTCTTCAGTATCAGAAGGGATGACGTATCACCATATACCTTTAACGTATGGTGTGTCATGTAGTATTTTGTCAAGTTTATTTTACACTACAGGGAGATTGCAGTATTTTTATTCTAACTTAGATGTAATATTTTCTGAACTTCCTATTAGAAAGAATATGAATCCAGTAGTTAGTAGTAAAAATGCACAATTTATGGGTGAATTTTTCATAACAATGAGTTCAATAGATTTAGTTCAGGCACACGAAGATAATCTAACATGTACATTAAGAAAAGAAGAAAAATAATTTTTAGATTTAGTAGAAGAAAGGAGACAGGATTTAATGAAGAAGGCAACTACACAGAAAACCCATGTACCTCCATGGGTTGGGAAGGAGGGAATCTATGCAAGTGGCAAGGCTCATGCTGCGATGTCCCTGGACTTTGTGAAAAGGGGAAAATTCTGCCTCCATAGATTAAAGACAGATTATAACAATAATTACATTGGTTCCAGTGAATGTGAACATAACTTCCTAATATTAGGTGGATGGGGACTAAAAGGGGGAACTGATCCTGTGTTTCCAGGAGTGTATTATGTTTGTGGGAACAATGCCTATTACAGGTTACCTGTAAGATGGTACGGAAGCTGTTATTTTGGAATAGTTTTTCCAAAAATGTATCATGTAGACAAAATCAGTGGAACCAATGGAAATTCTAACAGACTGACACGAAGCAGAAGGGCTAGTTTTTCTGAAATTGTAGGAGATATTTTTAGTGCACTGATACCCTCAGTTGGAGTCATCCTAAATTCCCAGAAAATTTGTAAGTTATCAACCATAGTTGATCGTCTTTCTACAGATACTGCAGGAGGATTTTTAATGATTAACACAGAAATGGTTGCAAATAGATCGATGGTTTTACAGAACCGTCTTGCTCTTGACATATTGTTAGCAAAAGAAGGTGGAGTTTGTGGCATGTTGAAAGTTCAACATTGCTGCACTTATATTCCGGACAAGAGCAGAGAAATTAAAGGATATATTGAAAATATTACGAGAATGCATAAAGATTTGACCCAACTGGAGGTTGACAGTGTGTGGGGAAGACTAACAAAAAGCATAACATCAATCGGGAAATGGTTTGTTGGGTTTGGGAAAAGTTTTCTAGGTCAAATAATAATACCATTAGTGATGATAATAACAATAGTGATGATAATAATGATTACATATAGATGTTGTAGAAAAGGTACGAAAGGAAAGGTACACTTGAACAGAAAAGGAAAGGGACAGACACGTAAGAGAAAGTACGAGGAAATACGCTTGGAAGAAATGAAAGGCAGGTTATATAAGAAGATGCGAGATTTAGAAGGAAATGAGATAGTTGATGAAAGGTTGGGAGGCCAAATGGAGAGAACTGAGAAGTGTTAAAGTTGGTATCTGGGATGGATGGGAAATGTTGTGATGGCTTAATATGCCATCAGAGAGGGGATTGATGGAGCAAGGACTCGGACCCGAGACTTGCTCGGAAGCAATCCTCTCGATTTAACTTACTAGTGAATTACTAACAAACGTATTTTGTGATTAATAATACGCATTCTCATTACACGTGGGAAAAGAATGAAGCTTGCCTATGTGTTTACTAACTGCAAATAACACGGACGTAGGACTAGAACGCATCTAACACGGGATCTTTACTGCGCATGCGTCTACTGCATCTACGTAGTATGACGTGCTGACGCTTGGAGGGAAATTCTGGCGCTTGCGCAAAGAGCTATAAAATGGCCGCTTGAAAGCTCACATGCATGGCACCTGCTTTGCTGAAATTTGAAAAAGAATTTATAACTAATGCAAATGCGGAAAGAGAAATAACAAATGGTATGGGTCAGAGTAGAGGTTGGTGGTATACAGTAAAATCATTTATTTTTGAGAATAACATTTTTCTTTTTTACTTTATTATTAGTGCGTATTTGGGCCTGTTAAAGTTGTCCAAGTCGAGCAGACTAACACGGCGCGACGCATGCGCCCTGGTACGGAAGCTTGGAGGATGACTAAGGATTTGTCACGCGTCCAAGGTCGGCGGAGATGTGCCCTGGGAACATGAGGGTGAAGAGTTCATATGAAGGAACTTATTCGAGAAAATAGTTACAATTGTATTAATAAAGTTTAAAGATGTATGGGAAAGGAAGGGCGGAATAAAAGTTTGAGGGGAGGAGTTTGGAAACAATGGTTTAAGGGAATACATGAAGTATAAGCATGGTGTGATGATCATCCCCCCCCTCGCCTGTCCAATCAGAAGTTAGTATTCTGTGAAAAATGAAACATTAATGGGTGGTACATGCCTATGGAAAGGTATAATTGAGGTAGTTTAGTTAGAAGAGAGCAAGCCTTGGGGAAGTTACGAAGAAGCTTTGGAGCGCGTTGAAGAAGCCTGAGAACGGGGTGTGCTGGGGTGGTGCCGATGCTCTGAAATGCTGATGAAGAAACTGAATGCAG
Source organism: Calotriton arnoldi (assembly GCA_963921515.1). Classification (NCBI taxonomy): domain Eukaryota; kingdom Metazoa; phylum Chordata; class Amphibia; order Caudata; family Salamandridae; genus Calotriton; species Calotriton arnoldi. The sequence goes on along the minus strand of CAWUFW010003869.1, from coordinate 1,669,962 downwards.
AACCATCTATTTGAATTGGGTGGGTTAGAAAGAAGATCGCGGAAGAATCACGAGGAGGAAGAGAGTGTCAGAGAGGGGTGCGACGTAGTCGTCGGTAACTAGAGAGGTGAAGTATCCTGTCCTGTTTCCTGTCCTGAAGTCTTTGTCTCCTGATCTGTCCTGGGAGGCCCTAACCAGCCCTTTGGCCAGGGGGTTGGTCTTCACACCATATTTTGGTAATTATGAAATTCATCCTCTGATAAATGCTCTTCTGTCTCTATCCTCTTCTTTTTGAGCATAGTTATTGTGTGGATCTGAATTGATAAATGTTATCTGAAATAATTTTGAATTGGCACTCCCACGAATGAGGGTGCTTGTAATGAAACACTTAGAGATGGTTCATAACCCCTAATTTAGATAAAGATTTAAAAACTTACTGAGTCTGTCATTATTTTATTCTTATTAAGAAATGTATAATAAGTTATGTCAATTATCGCCATCAACTAGTTCCACCTAACTGGTCCATTGACCAGAGGAAAGAACTGTTTGATCAGCAGAAGGTTTAGTTAAAGAAGCAATAATTAGATCTTGAGGTATGAGAAACATTATAAACTAAAAGATTCCAGTGGTTTACTTAGCGCAGAGCGGAAGCGAGTTGTATGGGCCCAAGTGAGTATATGGTAGTGGAGTATCTGTTGCTGGTAGGCCGCTGGATCACATGTACTGGACTGGATAAGTTAGAAGCCTTCCTCTCTGATGGTGTTCTAAAGGTCTGGGCAAAATTTAAATGAAGATGTCTCAATTCATGTAATTTTGGGAATTTTGCATTACGCAAAATACATAAAATGATGCCACATTGTGTGTTTACAGCAAAAAGAACAATTGATGGACAGAATGTTGAACAATGCCAAACATTCACCCGAGTACAGAGATCTGGGCCTAAATCCATCGTTTTTTTGCTCCCCATGCCATTCCAGTTTGAACCCAGCCATATGCAAACCAGTCTTGACCCTGCTCCCAATGGGAACAGTCCAGCCCGAACTGCCAGGCCAGGTCCTCCCTGGACTGGAAACAAGCATCCTAGGACCGGTTTCGGGGTTTCACCCCTCATCAGCCAGGCTAGCTTGACTCCAGTGGCATGGAGCGCACAGGACCCACATCTGGGCATACCCATACCACCCGTCCCACTCGGGGGATTGTGTGTTTACATCACTGTTTGCGGCAACATTTTGGGGCAGCAGAGCAGGAACAAAGGAAAAAACAGGTGTTGTTCATGTCAATTGTGTTTTTTGTGCTCATTTTCTTAAGCTGGAAGTTTGTTCTCGCATCAAAAACTGATGCGTGGAAACATTTCACTCTAAAATATAGCGGTAAATGACAGATTTGCATTTCACTCAACTACATTTAATTTTGTGCCATTTCCCAAACTTTTTAATGAATACGTGAAAGCAAATAGCATGAAATGCACACATTGGTGCCAAAATATTGACTCAAAAATATTGTCTGACAATAATATCAAAATATCATGACCACATAAGTATCGTAGCTCAAACAATTAAAGGTACATAAATAATGTTTAAACTGTTTTAATGATATATATCTACGTTTACAATATTGTGTACTATGATATTGTTTTTTGTCATCATGTTTTATTGTATTGATTTATATTTTTATTATATTTTACGTTAACATAAAAAACATTGTTTGTATTTTGTCTGGGTCATTGGGTTTATTAGGTATTGGGTGGGTTGTGTTTTTTAATTATGTATTTATTTTATGATAATAAGTTAATTATGTTTCATCTAAACGCCCGTTCTCCTGCACTCCTTTTGCCGTGCCGGTGGGGGGAGCCGGACCACATCCCCCAGAGCTCTTCGCAGTTTGGGAGCCGCCACCGACGCCACCAGAGCTACGAGCACGCCAGGAGGTGCCCAACCACGCCAGGGCTCCCGCAGCGTGGGACGTGCCCAGGCTAAGCCCGGGCCAAGGGCGGGTCCATCCACACCCGTCGGAGCCCGGAAGAGGCTGGGCCCCCCCCTCTGACATTTGAACTACGGACGCCCTTTTATTTGACTTATTGGGTGATTTTGCTCTTTTCCCTCTGCTCTGGTACTGCTGTTGGCCTGCCCCTGACTCTGGTAGACTTCAGGCCCCAGAGCCATTATGCAACTCCCCTTTCACCTGTACCTAGCAAAGAGAAGGAATCAACCTTAGTACACTCAACGCGTTGCTTCTTCTCTAGTGGTGCTGCAGCTGCCTTGTCAGAGCCAGGGAGAAGCAGGTCTGTGCCACTTTTTTGATTTATCTTGCCTGCACAGCCTACATGCTATAAGCAGACCGCTAGGTCTCTTTGATAGTGGGTACTAGAGGAATTGAGACTCTGGCAACAACGCCTACTTCTCTGTGATCACCTTTATTTTCAACGGTAGCTATCTGATTTTGATGTGAGGTTGTCGACCAAATTGCTGATTGATCTGCCGTCTTTTTTACCTCACTCGGTTTGAGTACTCCTTATATTCTGAGAGGGCGTCTGTTATCCTAAGTACTATACTAGGCTGTATATTAGCCTAGACATATACAATATATAAACGTATCTATTATTTCCCCCTCAGTCCTAAAAGTCAAGTCGCAGGGTGTCTCCATTATTACTCTCAAGCTCCCCTTGCACTTTTCATACATCTAAAAAGTGTGACTTGGACCCTGTGCTCAATAACCACTCACCCGTGTGGCAGTGGCAGTTGTTAGATACCCTCAGGTGCCAATTGAACACTGTTGCGATATTGCTCTCATTTACATTATTGCAGTTATCATTGATCTTTTAACTGTTATTACAATGATCAACACTATGGGGAAAAGAAAACCGTCTACCTGCGAGGGAGGGGGTGGGCCTGATGGGTCCCATTCAAAATCGGGCAGAAGCAAGCTGGCTCGAAAGACTGCAACTAATATACTGTGTCCTCGATCGCATTGACGACCTAACAGTGGAATGCCAGGGAATCTTAGCTCCCGACACTTACATGGCTACAACAGACAATTTACATCCTTCTGATGAGCCACCTCATCCCCCTAGCTCCATTCCCAGCTCTGTAAAACACATTCCCACAATGTTTACAAAGCGGAATACGCGAAGCACAAAAACTTGCCATTTGCAATGCCACCGCCATACATTCCATAGCCGTCACCGGCGATTTGGAAGCAGGTATACCCTTATCTCCCATTGCTATTGTAGATAAATCCTTAGTAGGCACTGACACTGATGGTATTACCAACACTGCCTTATCAAATAGGTTTCTACCACTTCATGATCAGACTGGCTCCCGACAGAGGGAAGTGCAGGAGCTAGAGCTAGATCCTCCCTTGTCAAGGGCTACCATGGAACAAATAGAGAAAGACCCAACCGTGCAAAGGGCTGAGGGCTTCCCTGTGGAGACAATCTCGCAGTGTGAGGACACTGCCAGGATTATTTCAGATCTGAGGGCCGAGGTCACTTCTCTAAAAACACTCATTTTAGCACTTAACGACCAAGTTAAACTCTTGTTAGACAGTGGTACCTCGGACGAACGCCACCTAGAGCAGGCAAAGGGACCCACACAGGAACCACCACACTCTTTGAATAGTATAGTCCCTCTAATGTCCATCCCCATTTTTCCCCCTATAATCTCTACCGTCAAGAGTAGATTAGATGTGATGCACAGTAGAGACTGTACACAAGTAGGCATCAGTCACCAACCAAGCCCAAAATTCCCCCACACACAAAGCATGAGGGCAAAGATTCTATGATAAACAAATCCATACACTGGATTCAGAAGGTGAGGGGGTGTAGATCTGTCATTAGGGAGGACATTTTATGGGCAAAAAGGCTATCACATCACACCACACCTCTCTAACCGATTGCATAGAATTACATCTTAGGGACGTGAACTTAGTCCACAACCTTGAAAAAGACAAACATAGACAGTGGAACCCTATGAGACACTGTAGTGTAGTTCCTATTTCCCTAATAGGCTATGCGCATTGGAATAATATACCCTATGGGTTTGACATAGGACTGAGGTCAGTATGTCCCTATCGAGTATATTAAACTTAATTACTTTGTGCCAGCTAACTCAGAGGCCACTAGAAACTCCTTGTAAACAAGAAGGGAGTAGTTTCTGGCAACCGCATAAACATGACAACTTTGTTTCCCTTTAGAATCGGAACACTCTCAGAATCGTGGAAACAACAGATAATAGTTTCACTCAGCTAATCGTGCATGCTTAGTTTCTTCAGAGTTACACAGAAAGAATAGACGGGCGTTTCAATAAAAAGGATTTATTGAACAGTCTTGTTTCTCGTGTAAGAGATATGAGCTGTTACAATCGTAAGACAGTATGCGAGATATATGATGTACAGCATAAGCAGTAGAAAGAAATAATTGTGCGCTAGCATTATCTTTTAGCTATGACACATATATTCATATACATAAATAACATAAGCTAAAAATGTGAGTACTCATACGATGCTTCTCTAACTAGTTCTACCCCAGTGTACCTAACCTAAGTGTGGTGCAAGGTAAGAAGTAGGTGAAGTATTCTATAGTATGGTATGCTATAGTCTAGTATGCCAAGTCTAGTATGCCAAGAGTCCCTCTAGGTTCTAGTCAGCTCCATACCTTGAGAATGAGAGAGGTGGGAATCTCCTTCCGGGTCTCGAACTCTAACACCCCGCGAAGGGAGTCAGAACACTGGAAGCTGGATTCTCTGCGAGCAGGGATGATAGCGTCTCTTGTCAGTGCGTCAGGCCGGGACACAGGCTCCTCTAAAGTCGAGGTCTCTTCCTACTTGCTTGGGCAAGGGAAGGTATATTTATACCCGGTAGGTGCCTTGGAATGTTAGCATTGATGTAAAGTCGGGCAGAGGAAGACGTCAGGAATGAACCCTTAAGGAATAGCTGTTCATGTATAATAAATGAGTTCTTGGAGAAATCAATAATCCTGTGCTAGGGGAACTCCCAAGAGCTTAAGGGTCTGGTTTCTAAGAACTCGTTGTGACGTTAGGGTGGACGGATGTAGATGACCATGCCTGTATTTGGATAGCATGGCTAATGCCTAAATAAGGACTGGGATCTTATGCCTATATAAGGGCAATGCAAATTGTGCCTCTATAAGGACATGTTTCAGGAAAACCTATATACGGACACCTAAAGCGGAATACAACACCCACTCCACTTTCGAATGAACGATAGTAGTAAATGCTAAACATTAAACTGAGTACCACATGTTACTAAAAACATTTCTAAAAGCATATTAAAAGAAGTTTAAAAAAAACTGTTCCTAAACATGTAATGCAATAGGTACTGTACATTTAAAGCATCTTTTCATTCTAAGCATATATCAGAAATAAAATGCAACATGAATGAATAAACAGAAATGTATACATATGACGAAATGGCTGACAAGTTTTCAAAATCAAAGCCATTTCATAACATGGTACTAAATGAAATTGTAGTAAATAAGGTGACAATGTGTCCCTGGAAGTATTCAAAGAAGTCCGTTCTATATGAATAGTTCTATAGTAAGCAGATTGAATTGCCATGTATTTTCAAAAATAGAGAGAAAAACAAAATTCAATTTTTAGGAAGAGTTCCAAGTTTAGTTCTGTTTTGAAAATATGGAGGCCGAATTCATTGCTTCCCCGGTACACTGTGAGCCGAATCAAAGTCAGTGTATGGGTCTGGTGTAAACATGAAATCATCTATTCCTGTAGACAAAAGATCGTCTACTGATGTCGGTGACAGTTGGAACACCTCGTTTAGAAGGTTAACTGCACAGAGATGTGAAGCATCGCCCTCAGCATTGGATGCCGCAGCAATGTTCGCGTCCGTTGTTACCTGTGTGCCTGTTGATCCATCTCGTACCTCAGCAGCAGCAGGAAGCGTCTGTGAGATCTCAACGAATGCCGTCATCAGGATTGGTAGCCTCTGGGGACAACACAGAGCATGGGCCGTTATCGGGTCCAGCAGAGTATCAATATCCGTTGGCATGACTGATGGGAGTGTTAGACAGATGTCTAGCACGCATTCTTCACCGCAAAGCAGGCAGCGTAGAACAGGTAAGATGCAATCTTGCCAGATTGGTCTAAATGACAGAAACCATATTGTATTAAGTTCCCGTAGACGAGGTATTGTAGTGTAGTTCCTATTTCCCTAATAGGCTCTGCGCTTTGGAATAATATACCCTATAGGCTTGACATAGGACTGAGGTCGGTATGTCCCTATCGAGTATATTAAACTTAATTACTTTTGTGCCAGCTAGCTCAGAGGCCACTAGAAACTCCTTGAGAAGAAGAAGGGAGTAGTTTCTGGCAACCGCATAAACATGACTACTTTGTTTCCCTTTAGAATCGGAACACGTCTCAGAATCGTTGAAACAATAGATAACAGTTTCACTCAGTCAATCGTGCATGCTTAGTTTCTACAGAGTTACACAGAAAGGAAAGACGGGCGTTTCAATAAAAAGGTTTTATTGAACAGTCTTGTTTCTCGTGTAAGAGATATGTGCTGTAATGATCACAAGACAGTATGCAAGATAAATAATGTACAGTGTAAGCAGTAGAAATAAATAATACTGCGCTAGCATTATCTTTTAGCATATATTCACGTACATAAATAACATGAGCTAAAAATGCGAGTACTCATACGATGCGTCTCTAAGCTAGTTCTACCCCAATGTACCTAACCTAGTCTAGGTGTAGGGAAAGGTAATAAGTAGGTGGAGTATTTTCTAGTATGGTATACTAAGAGTATGTTAAGTCTAGTATGCCAAGAGTCCCTCTAGGTTCTAGTCAGCTCCATACCTTGAGAATGAGAGAGTTGGGAATCTCCTGCTGGGTCTGGAACTCTAACACCCCACGAAGGGAGTCAGAACACTGGAAGCTGGATTCTTCTGCGAGCAGGAATGACAGCGTCTTCTCAGTGCGTCAGGCCGGGATACGGGCTCCTCTGAAGTCAAGGTCTCCTCTAACTTGCTTGGGCAAGGGAAGGTATATTTATACCTGGTAGGTGCCTCGGAATGTTAGCATTGACGTAAAGTCGGACAGAGGAAGACGTCAGTAATTATCCCTTAAGGTATAACGGTTCATACATAATAGATGAGTTCTTGGAGAAATCAATAATCCTGTGCTAGGGGAACTCCCGAGAGCTTAAGGGTCTGGTTTCTAAGAACTCGTTGTGACGTTAGGGTGGACGGGTGTCGGTGACCATGTCTGTATTTGGAGTGCACGGCTAATGCCTAAATAAGGACTGGGATTCTATGCCTATATAAGGGCAATGCGAATTGTGCCTATATAAGGACATGTTTCAGGAAAACCTATATACGGACACCTAAAGCGGAATACAACACCCACTCCACTTTCGAATGAACGATAATGCTAAATGCTAAACATTAAATGCTAAACATTAAATTGAGTACCACATGTTGCTAAAAACATTTCTAAAAGCATATTAAAAGAAGTTTAAAATAAACTGTTGAATGCAATAGGTACTGTACTTTCAAAGCATTGTTGTCATTCTAAGCATAGTACCGAAATAAATGCAACACGAATGAATAAACAGAAATATATACATATGATGAAATGGTTGATAAGTTCTCAAAAAATCAAAGCCATTGCATATCATGGTATTAAATTAAATGTTAGACAAGTAAGGTGACAATGTGTCCCTGGAAGAATTCAAAGAAGTCCGTTTTATAAGACTAGTTCTACTGTAAGCAGATTGTTTTGCCATGTATTTTCAAAAAATTAAAAAGAAAAAGTTCAATTCTGAGAAAAGTTCCAAGTTTGTAAAATATGAAGGCCAAATTTCATTGCTTCCCTGGTACACTGTGAGCCGAATCAAAGTCAGTGTATGGGTCTGGCGTAAACATGAGATCATCTATTTCCGTAGCCAAAATATCGTCTACCGAAGTTGGTGACATTTGGAACACCTCATTCAGAAGGTTAATTGCACAGAGATGAGAAACATCGCCTCCAGCATGAGATGCCGCAGCAATGTTCGCGTCCGTTGTTACCTGTGTGCCTGTTGATCCATCACGTACCTCAGCAGCTGCAGGAAGCGTCTGTGAGATCTCAATGAATGCCGTCATCAGGATTGGTAGCCTCTGGGGACAACACAGAGCATGGGCCATTATCAGGTCCAGCAGAGTATCGATATCCATTGGCATGACTGATGGGAGTGTTAGACAGGTGTCTAGCATGCATTCTTCACCGCAAAGCAGGCAGCGTAGAACAGGTAAGATGCAATCTTGCCAGATTGGTCTGAATGACAGGAACCACGTTGTATTAAGTTCCCGTAGACGAGGCATGCCCAAAAGCTGTACTATACGCTCACGGCACTTCAGTTCAAGGGGAGCTTTCTCCACATCGCTCGGAGTGATGTTGGCGAATAGGCTTGCCATAGCGTAGTAGTAGGAATAGAAATAGGATTCCTGCAACAAGTGCTAGAATTAATGGCACACCACCAAAGACCGAATGTGCGAAGTTTGGGATGATTCCGAGGACTGCCTGGAAAGGTGCTAATAGTCCGGAACAGATGGTCTTAAATACATGTACAATGCTGCTCGTATCAGACATGTTAAAGATACGTCCCATCATTTCTACGAAATGTATAGGGCAGTTTGTACGAATTAAAGCCTGTCTCTCAGCCGAAGTCCCTGCAACTTGTAAATCATAGATTTCTTTGGCCGAGGTCAGAGGCACTGTTTGTTGTATAAGCATGGCTTTCATTCTGCTTAAAGTATCAAATCGTATAAAAGAAACATTCAATGAAGGCCATAAAGGCGACTCCCTGACTGTGTCTATTGGGAGGAACAATACTTGCATACAGCAAGTGACCCTGGAGTCCACCGTTACTAGATATGGGATGCCTGGCAACATGCCACAGCAACTCTGATCATTCAACATGAGGTAACTCCCGTTAGAAAGTTGGCCAAATGTTGGATTAATCACAGTAGCTGGTGTACCCTGCTGGTGGCAGAACAAATTTGCCACAGAACCATTACAAGCCCTGTGTAAAGAAATGTCCTGACAAATGAGTGAACCGCTTAGTACACTTTCACAGTGTGTACCGCTTAGAAACACTTCATGATCCCCACTCCAACATCTGTATGCATATGGTAAATTCCAGGATGTCTTAATGTATTCTTTACCCAACCTTTCATATGTGCCTGCTTGCATTTGTTTGAGGCAATACTGAAACTGAAAAATAGTGACAGGCAGAGTGATTTTGCCATGAATAAGCCATTCTGTAGCTGGTTTTTCTGCCACTGTGAATGGTAATTTTTCCAGTTTTTCAATCCTCAGCACTGTATACTTTGCTCCTCTTTGTGCCAGTTCGATCTGTTTATCAGTTAGATTGTATTCTGCAAACAGAGCCGACGTGTTGATAAAACGCCAAGGCACATAGCCCGCACGCAAAGATTGCAGCGTCCAGCTTAATAACATAATAGAACGTAGCTGAGATTGGCCTTGCTGTAACATGGCTAAATCTTGTTCCAGTATGTCAATAGCAGAGGATACAATGTTGTCCAATGAATAAATTCTGGATGACAAAGTTGTTAACTCATTGTCGACCACAGTGAGAGTTTTCTCTAAGTTAATACGATCAAGTTCACGTATTCGTTCTGCGGCCTCTGCCTGTGAAACCTTCCATGCTTCATTATAAGCAGCATAGATGCCGGCATATACGAAACGTTTTTGACGCGGTTTTCTTGGTCCAAGCAAGAATTCCCTAAGGTCTGCGTCTTCTTTAAGTAAAGATAAGTGTTGTTTCACATCCTTAAGTGTAGATTTTTGCAGCCAATCGAGGCATAATTTTCCTACACTGTATGTTGTTACTACCCCCGGATGTTGTCTTTGGACGTATCGTGGGTCTGGCCTATGAATAGTAAACCCCTGTGTTTTATTCAGGAATCTTTCTTGACAGATGTTTGTGTCTGTGGGCCAGATCAACCATTTTCTCCAATCAGGATTTGTTCTGTTGATTTGTAGTATTGTGTCAACTGTAACCGCTGCCTTTGTATTGTTATTACTGGCAGGTGTTGGTACAGAAGGAGTTTTCATGTCTTTGATCTTGGCTAAACCAAGGCAAGACGTTTATTGCACAGTGTCATTCAAAAACATTATTTGCTGAGGGATGATACATGCTCTAAACAAAGCTTCTATCCCCTGCACTTGCCAATCTTTAGAACCCCAGACAGATTTTGTGTCTATTGTGTCTTTCCACAAGTCGAAACCATGTCTAGACAGTTGGGTAATAAATGCTGCAAAGTAAATCTGATTTGGATTAGTTAACATAATTTTCATTCCTGTTTTGTTTACATTTTTATAGTAAAATGTTTCTGGATCAGATGTATTGTATCCTGAAAAATATGGAAACGTTTTAGCAAACGTTTTTGAACTACCTTTTGGCGGTGTAGGACAATGCTCCCATTGGTTAAACATAAACACATTTCTAGGTGTTGCAGATTTATTCAAAAAATGATGACCATAGTGGTTATAGCAATATAGCTGTTCATAGTCTGATGAACCCTCTAAATATTCATTATTAGAAAATGCAGCAGACCTTTCTAGGTCAAACATCATATCATTTTCAGTTTCAAAGTCCCAATCATCAGAATAGGTACTGGATGAAATAAAATCACTTAGTGAAATTTTAAATAAATGTGGAATGTTCAAAAGTTCCGTAGGGCCGAAGATATCGAAATCTGTTTTGTCCCACACTATACCATCCTGTATAGGAACGGCTGTGATGTTCACTGCTGACAAGTCTCTTGCTTCACGATAGGATGATTTGTGTGGTTTTAAAAGTAAGTTCACATTTTTACTTTCAGTGTCCAAATGGATGTATCTGCCATTTATAAGCACGCTCATAGTCATAACCAAAGCTAGCCAAAGCAGAAAGAAAAATATTCCAGAAATAATCCACAGTTCAATCCATGGTGAAACCAGATAAGTCTTTCTCAAAAAATGAAAAAAGTCTTGTACTTGCTGTTTAAACGTTTTTGATGCTGGCGTCGTTTCAGGCTCACTCGGATCCTCAGAAAACGTATCAAAGTTAATGAAATAGCCAGAAGCAGTTCTGTCAATTGTTGGAATTGCATCAGGATTTGTCGAAATCGCTGGAACCAGTTGATCACTTGTTACATTGGTGTAGACAGGTGTATTTGGACGAACTGTTACTTGAGTTTCAAGAGGGATGAGTTCCATAGCATTGTTGCTCAGTCCTTCATCTGTTACTGCTGAATTCTCGATGGTTATCAGTCTTTCAGTCTGAACCTCTTGGATAGTAGCGAGAGGAGTGCGTCTGCTACTAGGTCGGAGTCCACGAGGCCTACTATTTAGTATTGGCCACATACTGTGGTTTTAATGAGGTCGATTGACACAAATCTTTTCTCCTTTTTTCCAGCAAGGGGCGGCAGAAGTACTGTTCTTGTTCCGTGTACGGCTAAGACTGGTACTGGTTGTTTGTAAGAAGGTCCAAATTCCTTCTTGTCCGCAATCTTCTCTCTGACTAGATCCCCAACTTTTGGAATCCAGACAGGCCTTGCTGGGACTGCCGGTTTTTCCCCAGTGGTGGTTGGCTTCAGGAATACGTTGCTTTGTTTCGATCTTAGTTCATTTAGATCCTGTAAAACACCCAAACGATCTTTGATATCAAAGGGTTTATTTTCCACCACTGTGCCTTTACATTCGAGATCAGGAACCCACATTCTTGTCCTAAATAGGACCTCATATGGAGTGACCCCCCCTAGAGAACTTCTTGGCAAATTATTTAAAGAGCGTTGAACCCCATAAAGATGTTTGACCCATCCATCACCCAAACCTAATACCCTAGCTGTTATAGACTGCTTTATGTCTCGGTTTTTCCTTTCCACAACAGAATTTCCCTCAGGATGAAACGGAGAGGAGTACCGCAATGCAACGCCCAAACTGGCCATGGCTTCTTTGTAAGCCCGAGAGCTAAACGCAGGGCCCTGGTCAGAATGTAGCGTGCCTAATGCGTATGTGCCGATAAAGACTCGCAAATCTTTTATAACAGTTCGAGCGTCAGCCGAGCGCTGAGGCCATATCCATAGGAACCTAGAGCATAAATCCACTGCAACCATTATATATTTATAGTTACCGTCCCTTTGCAAGGGACCGCAGTGGTCCAGGTAAACACAAGCTAATGGTTTGTCTGAAATTAACAGGGGTGTCTGCGCAGGACGTTTCACTGTGGAGACTTTCATCTGTTGGCATATTTCACATTCTAGAACATAGTTCTTGGTCTGTTTCCTAATGCCAGGCCACCAATATCTTTGTTTCAGTGAAGATACTGTTGCAGAAATACCTGCATGGGCAGAGGCTATCCCTTCATGTGCTGCTAGGATTAGTCCTAATCTACGTTCCTTTTTTGGAATTACCCTATCCCCCACTCCAGGGATTCGAGCAAAAGGAACGTTGTTCGCATCAATTACATAAGAGTACTTGAGTGGAAACTTTTTGGTAACGCTGCACCACTGCCTTTGCTCGTAGCATTGACAGCCAACAATATCTCACTGTCTATTCTCGTTTTTGAACGAGTGATCGCAGCTACGGAAGCCGTCTGAACAGCCCCCTTTGCGGCTTTGTCAGCCAATGAATTCCCTGCAACGTGAACGCCATCACGTTGATGACTCAGCGTGTGTATCACGTGAGCCTTTGGTAGTTCGTATTTTAACTGAACTACTTGTTCCCAAAGCGTTTTATGCTTTATTGTGCCACCTTTTGCATCTTTGAACCCATTTTCAAGCCAATTTTGTATATATTCATTATACGACTGCACACAGTAGAAAGAATCGCACACTATTAGTGTGGGGAATTCGCGATCTGTACTTTCAAGTGCCAGTTTGAATGCTTGTAGTTCAGCTCGCTGAGCTGTGCAATCTCCTAGAGATTGAGTTTTAGTGACCATTGGTCTGAAGTTACCATCGCGCATGCGACCTTTAATGATTGCGCACGCTGCACTGTAAGCTTGCTTACTCCCTGTAGCGGGTTGCGCTGATCCGTCAGTGTAAATTATAAATTCGTACTGATCGAGAGGCAGAATTTCAGTGGGCAGAGGACATTCTTGTTCATATTGCAGGAACGCTTGTATTTTTAAATCAGGATCAAAAACATATTCAACATCTGTTGCAGCAAGAGAATTAACCCATTGTATCCATCTAGGATGTAATGCTTTAGCATTTGGAATGCTCACTTTAGTTACCGCCTCTAAGGCCGGTACTGGGGTTACGACAATAATGCGTTTCCCTTTGGCTAGAGCTCTTTCTTTTGCTACTGCAGTTTGAACTGCTGTCAGTATTTTTTCAGTTGAAGTAAAGCGCATTTCTGCTTATGTATACAAATGTGATTTGTATGCTATTGGTACTTTTTCACCCTCATTAAATGTTAAGTAGGTGAATCCGCATTGACCCGAAATTATTCGGATCACCAAGTTGCGTTGACTTACGCGTGTTTGTAAGTTATTTGTTGCTAACATGTTAGCTTGGAGTGAACGCAAGATTTCTGTGTGTTCCTGTGTCCAATTTTTGATTGAAAAATCAGGTTTGATTATTGCGTAGAGAGGTTTAACCCTTTTTGCGTAATTTAGAATGTAAGTTCTTCCAAAATTTAGGAAACCCAGGATGGATTGTAAATATTTCAGCGTTTTTGGAGGTTGGAGCAGCGCACACCTTTCTAAAAGTTAGCTGTCAAGCTCTTGCCTTCACTTGAAAGCTCATATCCTAGAAAAGGACATTGAGATGGGCAATTCTGGATTTTTTAAAGTTGAACTTATAGCCCTCAGAGGCGAAGCCCAATATAATGGTGCTCACCCTGTTCAAGTGCCTATCTAGGTCATCGTCTGTCAGATAGATGTCATCGACATATGACAATGCCTCATTATCATAAATTTGTAGCAACTCTGTTACCCTCGCTGAGAATAACCCCGGGCTGTTCTTGAACCCTTGTGGGAGTCGACAAAATTGACCCTGGGTCCCCATTATTGAGAAAGCTGTTAAGTACCTGCTTTCAGGTGCTATGTTTTGACAAAAGAAACCATTTGAGATGTCCAATGTGGTTTTATTTTTTTTACGCATAATGTTATTCATTAATGCTGTACTATGTGCATTTTGCACTGCAAATGTTTTAGAACAAGTGTTTAAGTGTCTGTAATCCAAAACTAGACGATATGTATTGTCGGGTTTGGAGACAGGAAACAAAGGATTGTTCATTGAGGAGGTGCATGTTTCAATCACCCCTTGGTATTCAAGTTGATCTAAGATCTCCCTGACCTGTTTTTTAGCTTCTTGCTTTATTGGGTACTGCCTTTGTGCAGTAGGTTCATTTTTTAGATGTATTTTATGGTGAGGTGAGTCCTCATCCCATCCTACATGATTCTTATATAATGCTGGGGCCTGGGCAACTGCCCATTTCCTGGCATAAGTATATTTTAGGTGAATTGGAATATGGATGGAGAAGGACAGCATAATAATGTCTTCACCATGTGGGCACTCCCTGACAAATTGTGGTGGCCAGTCTTTTTCTGCTAGAAGTATATCATAACCCCTTGAAAGTTTCTCCCAAAAGAGTGTTTTCACTTTTCTTGGTATGTCTCCCTCCATTCGGAGTGTTATTTCATATAACTTTTGTGGAGTACTAACCCTGGTGTCTACAGTCTCAACTGTGATGTACTCATTCAAGTCCACTGTCTCCAGAAGTTCCTTCAGGTTCTGGCAAGCTATTGTGACTTCTGCCGCACTGTCCAGTATTGTCTGAGCCCATTCTCCATTCTTGAGTTGTGTTCTCAGTATCCTCAGCATGTCTGATCTTCAGACCTGCTACCTTCTTTTTTGAGAATTGAGGTTTTGATTTATTTTTTGGAACGTGTTTGTCGTCTTTAGATTTCACGCGTTCTTCTCTATGTTCTGACCGTCCTCTTCTTTCCGATGTCTGTGACGATATCTGAAAGGTACAAGAGGAACGTGTATCAGTATCTTGATACCTGTCAGGCTTTTTTAAATTATCCCTATTCCTGAGGTTATACCTCCTTTCAGAGGGTTCCTTTTGAGGAGACCTACCTCGGGATTGAGAACGTTTCTCATTTGAATTTTGTTTCTTAGTTTCCCACTTCTTTTTAGAAGATGTAGGAGTTTGTTTAATAGAGTCCTTCTCAGGATTTTCAGATAGTTTTGGCTTCAATGGTCTTCCACCCAAACTATCTCTGCCTAATTCTGCATAAGATTGTTCTATTATTCTGGGTAGTTCTGTTTGATGTTTATGTTACATCAAATTCCCTTAATCGTTGGCGGATCGCCACTGCTGCTACCTCTCCTTTAATATTAGATAATATTATTGTTGAGACCTGGTCGAAGTTTTTCAGTAATTTCATACCTAAATTCAGAGCAGGCTCTGCCCCGTATTCGTTTTGAATTTGTTTCAGGACATCTGGTATTACTGCAATTGACGGAACACCATGTGTTTTAGTATAGATGGCAGCAAAGACTGAGCTCCAAGTGGTGCAGTCTTCCAGTTGTGGTGTGATCCCCATTGGTAAACAGATTGTTAGGATTCTGTGTTTCTCATAAGGGCTAGTATTCGGAAATACTGCTTCGATTTGAGTAATTTTTTGAGCTATCCAGAATGGAATTTGCTCACGTTTTGTGGGCATTTTACCCATGACTGCGTATAAAGTCTGTGGTGTAATTTTTAGTATATTCCCCTCTTGAGGGGTTTGATTTGGAATGGTCAATGGTGGTTGGACTGTGAAAGTCTGCATGACATATTGGACTAATTGTCTGTAAATTTTTATTAACTCTTGTAGTTGAGTAAGTAATTCCTCGTCTGAAAGGATTCGTGTGCCTCTATCACGAAAACTGCTCTACCACCTCTTGGTGTTAGGCCGTGTTTTATAAGTTTTAGAGTGATGGCTCTCCTTAAGTTTGGATGGATGTTTTAACACCCTCATCGGTTTCATTTAAACCTGTAAAATTAAAAGCTGTTACGACTGGGTCAGCCGCAGCTACACCGTTCTCGGTGTTAGACACTGTTTTTTGAAAAATGTAGAACAAGTTTCAAGGAAACAAAAGATAAGGTGCACAATATTTTGGAACACTGTATCCTTCAACGTTGATCAAACCAAACAGCTAATATATATAGGATTTTTGTCCTATTTAGCTTTGGCGGATACTTAACCCTACCCACTCCAGACGTCTTATGGAGTATGTGAGTAGGGGTCTCTGAGAGAAAAGCACGACTGAGTTACTCAGTATCTAGCGTTAAATTAGTGCCTTACCAAACATTGGGCGACATGTGGTGTAGTTCCTATTTCCCTAATAGGCTCTGCGCATTGGAATAATATACCCTATGGGTTTGACATAGGACTGAGGTCAGTATGTCCCTATCGAGTATATTAAACTTAATTACTTTGTGCCAGCTAACTCAGAGGCCACTAGAAACTCCTTGTAAACAAGAACGGAGTAGTTTCTGGCAACCGCATAAACATGACAACTTTGTTTCCCTTTAGAATCGGAACACTCTCAGAATCGTGGAAACAACAAATAACAGTTTCACTCAGCTAATCGTGCATGCTTAGTTTCTTCAGAGTTACACAGAAAGAATAGATGGGCGTTTCAATAAAAAGGATTTATTGAACAGTCTTGTTTCTCGTGTAAGAGATTTGAGCTGTTACAATCGTAAGACAGTATGCGAGATATATGATGTACAGCGTAAGCAGTAGAAAGAAATAATACTGCGCTAGCATTATCTTTTAGCTATGACACATATATTCATATACATAAATAACATAAGCTAAAAATGCGAGTACTCATAAGATGCTTCTCTAACTAGTTCTACCCCAGTGTATCTAACCTAAGTGTGGTGCAAGGTAAGAAGTAGGTGAAGTATTCTATAGCATGGTATGTTATAGTCTAGTATGCCAAGTCTAGTATGCCAAGTCTAGTATGCCAAGAGTCCCTCTAGGTTCTAGTCAGCTCCATACCTTGAGAATGAGAGAGGTGGGAATCTCCTTCCGGGTCTCGAACTCTAACACCCCGCGAAGGGAGTCAGAACACTGGAAGCTGGATTCTCTGCGAGCAGGGATGACAGCGTCTCTTGTCAGTGCGTCAGGCCGGGACACGGGCTCCTCTAAAGTCGAGGTCTCCTCCTACTTGCTTAGGCAAGGGAAGGTATATTTATACCCGGTAGGTGCCTTGGAATGTTAGCATTGACGTAAAATCGGGCAGAGGAAGACGTCAGGAATGAACGCTTAAGGAATAGCGGTTCATGTATAATAAATGAGTTCTTGGAGAAATCAATAATCCTGTGCTAGGGGAACTCCCAAGAGCTTAAGGGTCTGGTTTCTAAGAACTCGTGACGTTAGGGTGGACGGATGTAGATGACCATGCCTGTATTTGGATAGCATGGCTAATGCCTAAATAAGGACTGGGATCTTATGCCTATATAAGGGCAATGCGAATTGTGCCTATATAAGGACATGTTTCAGGAAAACCTATATACGGACATCTAAAGCGGAATACAACAACACAGCACCTGACCCGCTATAACTATATAGTGTATTTATTCTGGAAATACCCAGTGGTCTGTGTGCACACTGTTAACGCACCTACTGTCACAGTGCAATCCAAGAGCTGGAATATCACAGTTTCAAACAAAGGCAAAGGTGCACCACCATAACATAAACAAGGAAAAAATCAGATCCGTGTTCGAAGATGTAATCTTTAAAATTCTTCTTTTATTCACATCGGATTAAAAATGATCAGGATGAACTAAACAGCCGACGCGTTTCATCCATACACATGGACTTCTTCAGGGCATAGCTAGAAACCAAATGGGGATTGACGTCAATCTGTCCACACCATAGCAGAGCAGCCGGGAATATCGTGAATCCCGTCCACTTCACTATTCTATCGGGCAAGCGAGGTACCCTTCACATAGGTAAACACACAA
Organism: Calotriton arnoldi; assembly: GCA_963921515.1. Taxonomy (NCBI): domain Eukaryota; kingdom Metazoa; phylum Chordata; class Amphibia; order Caudata; family Salamandridae; genus Calotriton; species Calotriton arnoldi. The sequence continues at coordinate 1,651,984 of CAWUFW010003869.1, read as the reverse complement.
ATATGGAGTGAAGTTATGTAGAGCTGAAAGCCCGGTCCAACCAAAATAAGGTGGGCCCAATATTAGAGGCAAAGTGCCATGTACGACCTCAATAGGTCGATGGTCGCGGTTGGAACGTCTCCCGTCAAGTCAAGTCCACAACCTTATAGCTCTAGAGGCTAGATCATGTTCACCCACCCTAACAAGCAATCAACTAAAATACAATCCCTTCAGCACCTCACAGCTGCCAGCAACCACTAAGCAAGGTATTCCTTTAGGCTCTGATTCCCCATTAGCTATCAACGATTGACTGGCAAGCCGAGCCAGCCCAGCCCATTTGTCACTTCCTTTTACAAGAAAGGCTGAGCATCTAGAAATCAAACTGAGGCACTATACTGATCCAACATTATCATCTCTAAAGCCTAAAAGTCTGGGGCCGCCTGATCTACAGCCTACTAGCAAAACCCCCAGAAAGGGGACTTTAACACAGCGAGATAACACTGCAGGCCCAGAGACAGGCTACATAATAAATGGGACTCAATCTATCTGCCCAGCTCTTGGAGGATCCCCTCCTAAACTTCATATACTATCATGGAATGTCGCCAGAGTGAGGCCCAAATTGTCTCTTACCCATTGGATCTAGCATATAGAGCAATTTGACATCTGTTTTTTGCAGGAAACTTGGTGCATTACCCCTGTCTTCATCCCTGGATATGTTACTTATTGCTGCCCAGCAGTCGCCAGTAGAACAGGACAACCGGCTGGGGGGCTCTTGATCTGGGTAAAAATCAATCTCCAGTGTACCATCCGAGAACTCAAACCAAAAGCCCCTACATTCTAGCAATTCATATCAGGGGTAGGAATGGCACAGGGCTCGATCTTTTTAATGTTTATGCCAGGGGTTCCAAGGCTGGTTGTAGCTCTCCTACCCTTCTGGCATTGGAAAATTGTCTAGAGGAGAGGGAGCTACAGTCTCTGTTAATAGTAGCAGGGGATTTCAACGCCACCTTCGAATCTCTAGACTCTCAAGATGTAACTGACAGTGACAAGGTGGATGAGATGTGGCTTATTCCCCCCCTAGACTTGCCACATATTAAAAAATGGACTCGTGCAGTGCTACAGGTACATGCATTAACTCTCAAGTATGGGCTTAGGGCTGCCAATGGCCGGACCAAGTCCGATAAGTTGGGGGCAAACATCTTTAATAGAACCACCAATACCAGCCGTATCGATTACATCTTGTTAGATGTCAGATTGTGGCATGGAGTGTTGGGCATGGTAGTTGGGTCGACCACTGACAGTGACCACAACCCTCTCGAGCTTGATATATTATCACTGTGGGACAAAAATCTTGGCCACCCTCATATAAGACTTTCTACCAAGGAGGTATGCCTGACTAATAACAACAGGCAACTCAAGTGGGCACGTGTAGCCACCGATATTTCAAAATTAGAAGCCATGAAGGGCAAACTCATAGAGAGCACTAGTGAGCTACTCAGCCTACTTGAGCAGTACGACTGGCTTTTAAAGATTACGTGCTGCCATACACACCTTTTTAATCAGTTAGCATCATACTTTAGTATCCCCTTATGCCTCAGAGCAAACTTTAACCAGCCAGACCACATCCCTTCTGGTTCAACCTGGAGTGTAGAAAATCAAGATTACAATTGGCCACTGCCATTAGAGCAAACAACGTGACGGATCTAAAAGAAGCAAGGAGATCCTACAAGAAAGCTCAGGCCAAAGCCAAAAAGGACTGGGAGGAGAACCGATGGCTCCAGATGAAGGACGCTTGCCAGAGTAAGGATTCACAACAATTTTGGCTTCTGGTGACCAGGGGAGACACTGATAGACCGAGGCCTCCCACTAATAACATTGCCATTTCCACCTGGCATGAACACTTCTCTGCAGTCTACACTGGAACAGGAGCCATGGTTAGTGAAGGCTTGATCGCCAACTGCATGAGCCCTCGGACCTCTGAGTTTTTTTCCTTAGATGAAATCTCACAAAGTATAAACTCAGTGGTTAGGAACAAAGCTTCAGGCCTGACGGTGTTCCTGACGATGTTTTCCTTTATGGCACCGATAACTGGTCCAAGTATATCTGGGCACTTGCTAATGGAATTGCTGCTGGGGCCCCAATACCACCCTTGTGGAAGGAAGCCGAGGTCATCCCGGTATTTAAGAATGGCGATCGCTCGCTACCATCCAACTACCGGCCCATTAGCCTGATTGATGGTGCTCAAAAGGTCTTCTCCCGTGCACTTCTTACGAAGATCACAGCTTGGATGGAGGAGACTAACATTCTATCCCCATTCCAAGCAGGGTTTAGAAAGAAAGTCAGCACCATCGATCAGGTTTTTCGATTCTCATTATTGGCCTGGAAAACAGTTACTTTAGAAAGGGGTAGTCTCTACATAGCATTCATCGACTTGAAGTCGGCTTTCGATCTCATCCCCAGGCACAACTTATGGCATGTCCTGCATGAGCTGGGTCTCCCTTCCCCGATCCTTGCACTGGTAATTCGCCTTCACGAGGACAATTTCTTGTGGGTCTGCTGGGGGGAAGAAGGGCAGCTGGCAGAGCGGATTAGTGTCGACAGGGGGGGTCTGACAGGGCTGTTTTTGCTTTTTATCAATGGAGTGGTCAACCACCTAGCGGAAGTACCCGCCAATGCCCCTACTTTGGGGAGCATCAAAGTAACAACCCTACTGTTTGCAAACGACACGCTGTTGGTCTCCAAGGCCCCCAGTGGTCTTCAACTGTTGTTAGATCACTTTGATGCTTTCTGTGGATTGAGAGGCCTGGAGGTTAACACATCGAAAACAAAACCTTCTATTGATGAACCCCCACAAATCGTTTAAAGAAAAACTGACTCTCGGGGGGATTCCCCTTGAGAGAGTAGTAACATTCAACTACTTGGGCGTGACCCTCTCTGAGGAAATGGCCTGGAAGCACCACATTACGAAGTGGATTCTTCAACAGAAGCAGATCACTGGGGCTCTGATGAAGGAGCACAGATGCTCCCAGTCAAGACCAATAGCAGCGCCACTACAGATTTACGACCACAAGGTAGAGGGCTCCGCTCTGTACGGGGCCGAAACTCGGGGGGTTTGATAACCTGGAGGGTCTCCTCACCACTGAGAACAAATTCTTGAGATCCCTTTGTTCTCTTCCCCAGAGTACCCCGCTCCTTCCTTTAAGGTTAGACATGGGCAGACCATCCATTGTGCACAAAGCACGACTTCGCCCCCTGCTTTTTTGGTTGCGCCCGTAACTAACCCCAGAGCTCTCCCATTACGCTGCTGCATCTGATGAAGTTTGTAAACTCGATCGTTTTAATAAAATCGGGTGGTTTACCAAAGTTAGGTCACTACTTACAGCAATAGGCTTAGGGAGCTCCTGGGACGCTAAAGACCCTCCTGGGACGCTTATTACCAAGCAAAGGGCTGGTTAAGACCCAATACTGGAACTGGGAGGCCCAGTCTAACGTAACACACTCGCCTGGAGGCCCCCTTACATTAGAATTCATGGATTTCAAATTCCAAAGCACACATGAGCAATACATGGAGGTCATCACGATACCACAGGATAGGAAGCTTTACATCCAATTTAGATTTGGATCCCTTCCTGTGAACTCCTTTACAGCTGCGTGGTGACGGCCTTCATCTGCACAGTTGCATTGTCCTGGTTGCCCTTGCTCCGTTGAGTCAATTGCCCATATCCTCTTCACTTGTTCGATGTATAACTCTCCGAGACGCAAATGGTTAGCACCCATTTGTAGGTTGTTGGGAACACGATGCCACCAAGATGCGCTGTGCATCCTAAAATCTGATTCAAGACCATTAGTTGCTTGCGCAGTCGCCAAGTTTCTTGGAAAAATGTGGATAATTAGAAGGTACGCATTAAAAATGTGATATGGCGTGCCTTATGGTTCTTCCTTTCCACTTTCCCAACCCCCTAAATGAGAGTTAGGCAGTAACGTTAGGCTTTTGTAACGTGGCACATGGTTTAACCTTTTTATTGTGATTTTACAGTGGGATCTCTAATGCACTTTACTGGGGCTTTTCCTTTGGCCATCAACATTTTTATCTCTTTTAGCTGTTGTTTTAATTGTCTTTTTATCTGATTGCCATATTTCTTATTAATGATTTTTTAAATGCATTTAGCGAATTGTTGTCATGTATTCAAGCTTGAAATTCTGTACTGTATGCAGTTGCACTTTTATGGCCGTAAGAACAGAAATAAAGTTTGATTGATTGATTGGGTTTCATCTTTTTAATTGTTACTTATTTTATTTGACGAATGAATACATTTTTTAATTATGTAATACATTTTTATTTCCGTTTGGTAGATTTTATGGGGGGTTTGGTTTGTTGAGGCTTTTATTAACTATGGATTAATTTCTATTAATTAGTTAATTTTAATTTTATTATAAATTAATTGTTATTTGTTTAACTTGTATTAAATAATGTATTAAGTATTGGGTGAGTTGTGGAATGTATTGTTTTAATGAGTTGGTAGTTTTGGCTTTAATTATAGTCATTTATTTTAATTGATTATTATTTTGATATTTGCAAACTTTCAAATTGTTGCTTATTTGTTTAAGTGTTTTATACTTTGTTGAGTTATGTATAACATTTTATATTTGGGGTGAAGGTTTTATTGGGGGATTTAGTGCATTTAAAAAAAACAAAAAATAAAACAGTATAATGTATTGATTATTTATTTATTGTGTTGCTAAGTAATTCATAATTTTCCGAATTATTTTTTAATTCTAAAGATAACCCTATATAGTTTTTAAAACAATGTTATTATTTTAATAGGTTTTACTGTTTATGTGTGAAGTCATTATGCAACTATTGTAACTTTATATTTGTTCATTTTTAAAGGGAAAACATTGTTTTGTAAATAATTATTTTATTGTATAGCAAGTTATTTTTTTATATAATTATTTTTTTCAGTTTTCTGTTACACATAGCTAAAAAGTGATCTCTTCATTAGAATATTTCATACAAACTTAAATTATTATTTAAATTAAATCATAACAAATAATTCATTTTGTTTAAGTCCATAACCAATGTGTACGATCCAAATCTAAAACATTCAACAAATTACAATATTTCCAGCATATTATTAATTTATAATGTGTCCAGCATTTTTCTAATTTTTAAAATACTTCCTCCTCTTCAGCACATTCTTCACATACAGGTGTTCTTTGATGTAAACATTATTTAACTTCTTAATACAAGACCAAAGTTCAGGTAGTTCAGATGATCTCCAAAAAGTAGTGATCACAGAATGAGCTAATATTATTGCAATAAACCACTAGAGGCGAGCGGCTCTAGATTGAATCCCCAAGCGCTTAGAACAGCCAAGAAGAATCAAGTTCAGTTCCAGGATATCTAAACCAGAGGTGAGGTCTCCATGCACATCAAGCCTTCCCCCAAAATGCTCTTAACTTGTTACATTCCCAAATCATGTGATTCCAGTTTCCAGCCTCCATACATCTGGGGCACTGATCGGGGTCACTCAAATTGGGCTCATTCAGATCCCACTTATGCAGTATTGAAGGAGTATAAAACACCAATCACTGGGCATACAACTGCATTCTTCAAAAATTTGAACCTCTCAGCCCTCCACAATAGAGTTGTTGGGCTTCCGCCCATTCCTCTTGTGTTAGGTTTGTATTTGTTTCTTTTAGCCACCTTTTCTGTATATCACAAAACTAGTCTTCAAAGTTTTTTGCAAAGTCTGCACCCAGCGTACCCACTGATCTAACTTTCTTTTTTAACTAGAGGGGATAAATAAAGCATAAACTATCTCCAGTGTAGGTTCGATTTGGAGTGACAGTATTTTGTTAAGTCTCCAAAACAAAAGCGAGTCACCATTCTGTAGAAAAAGGGAAAGGGTAGTATAAAACAAGAACAATATATAGTTCCCCTTTTCTGCCTTATTTCATGTATATATGTCCTTCGAATAGTATAGGCACTCAATACTTAAGAATTAAACAAAACTTTTATAGAAATAATGTAAAGAGTCAAATGGACATGATCCTACAGAGGTTATATAAGACAAAAAATAATTTTACAGAGTCCTTCAATAAATATCATGAACCACAAACCTGGTATATTAAAAAAGTTCTTTGCTTTTATTATGAGTTATTTTCTCTGGGTTTTATGAAAAGTCCACAATAAATTAGATAAAAGGTTAAAACCAAACAAATGTGACTATTTTGATACACAGTAAATGAATATCCTTCCTAAAGAACCACCATCACATATTGTACAGGGATATCATTTTAACAAACTATATTCATATTGACAATTAAAAATAAAGAAATATACAATTCATATTAGAAATAAAGAATTACAACAATGTCGATGAGGCGTTTAGGTGAACAATAAAATATTATTTTCTTCCACCTTCTTCAGAACAATGTAGTAAGTTTATTTCTATAAAACAGAGAAGGACTAAAATTACATAATAATTACTACAACTCATGCTACATCAAAACTATTCAATAATTGCTATAGAGCCTATTCATGTCAATTTTCTTTCAAAGATTGTGTTTCCAAAAAGTTTTAAATTACAGAAATTCACCAACTAGAGTGTCCTAACAAATACCTAGTTACGTCTAATAAATGCATCTCTTAAAAAGACTTTATCTGTATTTTAGTTAAGGAATGTTTTTATTCAATTTAATGAAGTAAAATAAGGAATGGTATCAAGATTCTATCATTCCTATTCTCATACGAGAATGCCTGAGGTCTATAAAATCAAATATTTATGTATACCTGTATTGGTAACAATCCTCCAAAAAAGATACCAGTGGTGCTGTTATCATTACATCCTGCGCAGGCCTGGTTTAAACATCCAAACCATTACTTTCTTCTCTGTGTGTATCTCTTAACTAAGTGAACCTATCAAATTAAGACGAAATTTAGTACTCACATTATTTTTCTTATTATGTTTATGTTTCCTAAATTTAGATAACACACAGTACCTACTTAATGTACCTGGGAGAGCTAAGATATATACGTTGTCTATCAATGACCAATTAAATGTGCTCAATATATCAATCTAAAAACAACCATGTAGCACGAAAATTCCTCGCCCTATAATTAAAGAGAAATAAAATATATTGTAATATATAAAAAGGGAGCGGGTCATTTTGTCGTTCTTGCTTTTTTCAAAGTAAATTAAAGGCTCGATCAGTAACCGTCTCTTACCTCTTTTATTTAGAATTGTGAATCGTTAAGTGGCAGCCGGAGCAAGATGATTGTCACTTTACAATAACTTCCATATTTTTCAATTTAATGGAGCTTTTAGTTGAAAAGTCTTGACTCTGAAATTTACGAAAAGAATTTAAGAGAAGTTTTTGTTTGTGCCCGGGCGTATATAATCACCCATTTATCATTAATGCCGCTGTTCTTCTTGAGCATATCACTTACCCTGATATTTACTAATGTGGACCGTATGCCAAGAACGTGATCCAATGTTTTGGGGCATTTTGAGAGGAAGGACAGAGGAAGGTATTGTAAAGTGACAATCATCTGGCTTAAAAGCAAAGAAAAATTGTTATTTACCAGGTTTGTGGTTCATGATATTTATTGAACGACTCTGTAAAAATATTATTTGTGTTATATAACTTGTGTTGGTTTACTTTTAAATGAGGTTTCTGCATGGATGGCAGGAATCTTTCACCATCCGCCTAGCTGCTTTTGTTTCTACTTATAAATGGCCAATGTGTGATACTTTACCAGTTTAGGAATCCTGACTGGGGCCATAGTGGGGTCTGGGTAAGGGAAGTTTCCAGTGTTCATTCTTTCTAAAAAATCATTTGAATGACTTAGATTTATTGAATTTATAGTATTTGTTAGAAATGGGGGTCTCTAGTTGGCAGAGGTAGGTACCTTTGTCCAAATATAGACCCTTGCTTCAAGTCAGGGTAAGGGGGGTACACTCCTAAAATAACCCCTTCTCACCCCCTTGGTAGCTTGGCACGAGCAGACAGGCTTATCTCAGAGGCAGTGTGTAAAGCATTTGTGAACACATACAGTAACACAGTGAAAACACAACAAATGGACACCACACCAGTTTAGAAAAATTAGTAATCTTTATCTAAACCAAAACAAGACCAAACGACAAAAATCCACAATACAGTATCCTTAAAAATAGGTTATTCGCTCAAATACAGTTCCAGGAAACCAATAATTCCACTTGGACTTATAACGACGTCGTGACCGGTGAAAATCCCAAAGTAAGGGGCCGACCGCGAAGTGCGCGGCGTCGGGCCCACAAAGAACAGTACCTTGGAAACGATGAAAGCAAAGACGGTGCACGGCATCGGGGAAGTGATGCTTCGTTGGCACCGTGCAGCATCGGTTCCTTACGAACCCAGGGGAGGTGAAGCCTCTGTTCCTTGCTGCGGCGCAGGTGAGGTGAGGCGACGGTTCCTTACTGCGTTCGGGAGGTGACGTCACTATGGCGCCTAAGCCTCTGTTCCTTACGACGGTTCGCTGTCGATGGATTCGGGAGTCACCCACGTCGAGGATCGGCTCGGCGTTGATGAAGTCGGCTTCAAAGTTGATGCGGCACGGTAGAAGGCGTTGGGACTATGCCGCAAGTCAGGGCGGTGCGTCGTGCTCTTCACGAGCGGTGCCCACGGCTTCGGTGCAAGTTACGGCGTCGCTTGCCGGCGTCTGTGTTGCAATTTCCTTCTGTGGCAGCTGAAACAGCAGTTCCAGATGCCGAGAGACAGAAGGGGTGAAGTCTTTGTGTCCCTGAGATTTCAGAACAGGAGGCAAGCTCAGTTTCAAGCCCTTGGAGATCTTTTCTTCAAGCAGGTGACAAAGCAAACAGCAAAGTCCTTTTTCTCCTTTCCTTGGCAGCAAGGAGCCACTGCAGGCCAACCCCAGACAGCAAACAGCACAGGGGCAGTATTCCTCCTCAGCTTATCCGGCTCTTCTTCTTGGCAAAGGTTCCTCTTGATTTCCCAGAAATGATCTAAAAGTCTGGGGTCTGGGCCCCTCTTTTTATACACCAAAATCCTTAGTTCTCTGAAGGCAGAGAGTGTGTGTACCCAGCCAAAATCAGTTCTGTCCTCACTGGTGCATCTTCCTGGCAGGAGGTGGAGACAGCATTGTTGAAGGCAGACCAGGCCCATTCAGGTGAAAAGGAAATCTCCTCCCCCTACTCTAAATGCAGCCCAGGTCTATTCAGCCCAGCCCTGACTCGTCAGACTTCTGGAGCCACTGCCCTTCTCCAGCCCCTGTCATCCAAAAGCCAGACATGCAATACACAAACCTAGCAGAGGCACACTGGATGGTTAGGCAAGAAAATACCGACTTTCTAAAAGTGGTATTTTCAAACACAGAATGTAAAAATCACCCTCACTAAAAGATGCACTTTAACATTCTGAGTTCAAGCATACTGAACTTTATTTTCCTATCTTGTTCCCAGGGTCAGTTATGTTTTTAAGATGTTATAAACAAACTCCCCATTCTGGCCTATGGGAACAGATAGCCTTGCAATAGTGAAAAAACGAAATTGGCAGTATTGCACTATCAGGACATGCCACACACATCAGGGCATGTCCTACCTTTCACATACAATGCACCGTGCCCACAGGGGTACCTTGGGCCTACCTTAGGGGTGACTAACATGTAGAAAAGGGAAGGTTTAGGGACTGGCAAGTGTATGCACTTGCCAAGTCGACATGGCAGTCCCAGACTGCACACAGGCTCTGCCATGGAAGGCCTGAGTCACATTTTACAAGCTGCTTCTGTGGGTGGCCCAATCAGTGCTGCAGCCCACCAGTAGCATTTGATTTACAGGCCCTGGGCACACATAGTGCACTGTACTAGGGTCTGACAAGTAAATCAAATAAGCCAATCATACAATCACTAATCCATAACAATACTTTACAAAGGGAGCACTCGCACTTTGGCACTGAACAGCAGTGCCCAAAGCATCTAGACCAGCAAAACACAGGAGGTAAAGGTAATAAAATGGAAGGGAGACCCATGCCAATGGTGCCAGGTCTAACAGTATCTATCATAGGTTATTAAGAAGCCGCAAAGGGACAAAGTTGGACAATCTAGGAGAGATAAGCCTCCTTCTTCGAATGTCAAGCTTAGTTTTTTTACATAATCTTAAGATGATGCTTATGCCAAATAAAAGTATTGATAAGTGAATTTAAATTCTGAAAGAATAAATTAGTTAGTGAACATGGAATTGATATAAAAGAAAAATTCAAGAAGGGCAAAATCTGCATTTTTCCCATTGCAACGTTACCAATTATACCCAACCTTTCTAGCATACTTTTAATTTTAACAATTAGGGGGGAGTAGTTCAGCATATATATATCTTCGTAGTTCTCCAAAAAATGAATTCCTAGATACCTTATAGGGTTCCTAAGATACGATGCCTGTAAATATTGAGGCGCCGAGTTGCCATTAGTAGTAAAAAGCTGAGAAGCAAGGGAATATGCTAAACAGGTTATCAAAACCAACCATTCAGATGGAAGGAATAGAACCAAGTCATCAGCATTTAGTTTAATTTCTGGGGACCCTGAAATCGCTGCATTCACTTCCTCGCTCTCACTCTCCCTCAATAGTCAAACAAGGGGCTGTATAAATATGGCAAAAGTGAGTGTGGAATGGGGCACTTCTGCCTGGTATTTTGGTGATCTTTTTTGGTTCTGAGACTCTACCATTCAAAACTACTGATGCCGTAGATCCCTAATATATTGTGGCTATTGACCTTACGAGGCCAAAAGCCTTTTTTGCATCAATGAACAACATCACTGCGGCTGTCCCACTTGCCGAAGAAAAGTCTATGGCTTCCACTAACAGTGAACATATGGAAAACATACAAATCAACTTTGATGGTGGAAATAATTGGCTTCCAGCCCAATTGTAATAGACTGGCAAATTAGTAATGGAAGGCTATAGTTGATGCTTTTTCGCTAGCTGAGCTTAGGCTTTCTCAAGCAGATCACCAGCAGCATTATTTAGCCATGGAAACAGCTAAGCAGGAGTTGTTGAACTTCCTGCTTGGGAAACAAGAACTTAATGCTCGAACGTTCGGGCACCTGTTATATAAAGAAGGTGAGACCAGTGAGAGACTGCTGACTTGGAGAACTAGAGGCCGGCAATTTAAAAATGAAGTCTTGAAAATTAGAGATCCTGTCAATAGTCACTTACTTACCGAGAGCCAATAAATCGGGAGAAAAAAAAATTCCAGCAATTCTCCAAAATTTACAAGGATGAGATCAACCTTGCAGATAACGACATTGTTGACTACATGTCATGGATTAAAATTCCAACATTAACGGCTGAGCCTGCTCAACACCTTGTTCACCCTATAGCAATGCAGGAACTTAAAGCAGTGGTTACAACTCTTCCTAGATGTAAAGCTGCTGCGCATAGATGGGTTTCCATTAGAATGGTATCAACTTTTACTACCGGATTTGCATTTTTTTCTTCTAGATATGTTCAATCAAATCTATAAGGGGGCGGGTGCAAATTCATCGTCCTTTCATAAAGGGGTCCTTACTTGTTTTCCAAAGGACAAAGCCCTTGAAGATGTTAACTTCTATCGCCCGATTATGCTTTTAAATGTAGATTACAAAATTGCTATGAAGATTATAGCAGAAAGAATGACAGAGGTAATTATGAGCCTGGTCAGCAATTATCAGAATGGATTGATACCTGCACGCAACTGTACTTTAATACACACTAGTTAGTGGAAATGTACACTTTTGAAAAGCATTACTATATTTTAATTTTTTTATTTATATATTTTTATGGGAAATTACAGTATTTGGATGTAGTGAATGTTTCCCCCATCTATGCTTTTTCCCTGGTGATTGTCAGATTGGAGGTAGAATAATACATCTGACCCAACCAATGAATGCACTTTCCTGGTTGTTTGTTAGATTGGACTTAGAATAGCAAATCTGCCACCTGCCCCCATTGTATGCAATTTCCACAATATTAGATTGGAGTTAGACTTGTAGATCTCATCCTGTGCATGTTCTTTCTCCCATGATTGTTAGACAGGAGTTAGAATAGCAAAATCACATCACCCCTCCCAGTGAATACACATCCCTAATGTTTTCTAGCCTGGACTTAGAATAGTAAATTCAACTCCCCAATGCAGGCACTATCCCCAATATGTGTTAGATTGGAGATAGAATAGTAAAGCTGACCGCCAACATTGTCTACACCTTCCCCAGTGTTTTTGGACAGGAGTTAGAATGGTAAATCTGACCCCATCACCCCCTGAATGTATGCATTTTGCCCAATAATTGCTAGATTGGAGTTTGATAGTAAATTTGATGCCACCCACCCTCCATGTATACACTTATCACAGTGTATCTTAGAATAGAGTTAGAATAGTAAATCCAGCCCCCAAGTTGTGCCCTTTTCCTGCTGTTGGTTAGAGTATAATTAGAATTAGAATAGTAAGCCTACCCCTTCCATGTAAACACTTTCGCCAATGTTTGTTAGATTGGAATTATAATAGTAAATCTGCACCCACCCCAATATAAGCTCTTTCCTCAATGTTCATAAGACTGTAGTTAGAATAGTATATTTGACGTCTTCAAATATATATCTGTTCCATAATATTTTTGTAGACAATATTCTTGCACTTTACATTGCAAGTATGTAAAGTCGATATTTCGATCATCTGTGTTTATTCAAAGATATTGTTGTACTGTGATATTTTTAAATTGATATTTTGCAATACAAACCTCTCTGACACCCAGGTGAGGTTCAGGCACATTATTGCAACAGTCAGTCGACTAGGCTGTGTCAGTATATATCATTTGCATGAATTATGTTCATTTCAAAAGAAGTTCATTATATATGACATTCATAGATCTAAATTTGGCATTTGACTTGGTCCATAGAAACCAAATTTGGTATACGCTACATCATCAAGAGCATAATAAATTATCAATATCCCAATAAATTCCTGATAAGTAATCAGGATCTTTACTAGAAGCAGGCATGTAAGGACATTATGCATACACATCGACTAATACAGTACACCCTGTGTGGGTAGGGCAGTTTCTCTATTTTGAAGGGATACTTTAAGGGAGTGTTCTCTCCTCAGACTATTTTTGAACAATTAGTGCCCTTTGAGCAGTCGTTATTTGAAAGGGATGAATCTTGATACACCCATATCATCTAACCTGAAATTTTTCAGCATTGTTGTTTGCTGATCACGCTTTCTTGCATTTGCTGTCAGAGCAGTTAATGCTTTGGTGTTTACTGAACCTCAAAACAGCTGACTGTTAATGTCGCTAAACCATCAAAAATAATGGGGTTACCCTGTGGCCCTCAGGATCCGGTTTTATATGATATAAGCTACAATGTGTTCTGTTGGGTACCACAATTGCTTCGCGTTATCAAAGGGTAATTTTAAAAAGGTCTTTTCACAGTTCAAACTTTGAACTGAGTAGTTCAGTAACAAATAGAGAAAAACACAAAGAACAATATTTGACACACCTATTTCACAATGAAAATAGACAATGAATGTAAGACAGCACACCACACTACTATTAATCAGTTTTTTAATATTCAAAATCATGTTTTTGACTCATAGGAATGATTTCCTTCATATATGGCTGTCACAGATACAAAACACATGAACCATGACTAAAGTGAAAAGAGTGACATAACGTGCAATGATGTTTTATACAGTACAATACAACAAATGAACAAAATATACAAATTTCTGTCTTATCATCAAATGGTTCAACATACACCCTCTAGCAAGATTAGTTCAATTTCAGGATGATTTGACCAAGGACATGGACTACTCAAAATATAGTCGACATTTCGACTCTCGGTGTATGTGCTAATGATTACACATAATGGCGGGTCTTCCTTAGGACTGGTGAAAGTTTCGAGGACAGCCAAGCAGTATTAAAATCATTGGATCTCCTCCACACAGGGATAGAGTCCACTCTGAGACGTCAATCAAGAAACAAGTCTTCTCATGTCACCCAATTTGTGATTCGTTAGGTGTAAGGCGGAAGAGCAACTTTAGTCCTCCAATGCAAAATCCTGGTAGCTGGGCAAAATCCTAGCCCACTCATATGTATTTAGTTCACCAGAATCAAGTTTGTAAGATGTAAGGGGAAACCATCTTAGGTCCTCCAATGTCAAATCACAAAGGTCCGGTAGCTGGGCAAAATCCTAACCCACTTTATATGTATTTAGTTCGCCAGAATCAATTTCCGAAAAGTCTCCATGCAATGAATGCCAACTCCTCGTGGCGTATAAGCAACCCTAGGGTTTTCGGAAATTTATTCTAGCAAACTAAATACATATAAAGTGAGCTAGAATTTAGTGGCACTACGGTAAATATTTCTTGTGGGGACATGTTATTGGTGCATTTGTCCATAATGAGCAACAATGCCCTCTCTCAGTGTGAGGCGAAATGGTTCGGATAAACATGCATTTCAAAGTTGTGAAGGCAGTGCAGTGAAGGGTACCAAAGAGTACAGATACGTCTGTGCCTGTGACATCTGTTGCAGCTGTGACACGGGAGGCTGTCGGAAAAGTTGCACTGTGTTTAGGCAAAAGCTGTGTGTCTCCTCCCACATATGGAGGGACGGGCTGTCATTGGGATAATGTGACCGCTGTCACTGCAAACAACGTGTTCACACACCCATTGCGCTCCACCTCTCTCTGCACAGATGTCCTATATGAACACAGGCCCCAGGGTGACATGCTGTAGGGGTGACTAGTCACAATATCAAAAAAAGATATCGACTGGACAGAATATCGAGTTTTTATATAGAATGGACAGAATATCGAATTGCAAAAATATAGTGGTGCAGAATATCGAAATGGAGGTAAGAAATATCGATTTCCAAAATATCGAAGTTAGTAATATCGATTTTTTTTTAGTGTTTTAAGTGTTAGTATATGTGTTAAAAGTATGTATAATTTTTGTCATGTATGTTTGAATTTTGTAAAAGTAATGAATTTTATGTTAATTAATTTTTGTGTAATTTAATTCTGTAGCGGGTTGTGGGTTTATAGGGGAATAGGGTGAAAAGTAATTTAATTATATATATTTTTAGAATTATTTAGAATTAATTAATTATACGTTTAATATTATTTGCGTAATTTAAGTCTGTAGCGGGTTGTGGGTTTATCCCCTATAATAGGGTGGGAAGTAATTTAATTGAAATGAATTAATTTTTGTGTACTTTTTTATCAGTGGGTTGAGGGTTGATAGGGAGTAGGGTAGGAAGCACTTTATTTGTATGTATTTTTTATTATTTGTTATATTATAATTTTTTAAGTTATTTTATAGTGTTAATTGTGTGAATTAATTTAGATTTGATTGTTATTAATTATATTCTTAATTGTAATTAGTTAATTAATTAATTGTTAATTAATTATGTTAATTTATTAATATGTTACAATATTGTAGGTAATGTTTATAGGGGAAAATGGTGGGAGGTAAATTAATTTTAAAAAATTATTAATTGTTAATTAATTTTAAGTATATTGCAGGAGTGGGTATATTAAATTATTCCCCTACGCTATCCAACACTTTCCCTACTGTAGCACTCACTGGAGTGGGAATAGTAATTTTTACCCTCCCGCTATCCAACGCTTTCCCTACTGTTGCACTCACTGGAGTGGGAAGAGTAATTTGTACCCTCCCGCTATCCAACGCTTTCCTTACTGTTGCACTCACTGGAGTGGGAATAGTAATTTTTAACCTCCCGCTATCCAACGCTTTCCGTACTGTTGCACTCACTGGAGTGGGAATAGTAATTTTTACCCTCCCGCTATCCAACGCTTTCCCTACTGTTGCACTCACTGGAGTGGGAATAGTAATTTTTACCCTCCCGCTATCCAACGCTTTCCCTACTGTTGCACTAACTAGAGTGGGAATAGTAATTTTAACCTCCCGCTATCCAACGCATTCCCTACTGTTGCACTCACTGGAGTGGGAATAGTAATTTTTACCCTCCCGCTATCCAACGCTTTCCCTACTGTTGCACTCACTGGAGTGGGAATAGTAATTTTTACCGTCCCGCTATCCAACGCTTTCCCTACAGTTGCACTCACTGGAGTGGGAATAGTAATTTTTACCCTCCCGCTATCCAACGCTTTCCCTACTGTTGCACTCACTGGAGTGGGAATAGTAATTTTTACCGTCCCGCTATCCAATGCTTTCCCTACTGTTGCACTCACTGGAGTGGGAATAGTAATTTTTACCCACCCACTATCCAACGCTTTCCCTACTGTTGCACTCTATGCAATCTTTTCAGTATTGTTAAATTTAATGTAGTGTCAAATATAATTTTAAAAAAAACATTTAATGTTTTAACTTATTATATATAATTAATTTTTATATTTATATTATAGGTTTATTTCTATATATATATGTATTTATATTTAAAATTATGTTTTTAACATTTAATTATTAAAAATATTGATTTTTTAATATTAAGTTAATATATATGTAATAAAAAATGTAAATGCATGTTTATTTTTGTATTAACTTACATTTATTATTTATTAATTTTAAGGTTATTTAAGTATTTTTAAGTAAGTTTTACTTAATTATATTTATTATTTCATTAATTTTACATTACTTTTAAGACATTTAAAAAATTCGATATTTTAGCAAACTATATTATTTACAACGATATTTAGGATTCAATATTTTTGTACTTACCTGTTTGTAGATAGGAATTCGATATTCTGGTAGTCGATATTTTGTCACCGATATTTTTGTAGGTCGATATTTAGCTCCTCGATATTCTGTCAGTGATTCGCTGTAGGAGCTGGTACGTAGGCGATGTTACTCTTACGTCCTGTCTTTTTATTCTTCTACTCAAGGCTGCCAATGGAGTTCCTCCCATCGGTACACATACCCTTCTACACAATGACAAGCAGCAGACATGTACTTACAGTTCCAGTACACCGGGTAGCACTCTCCTCCTGCCACATCCATCTTGTAGAGGCCGCTGTGCACGCACACCAGCTTGATCTTCAGCAGGTCTAAGGGCACTACGTCCAACATCAGGCCCCCTTTCTGTGCTTCCTCTGCCACCTCTGTGGAACTTGACTGCTTGCCCCCTTGCTCTGATTTGGGAGGTGCCTTGGTGCCCCTTTCATCCCACAACTGTCGGTAGGCCAGCTCAATGCGCAAGGAGTCGTAGCCGATGAAGGGATTCCAGGTCTTGTCCTCCTCTGGCCCCAACTCAGTCATGATCTCATAGTGGTGCCATGAGCTGGTGGAGCGGTTACGCTTCCTCTTGTGGAGGGCTAGACTGCAACCCTCGCCGGGCAGGATGCCCCCCTCCTGCTCGCCCGGGGTGCACGGCTCAGAGGAGAAGTCAAAGACTGGCTGCCCAAAGCAGAGCTCCAGCTGACTGGGGGCCGGCAGTGGGAACAGGTAGTCGTGGCAATGGTAGTGGGGCTCCTGCAGCCAGACCCTGACCTGCTCGTTCATACCCAACCATCTTCCTCATAGCCGGTAAAGTGGTACCCAGGCACCCCCACCTCCTGCGCTAAGCAGCACCAAAATAAAACAGCTCGTTGATTGGCCAAAGACTGAAAGCGCGCACCAACTGGCAATTTCAAACCTACCTTGCTGCTCAGCTTGTAATGGAGTAGATTTCTTTCCTGCCATCCAACTTGACCCCTTATGAACCATTCCAGTCAAGTTTGCGACAAATGCATTCCTATGACATCACAGGCAGTGGTATCCATAAAGAAGGGAACCAGTAACTGAGGAAGAGGCCCACAAGCTAAATAAACTATATGATGTGGACATTAGTTCAAGTCAAGGGCAAACTGATTGCTAGTAAGGTCAATTGCATGACTTCAGTTGTTTTCTCTCTACCACTGTAGATATAAGGACTTCCTCAGTTCACTCTAGTTGGATAAAGTAGAGTATATTTCATCCCTTATATCGTGGATGTTTACAGGGATAGCTTAATTCTGTCTCTATATTTCATGTTATTTCAGGTCAGCTTCCATATACAGTGTAAATATCAAGTTAACTCCTGCCACCAGACAATTTTTAGTAAATATTTAATTTACACAAGATTGAGGTGACATGCTAGGCTATCAGCTGCCACACTTGAGACGCTTTTAGATGTAGAAAAAAATCACCCTGAAAGTCACCCCATAGCCTGTGCATACTTAACTAGTTTGGCGTGGTTCAGAATTATTACAGATAACAAAAGTGAGATTTATGAATATTTACCATCCCTCAATGCAAGCATTCTGACGTGATACCATATCAGGCCAATCCCATGTTAACAGGAACTGCACTGAAAGAGAAGGGAACATCACTTTGCAAGAAGAACATGTATTGTTTAAGGTCTCACTAGCAGGCCTCGGCTCATAGTAAAGGTTTCAAATGTAATGCCCAGATTACAACTGATGGAGCATTGTACAGGTCTCTTGTAATTTTGAACGGTGGTATTAGCACGGCAGTCTGAGTAATCAGCTATAAGCCCCACTGAGGAATGGGGAATATTTGCTGCACAGATTTTCATATAATGTTCCAAATTCTGGGCTTTTTGAGGGGAAAATTGCAATAAGTTTCACCTGGTGCATTTGTCCCCAAAAGTACCAGGTACGATAATACTGTTGGTTTGTGATATAACATTTGTCTTAAACTAATTTTTCTGCCCAAATCAATATTAAGAGTCCATGCATAATGTGGGCCAAGATGTCCCAAGAACAAAATTCAGGGCAAATACCATGGGCATATGAAATTTCGTTCTTTCACTCGTAAGACTGAGGGCATGGATCTAGCCGAGGGAGTCATTCGAGGCATCTGATTGTCTTCATTATTTTTCCATCCTTTTCCTCTGTCAGTGTGGCATTGAATAAAAAAATATACATGTAGAAAAAAAAAACTGTCTATGAGTCATGACTGGTGATTGCATCCTTGACAGGAGATATGTAGGCACGAATGTATTAGGGAGGATTGCACTTCTCAGCACTGACATTCAGAGTAGATGAGCAGGATTGCTCAGGGTAGAGATATACTTCATGCATAATGAAGGCTTCATTAATTTGATCTCACTAATCCAGAATTGGAAAGAAATAGAGAAGTGCATAGAAAACATGTAGTTTATAATAGTATTAGGCTGTTGTGAGTTAATGTTATGTGTTAATGTTGTAGACACAGAGGGGCTTATTTACAAGCCCCTTGCGCCACTTTTGCGTCATTTTTAAAAATGTTCTTCACGCCTTCTGCAACCCGAACAGGACAATGCTTCCTTTTGTCTCCTGTTAATTTCTCATGCCTTTGGAAACTTGTGGCACAGCTAATTACCTAAAAAGGTACAAAGAGGAATATAAATTATTCAGCCTCTTAGCATTATTTTATTAAGATCACCCAGCCTCATTCCCCCCTGCTGACTGCGTTGCCTTCAAGAGCTAATATTTGATGGAATTCCTGCAGCGGCAGAGACTGATAAAGTGATAAAGGCTAGCACAGAGCACTGCTTTTTCAAAGACAGCCACAGTGTCTATTACACCACATGAATGGACTCATTAATAACTGTCACAATACAGACATATTAAAATAATTCTGATATAATGTCATTCTGGAAATCATTTCCGTTCTGTGAAATGGCAATTGCGGTGCAATTCTGCTAAGTGAATGCCTGTGAATGCAATCTCGGGGTACTTTTTTTTTTTTTTAAAGAAAAACTAAAATGCAAAGACGTCCAGTGTAAGAAATTGTCCATTTTAGTCCATTTTTTCCAATTAAATAAAATGGTTTGTGACATTTGTGAACTACATCTTGTCATCTGAAAAAGATTACATCTACTCTTTATGAGATACTACTTTTCACACATTTTACATTTCAATATTAAAACGATTGCTAAAAATATGCATGCTTAGCAAATCGTGTACACGGACTCAGGAATAACTTCTATAAGTTCCATTAATATTTTGCAAAATGTCTTTATGATGTGGTTCAACATGTAATCAGATAACTGCTTGGAGGCAAAGCCTCCATAATTAGAAACATTTCTCTTCTAAAAATTAGTGGGTGGGAGGCACATTAATGAAAGGGTGAAGGTGAGCAATGCAAATGCGAAAAGTACATTTTCCTAAGCTGCATTTGTTATTTACCAAGCGCAGGCAAAGCCAATAGGTCTTGGCTTGGCCATGCTATTGGCTTTGTCAAGGCTGTTTGCCAATTGCATGCGTGCGCATGTGATACATGAACACGCATGACTAGTAGTCTTAAAATAGGTTTTATATTAAACAAAACCCATTCCAAGAGCCAAGATGGACGTTGATTTTAGTGCATGTGCACCCGTGTGTCATGACATTGCCGGCCCAATTTTAAGTTATGTTCAAACATGGCGGATAGCCACATTAGAAGGATACATTAAAATATAAAAATGGTATAGAATAAGCGTATGCAATGCATGAAAAAGGATGCGAGTGGCTTGACAGCACTTTGCAGCTCCAGGGCCCCTGCAAAAAAAACAAAAAATGACATTCAACATGGGTAGCGTGATTTGAAGCATTAGGGGAGAGGGGCTGGCAACACTGGGGCTTGTGGCGGAGAATGAAGAGTCCGCAGGACAAGCAGGAAAACCAGGCAGAGAGAGCAAGAAGAGACTGCACTTCAATGGCGCACTAAAAAGCAAATCAAAAAGAGTCACCTCGAGGAAGTAGTGGAAGGATACAACTCATCCAATCAGAACACCATGAGACAGAAATGGCCCTGTGCGGTACAAACAAAAGAATAATTCGGAATGCTATTGAATCAAGAGCTGAAAACTGCAATAGGTAGATAAGCTATTCAGTTATGATCAGTGGTCTGACACGAAGGACACTCTAGCTATATGTGTATGTAATGGAAACAATAGGTCTTGACAACTGAACAGCTATATATGTATTTATCAGAGACCGAAAAATGCCTTTGAAAAAATGTGCTTTGAACTACACAGTTAAATCAGGTGAAGTGAGCGATCTAAATAAGCTGCAAAGGATATCAAATGGTGGTCTAAGTTTAAATTTTGAAAGGTCATTACAAAGGAGAATGCACCACAGCATACGTAATCATAAAAATATAAAAGTATATGCAGAGATTTACTTATCCACCTACACGTACTTTTATGTTTTTTTCCAAATCACAAATTCTCAGTAGTATGCCTGGAAACTCGCACCAGACTATGCCCAGTAAAGGTACAGGTTCTTCTTTTAAAAAAATGTTTTGCACTTGGGAATTGTGTGGCGGGCAGGCAGTCGTCCCTTTGACTGACCACTGTCTGCTGCCCCCAAGGCTGCTGGCAGGATTACCATAGGGAAACCAATCACACAAAATTACAAAAATCTAATCAGTAGAACTGAAGGTCTGAATTTTAAAAATTTAATGTAGAAAATAGAGCCTAAAAGATCAGAGTGCCAACCGCTGATATCTAGTCGTGCGATACTGGGACAAAGTCGAAAGTAATGTCTGACCGTGGTGGAATGCGGTTCGGATACACAAAGTGAATTGGGCCCGGTCTCCGCCTACCTTTTAACTTAGAAGACATTTAGAGGAAAAATATCTGAGAAGGCAAAGTCCATCGGGGAAAGGCACTGGCTGTGTCCAAGAAGGAGGCGTTGTTGTCGAGGAGCCGCTTGATGAAGTTGCAGTGAAGATTCCTTCGTTCGAACGTAGTCTCTTTTTTTGGAAGACAAAACCTCGAGTGGAACAAAGTTGCAGGCTGTAGAGGACGAGGGCTCCGTGAGGCTGGATACACTGCCTGCAAGGAGCAGCTGAACAGGATTTGATGCTGCAGAGAAGAGCATTGCAGGAGCTGCCACGAAGTCAGGCCGACCAGTGTTGCACCTTGGGCAAATAGACAAGCAGGTAGGTCCCGGTCTCCTCTTGGTTCTCAGAGCACTTTTTGGCCTAACATTTTTGAGTCCCAAGTTTTTGATTTGGGCTATCTGGGTACCTTTAGCACCACTTCCATGGGTCGAGGCCTGGGGAGGCACGACTCGGAGAGTCAGGACTCACTCAGGCAGGGTCTAAGTTCAGGTTCAAGATGGTTGTAGCCTTTTCTGTCCCTGAGGTTCTGATCAGAAAGCCAGCCAACTAGCTCTTGGAGTCCTGGGTTCGAGAAGAACAACAGGGCTTAAGCAGCAGGGCAGACCTATGGGACTCAGAGCAGGCTTCAGGGTCCAGAGCAGTCCTTCTTGGTGCAGCAAAGCTATCCTTCTGAAGTACACAGCAGGCCAAGGGCAGGCAGTCCTCTGAGAATACTTACACAGGTCCAGGAGTGAACTGATGAGTGGGTCTGTTGGCCCCCCTTTTATCCCTGATGCCTTCTTTGAAGTGGGAGAAATGTCTGGAGGCTTCCCCACACAGAAGCGTTTAGAATTTCCTGTCTATTTGCCCTGGCTCCAGCCTGCCTTCAGGCACAAAAGGCTAGGAGAAGTTCTTTGTGTGTGAGAAGGACCGACCCAGCCTACTGATGTGTAAGTTGAGCGGTGCACAGCTCTGCCCCCCATCCTGCCAGTGGTGGTACATTCAGGCATACCTCGTCCCATTTATTCTGTGGCTGTCTGGGAGGAACATATAACGGCCAACTGCCACTCACACCTAGTCATGTGACCCAGGAACAGGCTGCATGCACCAACTGGTTGGGACAAGAAAACGCCAAATTTCTAAAAATAAGACAAAACTACAATTGTCAGTGCTGACGATTCTATCACGCATTCAATTTAACTCATGATCGCGCAACTGAATTCCTGTGACCAGCGTTTATTTTCTTTATATTCAAGAAACATTCGATAATTATTTTCACACCACAATCAAAGACAGTTGACCAACAAGCATGGAAAACATTACATCAAATTTTTTCAACATTGATCATCCACATCAAATTTAACAAACCATATGACTACCACATGTGAATTTATACAAAAGCAACACAACAAATTTGTATATAAACACCAACAACTGATGTATTACAGCTCTGACTTTGAAAACCCACTGGGAGCTAAAATAATTATTTTAAAAAACCATTCAACTAGCTCCTGCCGGTTAGGCATAATCCAGAGGTGCTAGCGCAATTTATGTAAAGACTGATTATTGACAGTGATGTATCTTTTCTGCCATTCTTTCTGCTTATTCCCTGTATGCCCTTGATGTCTCTTTAATGCATTCTCTGATGTGTAAACACTGTTGCCGTGTTTCGAACCCAAAGTGATTTGGGGTTCTCCTCAGGACTCAGAGCGCTGGATACTCTATAAGGAAACATATAGGGCATCTTTTAGTGCTTGTGACTCTTTATTTGTGGGGAGTTTGGAATCAATACACCTCTGACCTTAACTGATTACCTTAATGTAAACTCTTGAATGGATCACCGGATCTTTCAATTATCCCTTGTGTGTGTTAATTCTGAGAAAATCTAAAAAAAAAACAAATATGAAGGCTCATTACTAAATGTCCATAGCGGGGGAACTGATGTAACCGAGGCAGTCTTTTTTTGTATATGAAACAAGCTTGGATGCACTTACTCATTCAAAATGACTACGGATGCGCTGTCTTCTGCGTGAAACCAGTCTTTTTCTTTGGACCAGGGAAGAAGCAATCTGAAGAGCTGTTGGCCTGGGCCGAATCAACAAAGCGCCTTCCCTTCAACCAGACTGGCTTCGTGGCAAACTCAGGAACAACTAGTAACCTACTTCTGTTTTGATGGAGAAAGCGGGAGTCCAAGGTATCCAACTTCACTGTTGCTTCGTGGATTTCAAAGTGGCTTTTGACGGGTGCCGCGGGGCCGTCTGTGGCAGAAATTAGAGAGCTGGGGTATACCTCCGGCCCTCTTAAAAGCCATAATTCAACTTCATTCGAAAACCTGGATTAGAATAAAGTTGGGAGATGGGTGCCATGTTTCAAGGAAGATTTTGACCAATAGCAGTGTTAAACAAGGCTGCGTGTTGGCTCCACTCCTTTTTAATTTGTTTATTTCAGACCTATCTCCTTTACTCGACATTGTCAATTCTCATCCCCCCCAAATAGACGGAGCCCGTATTAGCAATCTGTTATATGCTGACGATCTTGTGTTACTAAGTCATACAAAAGTTGGATTACAGAGATTACTTGATCAGCTGCTCCCCTACACAACAATAAACTCCTAGAATTGAATTTGTCAAAAACAAAAATAATTGATTTTGGGAAGCGGAAGCAGCAGAGAGGTGGGTGGTTTTTAACAATAAGAATATTGAAACAGCATTTCACTACAAATACTTGGGAATTTTTTGGGACGCCAGAGACTCCTTTGTAAAGCAGAAAGAAGCAGTAAGGGCAAAAGCCTGGTCACTCGAGGTTGCCTCAGCAAAACTTTCGAAACAACTACTTGGCCCAAGCCTTACCCCATTGCTAAAGGTAATGAAGGCAAAGATAACCAACTCCCTATCATATGGGCATGAGATTATGATGGGCGCATTAAGCATCCTACTAAACAAATTAACCACGAAAAGTTTTAGACAAGCATGGCGCCTGCCAAGATCCTCGTCGCCAGCCCAAGTCAGACTCGAACCTGGCATATTAGACCATCATGGAGTCGATCCCGGCGCATTCATCAAGCTTTGTAATAGACTGCGCAACGCCCAGGAAGGCAGCTTAGAGGCTAGACTTTGGAAAGAAATACTGACCAGCAAATCTAGCCAAAAACATCGGCACCATCTCAACCATTCCTTGCAGCTACTCGGCGTCAAGGAATATTGGGGAACAAATCCATCACAGCCGGCGTTAAAGACTGTTATTAAGAGAAGTGTCCGGCTTTGGTCCTTTCCTTCAGACAGGGCAAAACTGTCCAGAAGGAAACATGCCTGGGCGGTTATCTCTGACTTCAAACCAGGGGTTGAATCATCTTATTTATCATGCACGTTTGCAATTTTTTGGAAGTTAAAATTTATGGCCTTGAGACTGGGAGAATGGCCTTTTTTTAGAGCATTTACCTGAATGGCGGCGCCCAAATGTTAGTACCAAATGTAGAAAATGCGGCTACCACTCTGAAGCAATGGTGCATATAGCCTGCGTGTGCCCGGCATTGCTCAATGATAGAAGGAATTTACTGTGTGACGAATGGAACAAACTCGGAGCTCGTACATGTCGCCAGGTGATAATAGCCGCCATGAGCTCTGAAAATACGAAGCGGAACATTCGGTTCACCAAATTTGTCACCAGAGCGGCCAAATCACTGGGCAACTACAGGGCCGCAAACCTCCCTGCCTCTGGCCGTACCGTCATGTCGCCCCATGATGAACTCATGAACATTTGATCACCCTGTATGGTTTATTTGACCATTGTTTTTTACTTAATACTAGTTGCTTTTATTTCCCCATATGGATTGAAAATGTATGTCTAAGCCTTCTTCTTTAGCTTTTTTAAGTAATGCTACGATCGTCCTGTCAACCAAGGTTTTGAACTTTTTACGCAATCAGTCATTGGCCGGACATTTTAACTACACCTCACTTTTAAGCAAGATTAACGCACCTTTTTAGCACTAATTGTGTCTTTTAAAAAAAAAAAATCCTTGTATACATGAATTATGTGATTTTAAATTGTTATGGTTTTAAGTAATCAAACAATAAAATTGAAAATTGAAATTGAAATCCATCGGTAAATATTTAGGCAAAATCCTTGTGTGAGAACGAACTTATAACATGTTGGAATGAGCTGTGGAGAACACATTTCAGTCACAATATTTGGGCATAATACTTGTGTGACACCGGACATTCGTGTGAGCTGTGGAGTACTCAATGTAAAGACCTCAGCACACAGCAGTTCAAAATGCAGGTAACAAAGTAATCAGAGCTCGCGGCCATCGAGCGCTAGGCTGACACTGATTGTGTGAAGCATTTGGCACCATAGTTTCTCAGCAATGTATCGATCTTAATACGTGCGCGATTGAGAGTAACATTTCATCTTTATGCAAAAGCAGCATATTGTTAGCAGTGAGTGTGCACACAGCAATATATGCCAAATGAGGCAGTTAGTTCAAATCAACCCAATATTGCTTACTTTTAATAGAAAGCCTTTCCGCAGATACTGTGGCCCACAGTAATTACCAGTGGCTGAGATTAATTCAAGCCAATTCTATAATGATTTAGGGAGTGAGAACAAGCACTTTAGCACTGGTTAGCAGTGGTAAAGGGCACAAAGTCCTAAGGCCAACAAAAGTGAAGTCAGAAAAATAGGAGAATGAAGCCAAAACGTTTGGGGGAAGACCACCCTAAGGCTGATAGGTCTAACAGATGTCATCAGCATATGTATAATACTGGAAGTCTGTAGTGGTCTCTCCTTGTCATTATCTCTGTTTGGAATGCTCACGCTATGGCTGTTCTTGATGTGAGCATTCCACTTCAGAACTTAGAGTTCTTGTGGTTTGAATACTGTGTCAGTTGCTGTCTTATGCTTTAACTGAGCCAGCTGCTGCTCAGTCCCTGTCAACAATAAAGCTTACCTTTCGGATAAACTCTTCGTTTGGCGTTTGATGTCACTACATTATTGTTGGCGACGATCGACAGGTGACTGCAGAACCCACAGTAAACATCGGGTGCTGCGCTGGTGTTGTGCTGCTTTCCCGATGGTCGGTAAAAACTTTGTCAGGTGAAGAATTCATTCAGGCTACAAGAATCCTAAGCATCGGTTCCGGACTAGAGGTACTGTTAGCGCAACACGCGTAATAGGCAGCAGCGGCATTAAAAGAGATTCAAGTGGCAACCGCGACGTTGGCATTATGTCATCAAGACTACCATTTTGAGGCCAGGCATAGCGCTAGTTGTTTGACGCACGCAATTTACGGAACGTAGCGCCATCTTGGAAGGGTCTACAGGCAGTGTTTGGCCAGCGTGTTGCTTTCACGTCATTTCCAGCAACGTAGCGTCCATTTTGGTGTTACTTTAATTTGGACTGCAACAGTATAGTTCGTCTTCACTTATTTAAACGTAAAGTTGCGGCCATTTTGAATCTCCATCACTAAGGCTAAAACAAATACGTTCTGGTTGGGAGTTTCAGAAATCGGAATACAGAAAAAGTTTGTTATAGACTAAACATTGTAAAAAAAATTGAAAGGAGTTTGTTTAACACAGCGCATTGTCTACAGCACTAAACACGTGTCAATTTATAATGGTGACACGCACACCAGGCATGTCAACGAGTTATACAACGAGTTTGTTTAACAAAGCGCATTGTCTACAGCACTAAACACGCGTTTATTCATAACGGTGACACGCACACCTGGCGTGTCAACAAGTTATACAACGTTTAACGTTTCAGTTGGTACCTTATCTTTTTCTCCAGAATTGGAATAACGGTGACACACTCACCTTGTCTGTCAATATATCATCGAACATTTACAGTGCAATCTTTGTGTTTTTTTTTATTTTTCACAACAGTTTGGTTCATTATTGTGTTTTTACTTTCATTTCAGTTTCCAAAGCAACTACATTTCTCCTATGCGGTGATACACACTCCTTGTGTATTCAATATATAAGTTATTTTAGAACGTTTGATACATTTTTTATTTTTTTAGGGAAAATGATTATTGTTTTTCTCATTGTTTAGGAAAGAACTTTTGTTCTACATTTAAATTTGTTATTAACTCAGGTTTTGTAAAGAAGTTATTTCAAACTAATATGCAGTCGGTATCACCACCACCACCTTTTTTAGAGGTGCCTGGCAATCCACCCATTTCGCGGAAAAATTGGTATGATGCTTTTGTCATTTATCTAGGTGCCATAGGTGCATCTCGCTATAGAGCTGAAAGAAAGAAATGCCTCCTTTTACATTCCTTGGGCTTCGAAGGAAGGTCTATCTTCAAACATTTGCCAGCGTTGGTACGAGCCCGAAATGAGGAAGACATTGATGAATTTGTAGAGGCAGTTAAGAAGTTAGAGTTACGTTTTGATGTTCAGCCTAGTCTGGTAGTTATCAGACACAAGTTCTTCAAATGGGAACAGAGACCGGGAGAGGATGTTGATGTTTTTATCTCTGCTCTGCGGAAATTGAGTGCAGATTGTCAATTTGAAACTTTCACGGAGCAGTTAATCAGGGACCAATACATTTGTAAATGTTCTGACAAGAATATTCAACAGAAGTTACTGTCCATGGGAAATCCTTCTCTAGAAGAAACTATTCGCACTGCGACGAGCGTTGAATTGTCCAAGGTTTCTGTGAAGGAGTTAGAGGACAAATCTAATGAATCGGTGGGTGTTGTTAGATCCAAGGATGTTAAGAACATTGTATCATCACGATCTGAAAATAGGTTCTTCAAACAAACCAATGTCTGTTTTCGTTGTGGGAACCTTTCTCATATCAAGTCGGGCAGAGGGTGTCCGGCCAAAAATGTTATTTGCAGGGTGTGCGGTAAACTTGGACATTTTGCGAAAGATTGTCAAAGTGGGAAACGTGGTGGTGTATCCACTCATGATGGCAAACAGGTCGCTTCTTCTTCCTCTTCCTCGGTTGCAAATGTATCTGTGGTGGAGTGTATTGATGACAACTACAACAATATCCAGGATGAGCTGAGAGACATGGTGGTGGTTATTGGTGAGGAAAATGTTTCTGAGGGCGATATTTCTGAATGTGTGGATCCATATGTTGACATCAGCATCGGAGATAAAAAAGTGTGCTTGTTAGTTGACTCAGGAGCAAGAATAACCATGATCACCCAAGAGTTGTTTAGTGAAGTTTGGGTTTCTCGAACTTTGGAACCTCCTGATAGGTCTCCTGTCTCATATGAAGGGAGGAGAATTGAGCTGGCAGGTTATTTTGAAGACATCCTTGAATTCAGAGGTAGAGAAATTCATGGGAAAGTGTACGTGGCAATCAAGGGGTTGTCCATTCTAGGATGGTTTCATCAAGGATTTTTTTAAATGGTGCTTAGACCTGGGACCAAGTATCTATTGTCTCCTCAGATGTATTTAATGATAATCTGTTTGAACACTAGACTTCTGTTTTTGGTGGGGGGTTAGGTCAGATTAAGGGCTTTACACATCAGATTAGGGTTAAGGATGATACCATTCCTGTCAAGCACAGACTCAGGAATGTACCTTTTAGTGTTAGGGATCAGTTGGAACACGAACTCAACGGTTCGTGTCAGAAAGGTATAATTGAGCCGATTGAGTCTTCTCTCTGGCTTTCTCCATTGGTTGTGGCCAAGAAGAAGAATGGAGAACTTCGCGTTTGCATTGACTTACGCAGCCTCAATAAAAACATCTGGGTATATTCACACCCCCTTCCCAAAATTTCTGATATGTTGTCCATGATTAATGGTTCCAAATGGTTCAGTAAGTTAGATTTAGCGTCGGCTTACCACCAGGTGGTCTTGGATCCTTCCTCAAGGCATCTCACAGCATTTGTGTCGCCCATTGGCTCATTTCAATTCTGCAGAATGCCCTTCGGCCTTGCCTCTGCGGTGGCAGTGTTTCAAAGGATCATGTGTTTAATGCTCAAGGGGATCAAAGGTGTTGCCGTTTTCCAAAACAATGTCTTGATTTACGGTGAATCTAGTGAGTCTCATGATGAATCTCTGTATCGTGTCCTGGACATCATGCAAGAGAAGGATGTTGTTCTAAAGAAAGAAAAATGCATATTTAAGGTACAGAAGGTGGAGTACTTAGGTCATGTGTTATCAGAACATGGTGTAGAACCCAGGCCTGGTCTTGTCAAGGCTATAGTCAACAGCCCTGCTCCTACAGATAAGGTTGGTCTAAAATACTTCATTGGTCTCTGTGAGTTTTACTCACGGTTTGTGCCTGATTATGCTTCAAGGGTGCAACCATTAACTAACATGTTAAAGAAGAGTGTGACTTTTGTCTGGAATGATTGCTGTCAAGACGTTTTTGAGTCGATTAAGACCCAATTGGTTGGTCCGAGGATCCTTAAACCATTTGATCCTAATGCCATGTGCACTTTCACTGTGGACGCAAGTGGTGTTGGTTTAGGTGCTATTCTTACCCAGTCCATAAATGGTACTGAGCACACATTGGGATATGCTTCCAGGGTGTTACGTGGACCTGAGTTGAATTTTGCTGTTATTGAAAGAGAGCTTTTAGCGTGCTGGTGGGCTATCAGAAAGTTCCATCCCTACATTTGGGGCAATCATTTCCAGCTACGTACTGATCACAGTCCGCTTGTTTCTATCCTCTCAGGGGACAAAATTAAAGAACATATCCCAAGGACTGCCAGATTGTCTACTAAGTTGCTTCAGTATGATTATGAAATTTCGTATCTTCCAGGCAACAAGAATGGTAGAGCAGATTATTTCTCGTGGTTTCCTATTGCGGAAATTGGTTCACCTTCTTGTAATGATGATGATGAAGATGAAGACAATTGTTTCATTGCCTCCTTAGTTTTGAATGATATGTGGGCTGTCAGTGAAGGCGAATGGAGGGATGAATTGTCTAAAGATGCTTTACTCTGCCAAGTCGTTAAATGTATCAAGAATGGTTGGCCAAAGGAGAAAAATGCACCTTACTCTTTACAAACTTTTGTAAAAGTCTCCACGGAGCTTTCTGTGGAAGATGGTTTATTGGTGCATGGTGATAGATTAGTTCCTCCGGAAAAAGTGAGGGGTAGATTAGTCAGTGGAGCTCATGAAGGGCATTTGGGTAAAACATTTACCAAACAAAGGTTGTGTGAGTGTTTTTGGTGGCCCCAAATGGACAAGGATGTTGATGTTTTCGTTGGTGAGTGTGTCGTGTGTTCCAATGCAGAATATTTTTTTTAAATGAGAACACCTCCTCTTCAGCCTATTGATTTTCCAGCTAGACCTTGGGAGAAGATTGGTATTGACCTTGTGGGTCCTTTAAGTCTTCTTCCCACTTCATCCAGGTTTGCTATTGTGGCCATTGATTATTATTCAAAATGGCCGGAGGTATGTTTCTTTGCGGAACCGAACTCAAAAAATGTCATTGATTTTCTCAAGGATATTTTCCTGCGTGAAGGTTTTCCTTCCACCATTGTGTCCGACAATGGAGTACAGTTCGTCAGTCAGGAATTTGAAAATTTTCTGCAACAGGGGGGTATTACTCATTCCAAGAGCTCACTCTATCACCCGCAAATGAATGGTCTTGTGGAACGTATTAACAGAGTGTTGAACAACTGTGTGCAATGGGCGTTGGCTGGTAAGTGCAATGTTCAGAATGCTGTTCGGTCTATGTTGTGGTTTTACCGCACCACACCTCACTCGTCTACTAAAGTGTCCCCTTTTGAACTTTTGCGTGGAATAAAGCGGTGTTCCAAGGTGTGTCCTGGGTGGTTGTCGAAGTGGGTGAAAATGGATACTATGGTTGATGTGGATGACCTTGTGAGGAATAACGTTTCTCGAGCTCAATCACGTCAAAAATCATATTTTGATGTTAGGAAAAGATCTGTTCCTCATACGTTTGTTGTTGGTGACACTGTGCGTGTGAAGATCCCTGTACACAGCAAGAAGGGAGATTTGAAATTCTCTGATCCCATGGTTGTGAATAGAGTTTGAGGAAATGCTGTCAGGGTGAACAACAAACATTGGTGGAATGTGTCCAGAGTTGTCAAGTTGACAGGGCATGTTCCCAACAAAAACTTACATTGCTATTCTTCTGATGTCGCTGATGTACCACTCTCAAATGCTCATTCACCTGGGTGTCTGCGTAGGAGTGAGAGACAATGTTCTGTTCCAAGTAGATTTCGCTAATTTTCTTTTCTTGGTTTTTTTTCCTTTTTACACTCTTTTCTTCTTTCTTGCCTACCCCATTTTTCTCTCTTTAGTTTCTCTTCTCCTCTTTTCCCCTGTCCAGGTTTTTTTTTAAATTTGATTATGAGGGGGAGGATAATGTAGTGGTCTCTCCTTGTCATTATCTCTGTTTGGAATGCTCACGCTATTTGCTATGGCTGTTCTTGATGTGAGCATTCCACTTCAGAACTTAGAGTTCTTGTGGTTTGAATACTGTGTCAGTTGCTGTCTTATGCTTTAACTGAGCCGGCTGCTGCGCAGTCCCTGTCAACAATAAAGCTTACCTTTCGGATAAACTCTTCATTTGGCGTTTGATGTCACTACAAAGTCATGAAACTGGATGAGAGAGGGTAAAGGCTTAATATAGCGGTTGAAGAGATAGCGCACCAGTGCAGAACCCTCAGGAACCCCACACTTAATAGCAAATGTAGTATAAGTGAAAGACCTCAAGCCATTCTTAACAAGACATAATAGAAGAAGACCTTAAATGTATGTGTCTGCCAATGCCAATCACATCTGTACAGCAATAGGCAGTGCTTGACAAAGTCAAATTTAGCTGACAGGTTGAGCAAAATCAGGGCATTAACAACTGCCAAGATCAATGGCCAAACTAAGATCCTCAATGGTTACTATCAGAACTACCTCTGTGTGGCGACAAGGGAGAAAACCAGCTTTGACATTATCAAGGGCAATATTGTATTAAAAAAAGTGGAGAGGTGATTGGTAAACATAAGGTGTCAGAGTTTTTGCCACCACAGGGTGAAGAGCCATAAGCTAGGAATTAGAAGGGGAGGAGAGGTTATTTGAGCTGATTGAAGATGATGCCCAAAGGGAGCATGATATTAATCGATAAACCTAGAGGTGTCAGAATAGTATGATCAGTTTGGTGAAGGAAGTCAACCAGTAAAAGATCCAGTGGAGAACCAGATTTGCAAGGCACAATTGTTTTCAATAAATCGAGAAACAAAAGATGGAGACGGTCAGTTAAGTTTGGAAATTAAGTAGAAGTAGCTGCAAAGTGAAATGTGGGAATGGAGAACTAAGTTCACCAACAATTTTGAAAACGTCATTCTGTTTGTTGCCTGATAGTCCTTGGAATAGAAGATTTACAGGAATTTTTCAGATTACTTTTGTAAGCCACCACCTTTATATTCCATTTCCTTGGTGGATCAAACCATGACAGCAAGTTTTCATTCACTCTCCTTTTGGTGCATTTCAAAGCATGGCGTTGCTGTAAAACCTGGGGTGTATCATGGCACCTGGTATTGAAAAGCATCCAGTGAGCTTATTTCAGTGCGTATTGCAGCACAATGCATCACATTCTGTATCCTGCAATTGGATCCTCAAGAACCAGAGGAGAAGGGAGCAGAGCAGGGTATGGTACCAGACTATGGTGGCCAAAATATAGCCTGAAAGAAATATTGTGTCCTAAATATTGTTTAAAAATATCACCCCATTAGAGTTAATAGGAGAAAATCTGCACTCATGGGAATATATTTTTAATTATATTTAGGACACGAAATTTCAGTCAAGTTATCTTTTTGCTACTAATATTTTGAAATAAACCAGAAATGGAGAACTATTTGGATGTAATTGTTTCCAGTTACTGGTTTTCTTGAAAGAGGTTGTGGAAGAAGGGCCAGGAGGGAAGCAGATAGTAGATAATGGAGACCTTGATCAAATGGTGATCTGACCAAATTTAGTGAGAAGAGTCGATGGATGCCACATCATTTTTTACTTGTGTGTTAGAGGAAGAAACACTTTGCCTAGGTCAGTGCTGAATCAAGTTTCTATAAACTGCAGGTGTTGAACAGGAACTAGATGCGACTTGGATGAAGTGAGGAGGAATCTATGTGCTGCCAGAGTCTCGTAAAGCAGGCAAACAGCTTCTTGACTCATAGAAAAAGAAGAGGCACATATTATCCAATCCTCCAGAAAGGGGAAAACCAACAATCACATGGAAGGAAAGTTACCCACTAAAGGTGCAAGAGTCTTAATAAACACCCTGGGATTGAGACCAAGCCAAAAGGAAGAACACAGAATTGGTAATGATGACCCAGAGCATAGAATCTTACAAATCTTTGGTAAAGGGGAATGTGCA
Source organism: Calotriton arnoldi (assembly GCA_963921515.1). NCBI lineage: Eukaryota > Metazoa > Chordata > Amphibia > Caudata > Salamandridae > Calotriton > Calotriton arnoldi. The sequence goes on along the minus strand of CAWUFW010003869.1, from coordinate 1,618,149 downwards.
AATAGGCATCCATCAACACTATTGATGCCAAAAACATCACTGGAGACACCAGAGACAAGATATGTTGTAAATTCACCATCTTGAATCATTAATAAGGGATTGACAGATTTACGTTCTTCAAATCTAGGACTGGGTGAAATTCCCCCAAACTCCTTAGGACAAAAAAAATGAAGCAATAACACCCCAGTCGCCTATCCTGAGCTTTTACTGGAATCACCACTCCCTACCTAATCAAATCGTCAATCCTCTTCAATAGGCCCCGTTTTTTTAAAGGATTGCAAGAAGTAGGAGGAGGAACATATTGGGGTTTTCAGCCAGACTTCATCCATTAGTCTGTTGCGTCATTCACATTCTTCTTTCCGCCACTATAGCATGCATCAAGGGACAGTGTGTTAGCACACTTCAGCCACTGCCTGACTTCACTTTGAGTTACAGCATGCTATCCATTTGCAAGGAATACATCCACACACAAAGTAGTCCCCTTTAGCATCAGTGACGTCAATGGTAATGTGTGCTTTTTTGAAACCAAAAAACATTTTTGCATTTATCCAATGATTTTTTTTAGATTGTTGATGGCATAGCTGCCTCACCAAAATAATGTTTTGCATAAACCAAGTCAGAAGAAAGCAAGAAATACCAAAGCCAAAAAAGCTGGTGGTCGATGCCAGACCTACTGGCTTTGCCAATACTTGTTTGAAGTGAAGAGTCAGGGTTAATAAAATCCAGAATCTGACTGGCCTCTTATTCCATAGGGCATTTTCCTGTTGGGCTGGAGCCGTTGGAGGCTAGTTTTAGGAGCCCAGGGCCACTTCTGCTGGTGACTCGGTCACTTTTTCCAGCTCCCCAAGATGAAATGCAGCAAGCACAGGGGGCTTCAAGAGAGAGACAGCGAGAAAGAGAATAAGAGCGAGAGAGCGCATGAGTGATCAGAGAAGAGAGGAGTAAAAAAGAGGAAATGGATGGATGGAAAGAAAGATACAGAGCGAGAAGAGGAAGGGAGTGGGGCTTGTTTGATAAGTTTTGCCAGGGAGGCTTTTGTTTCCCCAGTCCGGCCCTGATCAAATCCCTCCTCCTGACATCATGTGACTTGTGTCCTCCTTCCACCAGAGCTGGCTGTGACTCAGATCTCCATACAATCCCAGGCAGGTCTGTAAACTGGGGAACGGTGAGGCCGCCCTCACACTGATATTCCATTTAAAAATCTCACCAACTTCCCATTCTTTTCGATTTTTGCACGTGCTAACGGGTGCGTTGAACCGGTCACTGCTGCGCTTCTCCAAGTGTTGTGCTTTAAGAAAAAACTAATTGTTAGATATAGCTTTCAGACTTGTCTTGCCAGCCCCATGTAATAAAATAGAATCATAAAAATATATATATATATAGGCACAGAGAGGGGTCAGCCCTCTTCAACCAGTTGTCTCTTCAGCTGTGATTCATATTTTACTTCTGCTATCCACAGCACTGAGCTTGGGGCAGTGTGCCAGCCCACTTTAGCCATTGGCTCTCTTGCATTGTGAGTGATGGGATTTTCTTGATCATGTGTGCACATCCATTTAAAAAATAAATGTATGGCAATGTTTGTTTTTCTTTCTATTTTTTTATCCTGTTTTCGTTTTTAGTCATACTTGTGTGATTAAACTACTTCTTGAGGTTACAGTAATTCAAAGCAATCAGTACCTTTCCTTTGTGCCACACACAATATGAATCCTATTTTCTTGGGTTGTATTTCAGAACATTGTGGAAATAAAAATTGTGCTACAAAAATATCATAATAATATATCATTCAGGTTGTGTATGTATGTTACATACATATTTAATACTCTTGACTACACATCTACACACTCTGAAGCAATATATATGTATATCATCAAGGTTAATGGATGTTTTTGCAATGGGACTCTGTAAAACCTACATGCAAAATATCAGAAAGTACGTATTGGCTCAATTTAGGTGTGCTGTCTCTCTCCCAGCAGTTTTACAATCTACTGCTCGTCTTTCTTTGCTTGTTCAAAGTGATGGCTCTGTGATATTTTTTATAAATGCTAATGCATAAACAATTGTTAGTGTGCATCAAAGGCACTGTTTTACCTGTCTTCAGTCTATGACACAGTGGACTATGGCCTATGGGCCTGCTCACAAACTGAATTTGTAGTATGTTTAGTAGTACTACAATAGTACACTTCCTAGGCCCAAATGCATTCATGTGCACCACACTCTCCCCAACAAAAGTCTCACAGATCCAACATTTACTCCCTCTGATTCACCCCAAACGTAGCTAGCAATATTTCCATGGGGGCATGTGTACAGGCAGCCAGCACTACAACTCCCAAACGACACCCCAGTTCCAAAGCTGAGCAGGATGTAACACTCCACCCCACACCCACAACCATGCGTCAGCCATTGCATTGCCCTCATCAAACTAACAGGTAGGTAGCCATCTTAACAGGGAGGGGTTTGTGGGTGGAAGCCAGCACTACAACTCCCACCAGGCCCCTTGTCCTACAGCTCAGCAGGATGGAGCACTCCCCCACCCACAACCATGTGGCAGCCATTGCATTGCTCACCTTCACCTAACAGGTAGATAGCCATCTTAACAGGGAGGGGGGTTTGTGGGTGGGAAGCCAGCACTACAACTCCCATCAGGATCCTTGTCCTACAGCTCAGCAGGATGGACCACTCCCCACACCCACAACCATGTGGCAGCCATTCCATTGCTCTCTTCAAACTGCCAGGTAGGTAGCCATCTTAACAGGGAGGAGAGTATGTGGGTGGGAAGCCATCACTACAACTCCCACCAGGCCCCCTTGTCCCACAGCTTAGCAGGATGGAGTACTCCCCACACCCACAACCATGTGGCAGCCATTGCATTACCCTCATCAAACTTAACAGGTAGGTAGCCATCTTAACAGGGAGGGGGGTTTGTGTGTGGGAAGCCAGCACTCCAGCTCCCACCAGGCCCCCTTGTCCCACAGCTGAGCAGGATGGAGTACTCCCCACACCCACAACCATGTGTCAGCCATTGCATTGCCCTCATCAAACTACCAGGTAGGTAGCCTTCTTAACAGGGAGCGGGGTTTGTGTGTGGAAGCCAGCACTCCAACTCCCACCAGGCCCCCTTGTCCCACAGCTCAGCAGGATGGAGCACTCCCCCACCCACAACCATGTGGCAGCCATTGCATTGCTCACCTTCACCTAACAGGTAGGTAGCCATCTTAACAGGGAGGGGGTTTGTGGGTGGGAAGCCAGCACTACAACTCCCACCAGGCCCCTTGTCCTACAGCTCAGCAGGATGGAGCACTCCCCACCCACAACCATGTGGCAGCCATTGCATTGCTCACATTCACCTAACAGGTAGGTAGCCATCTTAACAGGGAGGGGGTTTGTGGGTGGGAAGCCAGCACTACAACTCTTACCAGGCCGCTTGTTCCACAGCTCAGCAGGATGGAGCACTCCCCCACCCACAACCATGTGGCAGCCATTGCATTGCTCACCTTCACCTAACAGGTAGGTAGCCATCTTAACAGGGAGGGGGGTTTGTGGGTGGGAAGCCAGCACTACAACTCCCACCAGGCCCCTTGTCCTATAGCTCAGCAGGATGGAGCACTCCCCCCACCCACAACCATGTGGCAGCCATTGCATTGCTCACCTTCCCCTAACAGGTAGGTAGCCATCTTAACAGGGAGGGGGGTTTGTGGGTGGGAAGCCAGCACTACAACTCCCACCAGGCCCCTTGTCCTACAGCTCAGCAGGATGGAGCACTCCCCCCACCCACAACCATGTGGCAGCCATTGCATTGCTCACCTTCACCTAACAGGTAGGCAGCCATCTTAACAGGGAGGGGGGTTTGTGGGTGGGAAGCCAGCACTACAACTCCCACCAGGCCCCTTGTCCTACAGCTCAGCAGGATGGAGCACTCCCACCACCCACAACCATGTGGCAGCCATTGCATTGCTCACCTTCACCTAACAGGTAGGTAGCCATCTTAACAGGGAGGAGGGTTTGTGGGTGGGAAGCCAGCACTACAACTCCCACCAGGCCCCTTGTCCTACAGCTCAGCAGGATGGAGCACTCCCCCCACCCACAACCATGTGGCAGCCATTGCATTGCTCACCTTCACCTAACAGGTAGGTAGGCATCTTAACAGGGAGGGGGGTTTGTGGGTGGGAAGCCAGCACTACAACTCCCACCAGGCCCCCTTGTCCCACAGCTTAGCAGGATGGAGTACTCCCCACACCCACAACCATGTGGCAGCCATTGCATTACCCTCATCAAACTTAACAGGTAGGTAGCCATCTTAACAGGGAGGGGGGTTTGTGTGTGGGAAGCCAGCACTCCAGCTCCCACCAGGCCCCCTTGTCCCACAGCTGAGCAGGATGGAGTACTCCCCACACCCACAACCATGTGTCAGCCATTGCATTGCCCTCATCAAACTACCAGGTAGGTAGCCTTCTTAACAGGGAGCGGGGTTTGTGTGTGGGAAGCCAGCACTCCAACTCCCACCAGGCCCCCTTGTCCCACAGCTCAGCAGGATGGAGCACTCCCCCCACCCACAACCATGTGGCAGCCATTGCATTGCTCACCTTCACCTAACAGGTAGGTAGCCATCTTAACAGGGAGGGGGGTTTGTGGGTGGGAAGCCAGCACTACAACTCCCACCAGGCCCCTTGTCCTACAGCTCAGCAGGATGGAGCACTCCCCCCACCCACAACCATGTGGCAGCCATTGCATTGCTCACATTCACCTAACAGGTAGGTAGCCATCTTAACAGGGAGGGGTTTTTGTGGGTGGGAAGCCAGCACTACAACTCTTACCAGGCCCCTTGTTCCACAGCTCAGCAGGATGGAGCACTCCCCCACCCACAACCATGTGGCAGCCATTGCATTGCTCACCTTCACCTAACAGGTAGGTAGCCATCTTAACAGGGAGGGGGGTTTGTGGGTGGGAAGCCAGCACTACAACTCCCACCAGGCCCCTTGTCCTATAGCTCAGCAGGATGGAGCACTCCCCCCACCCACAACCATGTGGCAGCCATTGCATTGCTCACCTTCACCTAACAGGTAGGTAGCCATCTTAACAGGGAGGGGGTTTGTGGGTGGGAAGCCAGCACTACAACTCCCACCAGGCCCCCTTGTCCTACAGCTCAGCAGGATGGAGCACTCCCCCACCCACAACCATGTGGCAGCCATTGCATTGCTCACCTTCACCTAACAGGTAGGCAGCCATCTTAACAGGGAGGGGGGTTTGTGGGTGGGAAGCCAGCACTACAACTCCCACCAGGCCCCTTGTCCTACAGCTCAGCAGGATAGAGCACTCCCACCACCCACAACCATGTGGCAGCCATTGCATTGCTCACCTTCACCTAACAGGTAGGTAGCCATCTTAACAGGGAGGAGGGTTTGTGGGTGGGAAGCCAGCACTACAACTCCCACCAGGCCCCTTGTCCTACAGCTCAGCAGGATGGAGCACTCCCCCACCCACAACCATGTGGCAGCCATTGCATTGCTCACCTTCACCTAACAGGTAGGTAGCCATCTTAACAGGGAGGGGGTTTGTGGGTGGGAAGCCAGCACTACAACTCCCACCAGGCCCCTTGTCCTACAGCTCAGCAGGATGGAGCACTCCCCCACCCACAACCATGTGGCAGCCATTGCATTGCTCACTCTTCACCTAACAGGTAGGTAGCCATCTTAACAGGGAGGGGGTTTGTGGGTGGGAAGCCAGCACTACAACTCCCACCAGGCCCCTTGTCCCACAGCTCAGCAGGATGGAGCACTCCCCTACCCACAACCATGTGGCAGCCATTGCATTGCTCACCGTCACCTAACAGGTAGGTAGCCATCTTAACAGGGAGGGGGTTTGTGGGTGGGAAGCCAGCACTACAACTCCCACCAGGCCCCTTGTCCCAGAGCTCAGCAAGATGGAGCACTCCCCCACCCACAACCATGTGGCAGCCATTGCATTGCACTCCTCAAACTCACAGGTAGGTAGCCCCCTCATGCTCTCTAGTCTCACCTCTGAGCAGGATGGAGCACTCCCCCACCCACAACCATGTGGCAGCCATTGTATTGCACTCCTCAAACTCACAGGTAGGTAGCCCCTCATGCTCTCTAGTCTCACCTCTGAGCAGGATGGAGCACTCCCCTACCCACAACCATGTGGCAGCCATTGTATTGCACTCCTCAAGCTCACAGGTAAGTAGCCCCCTCATGCTCTCTAGTCTCACCTCTGAGCAGGATGGAGAACTCCCCCACCCACAACCATGTGGCAGCCATTGTATTGCACTCCTCAAACTCACAGGTAGGTAGCCCCCTCATGCTCTCTAGTCTCACCTCTGAGCAGGATAGAGCACTCCCCCCACCCATAACCATGTGGCAGCCATTGTATTGCACTCCTCAAACTAACAGGTAGGTAGCCATCCTAACAGGGAGGGGTGTATGTGGGTGGGTAGACTGCACTACAACTCCCACCAGGCACCCTTGGCCCCCACACCCAGAACCATGTGGCAGCAATTCTCCTCAACTGTGTCACAGAACAGGTAGGTAGACAGTGCATGCACCCTGCCAGTCCTCACAAAAAGCATGGATCCATATGACCACACCAGCCCTCACATGTCATCCAACTTGCCATAGATCCAATAGCCACTTCCAGTGTGCAGACAGCTAAGCGTATGTAACTGTCACAGAAATAAATGTCTGACTCACAAATTCACATTGTGAAGAAAACCAGGGCACAATCATGCACAGCAATGAATGCTATGTGTAAGTGCCATGGTGGCAGAGCAGCAAGGCCCATATGAACACAAAAAACATGCATGGTCAGTTGGTAAAAAAAAGTAAAGTACATGATATGACAAAAGTTATGCATAGGATAACAATGGCTAGTTCTTGATCAGATGTAATGTTTAACATGCAGAGCAAACACAAAAGATGCATCTCATAAAGTTGTTGTGCTGCTAGTTGTTACATGACAACATGTCCTTGTAATCACACAATCTGTACGTGGAACATGGTATCCATCGACCTGTCATGCCATGGGCAAGTAATGTATGTCCCTCCACATCATGTCATGATGCTCAGTACCTTGCAGCCCTACAAAGTGATAACAATGTAAACTGTGTGGTGTATCACATGTAACATCCAAACGTCCAACACCATGCTTGTGGGTTGCAATCCAATGACATGACCATTTCACCTCTGTCCAACAGGAGATCAACAATTGACTGCTGCAGAAGACAACACCGACCTGCAGAGCCAGTCTCCCCCCCCCTGAACATGGACTCTCGAATGCTGACTCCCTAAGTTTCTTGGATGCGGACACCGAACCTAGCCCATCTGGACTGGCAGGGCGCACCACGTCCCAGGCCCCCACTGTCCCCACCACCACCACCTCAGCAACAACTACCACGCTGAGCCCTGATGCGCCGACCTGTGCGGCCTCAACCACCACCACCACCACTAGTGCTGCCTGCAACACTCTCCCTGCCTCAGTGGATACCAACACCATCACACAATCAGAGGAGGGCAGGCAGAGTCTGCGGGTGCAGCGAGTAGCAACGCCACAGTTCTGGGACAGCAGGGCAGGTGGGAGGGCAACTGTGGGACATAATCGACAGGACACTGGGACCGAAGCCCTGCCCAACATCGCCAGAGTCCTTGGGACATATGAACAAAGCCAGGGAAACATGGGCCAGGTACTGGAAGAAATGCGTGAGTTCCGCCTGCTGCTGAGGTCCATGGACACGCGTATGGGCCAAATCGTGGACCTCATGGGCCAGCTTGTGGGTGTACTGAGGGACAGTCATGTGGCCCAAAGGACAGCTCAACCTCCCTCCAGTGGCCCGCAGGACGTTACTCACACCACCCCAGCTGCGGCCACAGAGAGGGGTGAGCTGCAACAAGATGACTCCTCAGACACCGCTGAGCCCGCAGCAGAGGCCCCCCCTGAAAAACGCAAAAGGGGCCGTCCGAAAAAAACCACAGGAGTATCACGTGGCAAAGCACCCGCCAAACGCAAGTCAGACAGCCAGCCATGATGGCACCTCTCTTCACCTTTACATTGACTTTGTTGAGTATCCTTACCCACACTGCCATCTTGATGGCAGGTGTCTGTGGGACTGTGTCACCACATCAATGTGATGACTACTCTATTGTCTTGTTTACCATCACTGACAACTCATTGAATAACTTTGCACCATTTTCCTAAACATCACTTGTCTGCCACATACACTGTTTGTAAATAAACACACTTTACACACCTATGTTTTTGTGTCAGCTCCATGTTTATTCACAGGATGTACAATGTTGACTCTGATTCAAAGGTACCAGAAGCTCTGATTGTTCCGAGGCATTGAGAGGCTGAAGGGACCTAGAAAGACAAAAGAGAACGACATTTACTTGTCAGGTGATGGCATCACAGCCAGTACACAACACTAGTCAGCAAGGTACACAAACCAGCACACATTACAATGAGAAACACTATCAACATAGACATCATGTGACTGGTCATCACTACACTGTGCCACAAACATCATCCATCAGCACAGAGCCAACAACAGGCAGCAGTCATAAAGGTCCTCCAGGCCTTTTCACTACCATCAAAGACAGCAGACAATGGCACTGTTGTACAATGTCACTCACACTCAAGGGAAGTAGCGGTTGATGAGTTGTTGACGCAGGTCGACACCTTCCTCCTCTCCACTATCCTCATCACTGGACATGTGTGGGTTTGCAGGCGGGGGCTTCTGCTGCTCGTCATCATCCAGGAGCAGGGGGATCTCCTTGCGCAAGGCCAGGTTGTGGAGCTTGCAGCAGGCAACTACGATCTGACACACCTTTTGGGGAGAGTAGAGCAGTGCACCTCCGCTCCTGTCCAGACACCTGAATCTAGACTTCAGAAGCCCAAAAGTCCGCTCCACCACACAACGTGTCCTCCCATGTGCCTCATTGTAGCGGACTTCCCCCGGTTTCCTGGGATTCCGCAGTGGGCTCAGCAACCAAGGCCGGTTGGGATATGCAGAGTCACCTAGGTGTGAGATACACAGAGCAAAATTGAAATGGAACTGTAGCTGAGGACAGCATGTAACACATACAGCACACTACTTGACTCTGCGTACTCACCCACAATCCACGCACACTCAGGATGCAGATTTGCCATCAGCTGTGGTACAATGCTGTTACGCAGGATGTATGAGTCATGTGCTGCTCCTGGAAATCTGGCACAGACATGTGAGATGATCATATCCGCCTGACATACCACTTGCACATTTATGGAATAGAAATGCTTCCTGTTCCTGTAAATGTGCTCACGTGCCTGTGGTGGAACCAGGCCAACATGTGTGCAGTCAATGGCACCAACAACATTTGGGATGTGGGCAAGGTCATAAAAATCACCCTTCACAGCAGCCAATTCATGTCTCCTGGGAAAATGGATGTAGCGGTCCTTGTAGGTCATCATAGCAGACAGGACATCATGGAGCACCATGCTGAACATTGTTTGCGACATCCCACCTGCGCTGGCCACCGTGTACTGGAACGAACCAGTTGCGAAGACATGCAGGGCCACCATCACCTTGACTGTTGGTGTCACAGCAGTTGGATAGGTTCTGCGAGGCCTCAGATGTGGCTCCAACTGAGCACATAGGTCAAGAAGGGTAGGTCGATCTAAACAGAATTTACGTATTATTTCCTCATCCACCATGTCCGCAAGCAATGTGAATGGACGATGCACATTTGGTCGCCTCCTACATAAGATGAAAGGGGACACATGTCAATTAAATTCCCCTATGAGATGTGTCCAACATCTTACTTTTTGACTGACACAGCAACAACAATGACTGGCCTGAAACTACAGCTTACAGCACAAGTCACATGCAGAGACACCTTCATCTAAAGTAGTTGTACACGTGCTGAGTATGTGCATAGTGAGTACCCCAAAACAGATTCAGACTATGTGAATGCCAAATGGTACATTCCAACATCTTGTGTCACCAGCCCTGAGAGTAGTTGACACAGCACATGTCTAAAACAGCAACACTGCTGGCTTCTACGTAGCTGCTGTACCTGCCACACCTTCTTGCGTGATTTGGACAGGGCACACATTAACAACGCTATGAGTAGAGTATGTGCATAAACATCAGGTATCAACATGAGTTCAGCAATCTACACAGTGAAATGGGCACATTATGTAGTCAGTCCATCATTACTGTGGGTTGCTAAGCCATCTCACACATTGATATGTTTACATATTAGGGAGTCCATCACACAACAGACCAGTGTACATGCACAACAACATCATAGGTGCCATGTGAGGGAGTACCAGCCAATGCATGTAATCCTGTGCACTGACATGGCATGTGTGGTCACAGAGGCACAACTAGAGCCTAATTTCGGGGAGGGGGTTAGAACAAATTTCGGGGCTAATTCTTCCAGCAGGAGGCAGAGTGGAGATGCACGGGCTCTAAGAAGGGGTGAAAAAACAACAAAGCTCATTAACAAGCAAATGGTCTTTTAAAGACCTGTGAAGTACTCGGTGCGCCTGTGTGGTCATCAGTGATTGAAAGGTCACACTAGCATTGAATTTTATCATCTGGTGGCCAGATTCACAGTAAGTGTCTACTGTTCAATGCTGAGAACTGGCCATTGCCATTGCTACAGCATGATGTGTTCATAGGTGCCGTAAGCGTGCTCCGCTACCGTAATCACGGTCTTTGGCACCAATCAAAAGACGCCAAATCGCGGTAGCGACTGCCCGGGCCCCGCGGTGTGACACCGCCAATGCCCATGCCCTTTCAGCTAATGGGAACCGCAATCCCGGTAGTGAAATACACATTTGAAAATCACGGTAGGTGTGCTCCAATACAGCGGGGCCGGTCATTGGATACAATTGAATGATGCACGATTGCGGTAGCGACCGCCTGGGCTCCGCGGTGTGGCACTGCCAATATCCATGCCCCTACAGCCAATGGGAACCGCAATCGCGGTAGACAAATGCATTTTTGAAAATCGCGGTAGGCGTGCACCCCCACCGCAATCACGGCCATTGGCACCAATGTAAAGATGACAATTCGCAGTAGCAACCGCCTGGCCCCTGCGGTGTGGCACCGCCAATGCCCATGCCCCTACAGCCAATGGGAACCGCAATCGCAGTAGACAAATGCATTTTTGAAAATCACGGTAGGCGTGCACCCCCACCGCAATCACGGCCATTGGCACCAATGTAAAGATGACAATTCGCAGTAGCAACCGCCTGGCCCCTGCGGTGTGGCACCGCCAATGCCCATGCCCCTACAGCCAATGGGAACCGCAATCGCGGTAGACAAATGCATTTTTGAAAATCGCGGTAGGCGTGCCCCGATACCGCGGGGCCGGTCATTGGATGCAATTGAAAGATGCACGATTGCGGTAGCGACCGCCAGGGCCCCGCGGTGTGATACCGCCAATGCCCATGCCCACTCAGCCAATGGGAACCGCATTCGCTGTAGTGAAATACAATTTCGAAAATCGCGGTAGACGTGCTCCGCTACCGCGGGGCCGGTCATTGGTTACATTTGGAAAAAGCTGATCTGGAACATTAATTGCAGAATCTGACTACCACTGAAACAACCCCAGGGGGCAATATATGTCTGTGAGAGAGCCACACATTTCCACTGCATCCAGACACTGCTGCCTGCCATTCTTCATCCCCAACTGCTGCTGTTCCTGTCTCCTGGACCCAGTGATGGCGAGAACTGAGAACATCAGGGCCCGTCCCTTCACCACAGAGGAGCTGGAGGTCCTGGTGGATGAGGTGCTTTCACAGAATGGGAGGCTATATGGTGCTCCTGATGTAATGGTAAGTGTTTCAGAGTGAAAGTTGACGAGTGCAAAGAGTGCACACATGAAATTGATCTGCTGAAGTATGTGCCTGTGAGTGCAAGTTTGTGTGATACACTGCCATGCATGCTGACTTCATGTCAATGTATTTTGTAGCCTATTTTCTACAGATCCATTGCTGCATTTCAGGATGGGAGGGACATGCAGTGTTTTTGCAGCCATACAGTCACACTGCTGGTTTGGAAAGTGGAAGTCAGAACAGACATTGCCTGTGCTAATGGATGTCAGAGTCCATGAGCTTTTCACATGTTCATTTGTGACATTACAAATGTGTTTCGTCCAGAGGGTACTGAAGGATGTGTGTCCATTTTTAATATTGCCACCATGGATATGTCAGCATCATGCAGAAGATTGAAATGCCTGAGGGTGACACTCTTGGTGGAAATGCACCTATGACACATCATATTAATGTACTCCAGAAACATCCTCCTTCCCTTGTTTTCATTATGTGTACTGACTCGCATGTGTAGGCACTGTTTGCCCTCTCATATTGTACATGCATGTGAATGTTCTGATGGCCCACGTTTAACCTCAGTGTGAGTCCCCCTGGCCTGCACAGTACTGCCCAATATGCCTGGGACACATCAGTAAATGGACAGAGTGAGACATATGTGTTGTCTGCCACCCCATTCATCAATGTTCTGTCTTAGGCCTGTGAATTGCACAAGACAGACCTAATGAGAAGGGTGTGAGAATGTAAGATCATGTCCCTAAATGTGACCTCCATGACACAGTGATCTGAACACATCTGTATAGCTCTGCTAAGTTTGTGCATGCTCCTGTACTGAGACACAGTGGTACATAACCCAGTGACACTGAAACTTCCTCTTCTTGTCTCCCATGCCTGTAGTTTAAAGTCTGCCAGCGTAAGGCCTTATGGAGAGCCATTGCACGCAAGGTGCGGGCTCTGGGTGTCTCCAACCGACGGCACACACACTGTCACAAGAGGTGGGATGACATCTGCCGGCTGAGCAAAAACGTGGCAGAGATGATGCTGGGGCTGCTCCCGTGGACTGGCAGGTTGGTGCGCAGGAGCATGACACCACTAATGGCCCACATCTTGGCAGTGACACAGCCAGAGCTGGATGGACGTTTGAGGGCCAATCAGCAGCAAGTTGGGGGTGAGTATTCTGCGAAGTGTGACTTTGGGTGTGAGTGACTGCATGTATCCCAACCCTGAGCCAGTGTGGAGCTCTGTGATATTTCTAGTGTGATGCAATGGCTTGTAAGTGGCCTCTGTGTTGAGTGCAGCTGTCATGCATTTTTGCTACATGGACTTTCTCATGTGTTTTGGATAATGGCCCTTGTCATTGCAAGATGAGATGTGGCCTTTTGACATCTGCTGCATTATGGGTGTCATAGACATCACCGGGAAGTGTACAGCAGTATGCCTCATCTTAGTGTGCTTTCTTCAATCTGTGCAGTGCCTGACTTCGAAATTGTGAGGACTACACATCTGACACCAATGTGCAACGGTCGTTGTGCTTCAAGGCACAACATGGTGGACATCTGTAGCTCATGGCCATAGTATGAGGACATTCTTGAGTCAGTATCTGTGTTGGCCCCTTGAAGTGTCCCTGTATGCGACTGTGACAACATGTTGAGATGTACATCTATCTCACCTACAGACACGTAGGTGTGCTTACAGTAATCAGTATGTCAGGTTACCAGGAGGCACGGGCCAGCTATTTGGCTGTGTGAACGTCACCTGGGTCATTGACGCCAACTATGCATGTTTCAATGCATCTTCTGAGTTTTGCATTAAGGTTGCACCTGCAGACTGCAGAGGGTGGTGTGCAACATGGGGGTATCATGTTCTAGTTTTGTGCTTTGCTTGCATGTGATGTTTGTGAGTATGGCACCATACTGAACCTACGTCTCTGTCTTTTGCAGCATCTACCGAGGGCACAGAAGGACAGGGGACAGACACCACTGGTGAGGCATCTGGCACGACTGCTACACATGAGCACACTGACACTGATGTGACCAGCGACTCGGAGGGGGACAGGAGTGCCCTTGAAGATTCACGGCCAGAAACACCAACCTCAACATCATCTGACTCCAGCAGTGACTCCTCAATGTTGGTGGACACAGGGAGTGGGAAATCGGCCTCTTCTTCCACCATACATCGTCCAGTGCCCACCCTCCCGGCTACTACCACTAGTGCTGCCCATGCCCGCAGCAGTAAGAAGGGTAGAGTGTCCTTCCCCCCGGGCACCGCTGCCCCTGCCCCTGTCTCCCCTGCTGCCCTCAGTGTTGAGGCGGTGGACCTTTTGCGCCAGCTGTGTGTGGGTAAGACTACTCTCCTGAATGCATTCCAGGATCATGACAAGAAGTTGGCACAGGTAGTTACCTTCATGGAGGGGATTCATTCTGACGTGGGTGGGCTACACAGAACTGTCTAGTCTTTGTCCTCCACAGTGACTGCAGCCATTCAGTTGTCACAGGCTCAGAGTCCAGCTCCAGTCCCTTCGGCAACAACCCTGCCAGTGGCAACATCTGACGAGAGTGACCACACACCACAGCCCTCAGGCTCGAAGTACTCAACACGCAGCACACAACAGCAGCACTCCAAGCGGCCCAGAGCACATACACCATCCCCAAAACAAAAACCAGGCACACAGGAGCTCAAAGGCAAAAGCCCTTCAGGTGACACTCCGGGCCATCAAGCCAAGAAGCAGGCCTCAGGCTCACATGCATCCAAATCAGCCCCATCCAAGGACACTCCGTCCCCAAACCTGCTCCCAAAGACAAACACACAGTTGCCCTGTCTGCTGTGAAGCTGGTGCCTGCAAAGAGTCTGCAGAAACAGATCTCAAAGGCAGATTCACCCACAACCTCAACTCCCACCCACACCCCTGTGAAGCTGGGACAGGAGAGCAATGTTGGGGGTTCACCTGGTCAACAGGAGATGGAGGGGAAAAGGCAAGGCCAGCCCAAGCGTAACACCAGATCCAGCACATCCCCACAGGGAGAGCCACCTGCACGTGATGCACCTTTGGTGGGGAGTGAGTCTGTTGTGCCCGTCCCACTTCCCACTCCTACCAAGACAATTCTTACCTATCGAATCCCCAAGAAGTGGAAAGGCAGCCCTCCACATTCTCCCTCACACACTGTGTCTCACTGCAGCATGTCTCTGCCTCCCCGTACCACCATGCCACCCGGTTCAAGCAGCCATCTGGCTCACAAAGCCACTGATGCCTCTACCTCAGCTGCTCCTCTCTCTCCCAGGTCCAGTCCTCTAACTGGCCCCGACAATCAGCCACCTCCCAGTTCAACTGACAGCCAGGTCTGAGGCAAAGTCCCTCTCCCAAACCCATCTCTCCCACAGCGGTGCCTGGTCTTCCCATTTGTGTCCCCCGAGCTGTGGTGAGTCCCCTGGCAGTGTACGGTGTTACCCATTCCCTGTGCAGGTTATCATGCACACATGTGCCTACTTAGAGCCATTGACTGGCCAATGGCCTTGCTGTTTGTCACTGTGGATGCCCATTCCCTGTGCAGTTTCCCATGCACACATGTGCCTACTTTAGATTTGTACTGGCCAATGGCCTTGCTGTTTGTCACTTTAGATGCCCATTCCCTGTGCAGTTTCCCATGCACACATGTGCCCTCTTTAGATTTGTACTGGCCAATGGCCTTGCTGTTTGTCACTTTGGATGCCCATTCCCTGTGCAGGTTCTCATGCACACATGTGCCTACTTAGAGCCATGGACTGGCCAACGGCCTTGCTGTTTGTCACTGTGGATGCCCATTCCCTGTGCAGTTTCCCATGCACACATGTGCCTACTTTAGATTTGTACTGGCCAATGGCCTTGCTGTTTGTCACTTTGGATGCCCATTCCCTGTGCAGTTTCCCATGCACACATGTGCCTACTTAGAGCCATGGACTGGCCAATGGCCTTGCTGTTTGTCACTTTGGATGCCCATTCCCTGTGCAGTTTCCCATGCACATATGTGCCTACTTTAGATTTGTACTGGCCAATGGCATTGCTGTTTGTCACTTTGGATGCCCATTCCCTGTGCAGTTTCCCATGCACACATGTGCCTACTTTAGATTTGTACTGGCCAATGGCCTTGCTGTTTGTCACTTTGGATGCCCATTCCCTGTGCAGTTTCCCATGCACACATGTGCCTACTTAGAGCCATGGACTGGCCAATGGCCTTGCTGTTTGTCACTGTGGATGCCCATTCCCTGTGCAGTTTCCCATGCACACATGTGCCTACTTTAGATTTGTACTGGCCAATGGCCTTGCTGTTTGTCACTTTGGATGCCCATTCCCTGTGCAGTTTCCCATGCACACATGTGCCTACTTAGAACCATGGACTGGCCAATGGCCTTGCTGTTTGTCACTGTGGATGCCCATTCCCTGTGCAGTTTCCCATGCACACATGTGCCTACTTTAGATTTGTACTGGCCAATGGCCTTGCTGTTTGTCACTTTGGATGCCCATTCCCTGTGCAGTTTCCCATGCACACATGTGCCTACTTAGAGCCATGAAATGGCCAATGGCCTTGCTGTTTGTCACTTTGGATGCCCATTCCCTGTGCCGTTTCCCATGCACACATGTGCCTACTTTGAACTATGGACTGGCCACTGGCCTTGCTGTTTGTCACTTTGGATGCCCATTCCCTGTGCAGGTTCTCATGCACACATGTACATACTTTGAACTATGGACTGGCCACTGGCCTTGCTGTTTGTCACTGTGGATGCCCATTCCCTGTGCAGGTTCTCATGCACACATGTACATACTTTGAACTATGGATTGGCCGCTGGCCTTGCTATTTTGTACTTTTGATGCCTATATGAGTAATATGTAATAAAGACAGTTACTCCTGTTGTCTGCTTTGTCTATGTCCTTGCTAAATAAAAGGTTTTATGTATGGGTATGGTTTAATGTGACACATGCTCTGTATGCCACTTTAACATTGCCAATTGCTTGTTTTACTTTTTCAGAGTTTGCCAGAGGTGACAGGCACTTTAGTTCTTCTTGACTCTGAGGCTTGAGGGTGCAATGATGGTTGTTTGTGATGATCTACTCTTATACTAATCATTCTATGGTCAGGTTTGCTAAATTGTACACAAGTCATGTTAGGATGCAATACCAGAACAGAGGGGAATTCTATCCACAGGATTACTTGCGGGCTGGCCAGGGTCCATCATATCTGTGGGATCTTTCTTGATGTGTGAACAGCAGTGTTGATGTGTGGTCATCTTGTGTAGGCCTGTCTTCCTAGTCACATGGGTACATTTGGATATGTGAACTTGAGTGGTCATACAATGTGAATGGGCTGTCATTGTCAGTGGTGTTGATGTGTGTGTGCCCCTGCAATGCCAACTGCACACATGTCTGATCCAGGTAATGAGTGCCTGTTTGTTTCAATTCTCTGCCATGTGCTTCAGATTGTGGGCACATGTAGGAGTTGTAGGTTGGGCACTGTACAGTGTGTTGGTGTGTCCTTGCACTCCTGGGGGACACCTACTTGTTGTTGCTGCCAATTGTGAGTATGCAGAGTGTGTGACTGCCAAGTCTGTGTTGTGTATTGTTTATCAGCCATGTGTCTTGTTAGTGTTTGTGGTCACTGTGCAAACCTGTTCAGCCACACTGACATTTTTTATGAGCTTTTCTCATGCATTGCTGTCACTTGACCCATTTTTGACTCCAGTATGGTATGTGGTATGTGGAGTCATGCCATCCCCTATATGGGCTTCTGATGCCTACACATTGTGAGTGACTCCTGTATGTGTTTGTGTACTGTACACTCCTCACCTGTCCACTACTGAAGTACACACCACTCCAATCTCATGTCTTCCAACCCATGTCTTGCCAGTGTGTGAGCCTCCCCACCACTTCATAGTGTGACACTGTACTGTGGTTATTTTCTTCTACTGGTTGCTGTCATGATTGCTCATGTGCAGTGCATATGTTTGATCAGCACAGTCCTCTAGTCATGTTGTTTGCATCAGGGTTTCCCTGAGTTGTGCATCTGTGGGTGATGGGTAAGCTGTATGTGTGTTTGCTGAGGTACTGCTACCCTTCCTGAGTGTGATGTTCTCTGTGTGCTGTGATGATTTGTGTTGTGGGAGTTCATGGTCTGGCACTCTGATATGTGTGCTACTGGTTTGGTTGTTGTGCACACACTGCTTGGTGTGCATGCAGTGTTGTGTGTGTATGTTGCCTTGTACTTGCCTGGTGTGCATCCCCAGATGTCCAGCTGAGTTTGCAATGTAATGGATTGGTATGTGCATCTGTTGTGGGTGTATGCAGTGTTTGGCCTGTGTTGGCTCTTTCTACTGGCAGATGCCATGTGTGTGTGATGTTCTCTTTGCATGACATTGTGTGTGAGTTGTTGCTGTGTGATACATTCAGATGTGTTTTGCAAGTGTAGTGTGCATTACTTGTGTGTCTGTCACATGCAGCAAGGTGGCTTCTTGTTCCTGAGCTTGTTTTGAGTGGATATTGGTGGTTTGTCCTCCTATTTTTGAACTGTCACTTGTCAGGATTGTGCATGTGCATGCTTGTGGTACACTATGCCACCATGTTCACTTGATGAGTGGTGTGGTGTCTCTGTCTGTGTTAGCGGATTGTCCCATTGATCCCCGTTGGTGTTCATGCTTGTTTTTTGATGATGCAATTCTTGTTTGTGTTGGGGTCTGGTGTCTGTGCATTGGTCCTGAGTGACAATGTTGTGTACTCCTGTTCTGTCTAGGGTCACATTGCCTTTCAACTGTTTGGTTGCACATGTCTGTGCTTGTTGGACTTCTGTGGATGCTGTTTGTGAGCTTTGTGTTTGGCTATTGTTTTTGTGTCAGCATTGGTTCAGCCATCCCTGAGTGTGAGTGTGATGTTTGTGGATGCACCACAGTGAGTGTGATTGGTTGTCATTGAAGTCACAGGACATCATTTTGACCATGATGTGTGTTTCTCACAGGTGTTGAGTGTTGCAGGTGTGAGGTGGGTAGAAGAGGGGTATGTGTGAAGGTCCTACTTGTGTTTGACAGTCAGGGAGTGCGACAATGAGCCATGTGTGTTGTGCTGATGACATACACATGTCAAGTAAGTTGACACAGATGTGTGGATAGTCACTGTATGACTTCAGACACTTCCTATCATTCCTGTGCCTATGCATGGTTTGCCTTGATGTCTCCCTGAGTTGTTGCACAGAGGTCACTTTGGTTTAATTTCACTCACTGTGCCACCCATGTCTGATGTCATGGCCTAAGGGTGGTGTGATATGTTCCTTCTCTTGTATGTGATGTACAGATGCTATGTGGCTTGCTGCATGATTTTCCAGCACTGTCCACTTCACTTTTGGCTGGCCCATTTCTTGTCCTTCATTGCTGGTGACCTATGGTATGGGTATGTGGCTGGGTGTCAGTGTTGGATGTTTCTGATTTTTTGGACAGGCAGTGTGTACAGTTGAGTGGATGTTCATATGCAGTGTGTGTCTTCATTTGGTAATCATACTCAGTTTGCTTCATATGTGTGGAAAGTAGGTGTGAGGAGGAGAGTTGTCCAGCCCCTGAGCTTCTGTGCAGGGTGTTCCTCTTCACCCTCACCTTCCAAGTCAATTTCCCTTGTCCTTTGATGTGTGCGGTGCGAGGTCTGGCTACACCTGGCAGATTAATTGGGCAGGGGGGGCACAAGAGGAGCACACAGCATGTGCCCAAATGGGTGTGGGAAGCGTAGTGTGGGAAGGGTGAAGGTGGAGCCCTGTGAATCTGGGCGAACTGCCCATGCCTGGTGCAGGCCCTGCCTACTACATTGTACGCATGTTTTCCAGCGTCTTCACCGCTGCGGTGACGTGACGGGGACATTGCAGTGATTTCGCGGTTGCTGTGTGACCCAGATGCGGAGGGGTGAGTTTCTGACAGGTGGGACATGTGTGGGTACACTGGGAGTTATGTTCCTGTCCCCACCAGAGTGTCTGATGTGGACAGGAACCATGTGTCAGCACAGGAGTTGTGTGTTGTGGTTGTGTGCGGAGTTGTGATTTTGCGTACCTGCGGCGTTGTCCGCGAAGGTGTCTCATTTGCTGGTTGTGGAGGAGGTACAGCACCGGCAAGGCTTGTAGAGCTGGATCCATTGCGCTCAGGACCGGTTGGAGGGGACCGGGAGTCTGGTTTCGCGCTCCGTTGTTGTGCTTCCGCCGTCTCTGGGTGGGTGGATTCTCCGCTGCGGTGTGATGGGCTGATTGCGGCATCGTAATTTGTACGGCGGATGGGACGTCATTCCACACGGCGGTGAGTCTCTATTGGCTCCCTCCGCTGCGGTGGCGGGTGCAAACTTCTGGCGGTTCACCTGACTCCGCAGCGGACGGAAAATGGGCTATGTTTGCCCATCGTAATATGGCGGACGGGAGGACCGCTGCTGGAGTGCGGAAAAGGGCATTTTCCTCAACCGCAAGCACCGCGGATGTGCTTCCGCACGCCATCGTAATCAGCCCCTAAGTGTCTGGGGCTGTTTTTTTTTTATTGTTTGTGGGTCTGTTTTATTGTCTTGTGGGCCGGTTTTTACTGTTGATGTCCCTGATATTACCTCAAACATTGCCTGCAGCAAGCACAAATACATTGGGTGTCTTGACAAGTTCAAAACGGCCCCAATTTGTTAAAGGATGTGTTAGACCCGGGATCCCTGGTTGGCTGAGGTAGGTACCTTGGGCCAAATAGGGACCCGCGGTTCCACGTCAGGGAAAGGAAGGTCACCTTCTGAGATAGCCCCCGCTCACTCCCTTGGTAGCTTGGCACGAGCAGCCAGGCTTATCTTCAAGACAAATGTGTAAAGTATTTGCAACCACGCTCACAGCAACCCAATGATGACACCACAAATAGACTCCACACGAGTTTTATAAAAACGAGTATAAATTTTATATCAAAAGATATACGATAAGACCACACGATATAAATCCAACATATGAGTATGTGTAATAGTTCTCCTGGCTGGTTGTTAGGCCAGCCAGCCCTTGTAAGTTCTGACGATATTATTGAGCACTTCTAAACATTCCACTGTAATCCTAATACCATGTTATGCAGTTCGTAATGCTAGAATCAGGCACTTTTGCAATGTAAAAATAATGCAATGCGTAACGCAACAATCAGGCACTTTGCAATGTAAGAATAATGCAATGCGTAACGCAACAATCAGGCACTTTGCAATGTAAAAATAATGCAATGCGTAATACAGCCCACCAGGTACGTCGATATGCAAAAATAAGGCAATGCGTAATACACTAATCAGGTAGTTCGTTATGCAGGAATAATGCAATGCGTAATGCGCTAATCAGGTAGTTCGTTATGCAGAAACAATGCAATGCATCATACAACAATCAGGCAGTTCGTTATGCAGAAATGATGCAATGTGTAGTACGACAATCAGGTAGTTCGTTATGCAGAAATAAGATAATGCGTAATACACTCCGGCTGGACTGAGAGAGAGGCCGAGAGCGTCTCCCTCCGAGCCCGCACCCTGCCCCAGGAGTCGACAGACGTTACCTGGGGGGCACGAACTCAATCTCCTCATCCAACGACTTGGGCCTCCGATGCAATCTTTGTGAATTGGCAACGGCGGCCTCGGGCCGGCGGCTCAGCTCCTCTGAGGCTGCCGGTCAGGGCCGCTACTGCTACGAAGATCTCAGGCTGCCACAGGGCACACGCACACAGCGTTGCCGAGACTCCCTTGAGCTTCGGGTGCACGATCACCGGGCACTCCACACGAAGGTCTCAGGCTGCGCAAAGAACACACGCACAGCATCGCTGAGACTCACTTTAACTCCGGGTGCACGTTAACAAGGCAATCCTCACAAAGGTCTCAAGCTGCACAAAGCACACGCACACAGCGTCGATGAGACTCACTTGGACTCCGGGTGTGCACGATAACAAGGCAATCCTCACGAAGGTCTCACGCTGCACAAAGCACACGCACACAGCATCGATGAGACTCACTTGGATTCCGGTGCACACGATAACTGGACAATCCTCACAAAGGTTTCAGGCTGCAAAAAGCACACGCACACAGCGTCGCTGATCCTCGCTTGGACTCCAGGTGCCCACGATCACAGGGCACTTCTTACGAGGGTCTCAGGCTGCAACAAGCACACGCACACAGCGTCGCTGAGACTCTCCTGGAAACTTTTGTGTTCCTGAGTTTCCGCAACAGGGAGCCAGGCAGCCAGCTCACCTCGGACCCTTGGGGATAAGTTACCTCAGGACACAGCACAGCAAAGTCCTTTCAAGCAGGGGGACACAGCACAGAACAAAGTCCTGTTAGCCTTTCCTTGGTTAAAACAGCAAACTGCAGGCCAGCCCCAGAACACACCAGTTCTGGGTGCCTCCCTGCCAGTGACACCTTTATTCCTTTGATTAGTGGGGGTCTGGATTCTCAATCACTCAGCAGGAGATGGGACAATTGTTTTATAGCAGCAACCCAGGCCTCTTCACCTCTAGGGGCTACTCCTCCCCCTACACTCCAGATGCAGGTCAGCCTGTTCCTGTCTCACCTCCTCCCCTGGGTCAAGACATTCCCCAGATCCTATCACTTTGAAATCCAGACAGTCAATCCACAACCAGGCAGAGACACACAGAAATGTTAGAGCACAAAAACCCAGCCACTTCTAAAGAGTGGCTTCTAAACACACAATGCAAAAACCACCTTCATAAAAGATGTGTTATTACATTGTGAGTTCAGGCATACTAAACGTCACCTCTCCATCTTAAGCCTTTGGGAAGATAGGCTGGAAAACATATTACACAGCCTCCCCATTCTGTCCTATGGGCAAGATGGCCTTTCAACAGTGAAAAACGAAATGGAGATTATTTCACTGTCAGGACATGGTACACACCTTAGTACATGTCCTACCTTTCACATGCATTGCACCCTGCCCAGGGGGTACCTTGGACCTACCATAGGGGTGTCTGATGGGCATAGAAAGGGAAGGGTAATGTCTGGCAAGTGGGTGCACTTGTCAGAATAACATGGCAGTTTAACAAACTGCGCGCAGGCACTGCAATGGCAGGCTTGAGTTCCCTTTTCAAAGCTACTTGTGTGGGTGGCACAAATAGTGCTGCAGGCCCACTGGTAGCATTTGCATTACCAGCCCTGGCACACATAGTGCACTTTACTAGGGACTTTACTAGTAAGGCAAACATACCAATCAATTACCATTACACTTTATACAGGGAGCACTTGCACTTTGACACTGATCAGCAGTGGCAAAGGCCCAAAGCATCTAAGTTGGCAACACTATGTCAGAAAAGAGGTCTAGGGGGAAAGCAAAAAGTTTAGGGAACTTTAGCCAAAAGGGCCAAGTCCCACAGGATGCCATTTTTATTTTGGTGCCCAGGCCTATTTTCTGTCCCAGTCCGACCTAGCACGTCATTCATTTTCTGTGTGTACAAGTCTTTTTTTTGGCTGTCAAATATGATCTTTTATTGTAAGAAAAATGTGTCTATAAAATCTGCATTCTGAAACTGTTCACACCGCTGGAGACATAATTATACATTTAGTAAGATTAGGTTCCAGCACAGTCCCTATTTCCACTCAGCAGGCCAACATTATGATGAGTAATAATATGATCAGCCTGAGAATTAAACCTGATGTGTTTTACTTTCCTAACAAACTAGCCAAAATACCCACTTAGCCCACAGAAATGGTGCGTGGGAAGGGATTTTGTTTCAACTTTATTCAGCCAAGCATTAGTATCCGTGAGTGTAATTGTCCAGAATTGTTCTGAAAAGTCAATTTGTGACATTCTCACCTAACCGCAAGCGTTGCGGTGACTTTCCGAACGGCATTTTCTGTGTTAGTCACGGTATATAATCTACACAGTGACAGGTAATATTCCGTGATGTCTTCAGGCTCTTGACGAAAATTGGGGATGCTTTTTGCAATAAAAATCTATTTTAGAGGATGGTCTATTAACAGGGTCGGATTGGGATCACAATTTGGCCCGGGCACTGACGAAAAAAGTGGCCCACATTCGCGGGGTGTGGCCCACATTTGCGGGGCGTGGCCCACATTTGCAGGGCGTGCCTTTTCATGAAAAACACAAGGAATGTAAGTGGGAGGATATTGTTCTTGGGAAGGACACAGGGCCAAGGTGACAATGTCCTACAAGCTGAGCAACTGAAAAGCAGCGAGGCCCCTTTCTATTACAAAATTATTCCCCAGCCCTCCAGCGCAGGAGCACCTGAAAAACAGCGAGGCTCCTTTCTCCTAAAAAATTATTCCCCAGCCCTCCAGCGCAGGAGCACCTAAAAAACAGCTAGGCCCCTTTCTATTACAAAATTATTCCCCAGCCCTCCAGCACAGGAGCACCTGAAAAACAGTGAGGCCCCTTTCTATTACAAAATTATTCCCCAGCCCGCCAGCGCAGGAGCACCTGAAAAACAGCGAGGCCCCTTTCTCTTAAAAAATTATTCCCCAGCCCTCCAGCGCAGGAGCACCTGAAAAACAGCGAGGCCCCTTTCTATTAAAAAATTATTCCCCAGCCCTCCAGCGCAGGAGCACCTGAAAAACAGCGAGGCCCCTTTCTCTTAAAAAATTATTCCCCAGCCCTCCAGCGCAGGCAGGGACGGATTGGTAATAAGGGCACTCGGGCATTGGCCGAAGGGCCGATGTCTCAGTGCCCTCTGTGGGCAGTTTTTTCCCCCTTTCCCAGTCCACAGAGAGCACTGGACAGGGAGAGGAAAGCAGCCTCGCTGTGCGGCCGGCCGTTCAGCGATGATCAGCTGTGACCTCTCCTTGACCCCCTGCCCTGCCAAGCAGTCACGCTGATGGTGGGCTGGGGTGATTGTGTGCCAGAATCGGCCTCCCTGGGGGCCAGGTGTTGCTCAGGCCTTTGAGCCATTTTCATCTCGGCCCCCCTGGGGCCCACGCAGCCCTGAAACAGTGTTTGCATTAACACCTCGCCCACAGCCCTTCTCATTCAGGGCATAGTGGGCGAGGAAGAATGGTTCTCACTGTGGGGGCCAGGTAATGTTGGGAACTGGCACCATCTTCACCTTAGCCTCCCCCCTCACCCCCATGGATGGCCCAGCAGCTGTGTTTTTTTTGCTTTATCCCCTCTCCTGCCAGGACATTGCCCGAGCTAATGAAGGGCTGGGGAGGGCTGAGTAATTTAGAAGTAGCTGGGGCCTCACTGTTTTTCAGGTGCTCCTGCGCTGGAGGGCTGGGGAATAATGTTTTAAGAGAAAGGGGCCTCGCTGTTTTTCAGGTGCTCCTGCGCTGGAGGGCTGGGGAATAATTCTTAAGAGAAAGGGGCCTCGCTGTTTTTCAGGTGCTCCTGCGCTGGAGGGCTGGGGAATAATTTTTAAGAGAAAGGGGCCTCGCTGTTTTTCAGGTGCTCCTGCGCTGGAGGGCTGGGGAATAATTTTTTAATAGAAAGGGGCCTCTCTGTTTTTCAGGTGCTCCTGCCCTGGAGGGCTGGGGAATAATTTTTTAGGAGAAAGGGGCCTCGCTGCTTTTTCAGGTGCTCCTGCCCTGGAGGGCTGGGGAATCATTTTTTAGGAGAAAGGGGCCTCGCTGTTTTTCAGGTGCTCCTGCGCTGGCGGGCTGGGGAATAATTTTGTAATAGAAAGGGGCCTCGCTGTTTTTCAGGTGCTCCTGTGCTGGAGGGCTGGGGAATAATTTTGTAATAGAAAGGGGCCTCGCTGTTTTTAGGTGCTCCTGCGCTGGAGGGCTGGGGAATAATTTTTAGGAGAAAGGAGCCTCGCTGTTTTTCAGGTGCTCCTGCGCTGGAGGGCTGGGGAATAATTTTGTAATAGAAAGGGGCCTCGCTGCTTTTCAGTTGCTCAGCTTGTAGGACATTGTCACCTTGGCCCTGTGTCCTTCCCAAGAACAATATCCTCCCACTTACATTCCTTGTGTTTTTCATGAAAAGGCACGCCCCGCAAATGTGGGCCACGCCCCGCGAATGTGGGCCACGCCCCGCGAATGTGGGCCACACCCCGCGAATGTGGGCCACTTTTTTCGTCAGTGCCCGGGCCAAATTGTGATCCCAATCCGACCCTGAGTGCAGGAGCACCTTAAAAACAGCGAGGCCCCTTTCTCTTAAAAAATTATTCCCCAGCCCTCCAGCGCAGGAGCACCTGAAAAACAGCGAGGCCCCTTTCTCTTAAAACATTATTCCCCAGCCCTCCAGCGCAGGAGCACCTGAAAAACAGTGAGGCCCCAGCTACTTCTAAATTACTCAGCCCTCCCCAGCCCTTCATTAGCTCGGGCAATGTCCTGGCAGGAGAGGGGATAAAGCAAAAAAAACACAGCTGCTTGGCCATCCATGGGGGTGGGGGAGGAGGCTAAGGTGAAGATGGTGCCAGTTCCCAACATTACCTGGCCCCCACAGCAAGAACCATTCTTCCTCGCCCACTATGCCCTGAATGAGAAGGGCTGTGGGCGAGGTGTTAATGCAAACACTGTTTCAGGGCTGCGTGGGCCCCAGGGGGGCCGAGATGAAAATGGCTCAAAGGCCTGAGCAACACCTGGCCCCCAGGGAGGCCGATTCTGGCACACAATCACCCCTCCCCAGCCCACCATCAGCGTGACTGCTTGGCAGGGCAGGGGGTCAAGGAGAGGTCACAGCTGATCATCGCTGAACGGCCGGCCGCACAGCGAGGCTGCTTTCCTCTCCCTGTCCAGTGCTCTCTGTGGACTGGGAAAGGGGGAAAAAACGGCCCACAGAGGGCACTGAGACACCGGCCCTTCGGCCAATGCCCGAGTGCCCTTATTACCAATCCGTCCCTGTCTATTAACATTAAAAGCTCAAAAGTATGGGCCGGATGGACAAACTGGGTCGCTGATGGCAACATCTGCGCTGTGCTGCTGCTATGAACAAACAATAGATTGCACGTCTTAATTACCCTTATGAATAGCACACAATGCTACGTGACTCTCGTGCAAATGTGTCGTCAGTGCTCAACAAACACTCTTGACGCTGAAAGTCACGGAAGGACAGTTGTCTGCCCTGGACAGGGGGGTGGCCATTGCAGCGTTGAAGTAGTCCATAGTCAGCCTCCCCTTAGCTGGCAACAGATGCCACATCAGAGGATTCCCCGAGTCCCCGTCCGCCCAAGGGCATTTGCTCGTGTTGCCATGTTTACTGCCCTTGAAGCCCTGGCCATTGCATGGAGGAGGAACTCTATCCGATGCCCCGTGCTGGCCCTCGCGCCTGCTTGAATTACTGTGTGCAATGAGGTGCCGATGCGCAACCCACTCACTGATGAGTCCTTTGAATCTTGCATATTATGGCCTGGCTTCAAAGAAACATTGAACAAAAAAGTGGTATTTTGTCTTCGGAGCTTGAGCTCATATGTTTAATGGGTCCCATTCGGGCACCATTTATTTAACAATTACTTAAAGTTACTTCGTTAATACTTTGTCAGTGCTGTCACTGGTAAAGTCATATGTGATGTCATCAGTGATGTCACCCAACCTGTTACGAGCATTTACTTGTAAATAGAGATGCTTTATGAACCTCTTCTATCCCCAAGGCTGTAGATGTGATGCTTCTATTTTCAAGTCTCCAGGCGCAGAGTTCAGAGGCAGGCAGTGTTTCATTTTGGGCGCCTGGATAAAGCTTTGGAGAGGGGGTGACATGCGCCTCCCAGGTCCTTGCGCTAAGTTTGGCAGGAGGAGTGGCAGACACATACCCTCCAGCCACTGAGCACAGCCTGGCATGTTAATGTTTGTCCCCAGCCCTTTGGCAGAACTTGACATAAGGGTTGGCGCTGCCAGACATTCCGTCCTGCAGTCAAGTAAGGGTTTTGAAAAGTAGCCCCTGACATTTTATCGAAGGTGGGGAGAAGGGGGAGAGGAGGAAGTTTCACTTTTCCTTTTGGAGCAGGTGGGGAGAGAGGGGACATTTTCGCCCTGGCTCTTGGGGGAGTGCGAGCAAGATGTTAAAGTCCTACACGGCTACACCCCTGATATTGGGTAAGGCTTTGGCGCATTTCTGAATCCCCATTCTCTGGCCCAGGGCAGGCCGGAGTTGTTGGAGATGAACCCCAATTTTTCCTAACCACACTCCTTCCGTGTATTAGAGGTTTGGAAGTGTTACAGGAAACGTTTTGCATACTGTAGCAGGACATGTCCCGCTGTGAGGCATCTCTCTTTTCTTTCTCAAACCTGATTTTTTCAAACTTCAGAAGGATTTTTCTGACAAAGGGAACATCCGTCCAAAAGAGAGCATGCTGCACCATAACTACCATTCTGTAATAAAACAGTATACTTTTTTAGGAGAGCACATTCCCTTGTCCTTATTTACTTCTATTGATTGTTAACATTATCAAGCTTTAGAATCAAATTCAATGGACACAAGACAAAAATTGCAGAAGCTTCCAACCAAACATGTGCATTTGCTTTTTCTTCTAACAATATTGTTGATCCTTGCAAACCCCAGGAAAATTCAGTCAAACACAGGGCTTATTTAACTGTTTTACATTTTCAAACTCTTTTCAAGAATAGTGTATTGAACCGCTACAGTTTATTCTACAAAATAGATGGACGACAATTCACTAAACCTAGGCAAAGGTACCAGATGCGGCCAAAGTCCGATGTGTGTTTTTGCTCTGCCATTTTTTAGCTTGTTTCATGTGTGTTTTTGCTCTGCATTTTTGAGCTTGTTTCATGTGTGTTTTTGCTCTGCATTTTTGAGCCTGTTTCATGTGTGTTTTTGTTCTGCCATTGTTGAGTTTGTTTCATGTGTGTTTTTGCTCTGCCATTTTTGAGCTTGTTTCATGTGTGTTTTTGCTCTGCCATTGTTGAGTTTGTTTCATGTGTGTTTTTGCTCTGCATTTTTGAGCTTGTTTCATGTGTGCTTTTGCTCTGCCAATGTTGAGTTTGTTTCATGTGTGTTTTTGCTCTGCCATTTTTGAGCTTGTTTCATGAGTGTTTTTGCTCTGCCATGCTTGCGTTTTTTCTTATATACGTTTCCATGGGAAATTATATTTTAGATACCCCCTCCATAACTTTGACCCTATTACTATCATGAATATGCTCCTTCTAGTTGTCAGACCCTGTAGATTTGCATAGCTCCCTGTATATTCATAGACATTATCCTAAGGGAGAAACGAGACAGTGGCAGGTATTTACTACCCTCTCTTTAGGGCTGTTCTCATAGGATTATAGGGGAGTTAGGAATCCGATAGACCTGCCACAGAAGTTCTTGCAGGATGTAAATGAGGATCCATACACTGATCCCCAATTCAGCCCACACACCTTGGTATTTGAAAGATGATTAGTCTTCATTACATGTAGGTTCGATATATCATATGCCTTAGGATTATTATCATAATAATCGGTAAATCAGAAATTGGGAAGAAGAGTAAAATAAACAAAATATATACATTGAACATTATTTCACATCCGTAACAAATGAGTTTGTTCTTCCTGTCTACCTTTAGTTACATTGGTTACAGCTTCTGTCTGACCGCAAAGCATCTGCCTGCCTCCCGGCTGCTGACATGGTTATCTTCAGTATGGCACCCTTCAGGTAGTCTTTTCCCCAGCATTCAGATCTCCTCTTCCCCTCATGAATTGAAAGGAGCTTGTACACCCTTTTGTCGACAGCATCTCTAGGGAGCTGGTGGTGGTATCTCTCACTCGAAATCCCTAGTTAGGTTAGTAGCAATATTTAGCCAAAATCCTAAGAAGATGACTGGTCAGGAAAGTTGTGCTCCAAACTGCTAACAATGAACAGTGCAGAAGCGGGAAGTTCTCCTTCAAGGTGAGCAGTGTGGAGCAGAAGGCATGTGACAATCTGCACACACAAAAGGAAACTGTTATTCAGCAGTCTCTGCATGAGCAAAGCAAGAACTCAGCCACAAGTCAAAATACAAAACACAGATCGTGTTAATGTATGTCATGGCCCATAATGTAGAGTCGCATAATTAAACACACAGAAGCCTTATACAAAATCAGACACTGCTCGTGTGTGTTGGATTGTCACATGACAACAGTACACTCCCATGAGTGCAAAGTAAGCAGAGAAAAATACACACAAGACAAACTAGTTTGTTCTATGTGAAGAGTTTGTATTGTTAAGGTGCAAAAAATGTAAAAAATGGTATGACAGAAGCTAGTTTTTAGAAATGAACATACGATCGCCCAAATTATTCTATGTGATACGATGATAATCATGTCTGTATTTATTCACAGTCATTGTTCAGAGCTGTAGTGGACTGGAAAACATTAATAAATCATTGCAAAAATGTTTTTTTAAAGTCTACATGTGACCTGGCGAATAAAACACAATTCCATTTATACAATGTGCTGTGTAATAAGGTAAAACATATAAGAGGTTAAGTGCACTCAAGGGGCTGGAAGTCCCGACAGGGCTATGGGACAAAAAAATTTTGCTAGCCAAAGTGCTGTATAGCTAAGGCGTAGGGTAGCGTACCGTCAACTGGACTGTGTCTCACTGGCCCCACGCTGGGCCCCTGCTGCGCGGAGAGCAGTCTTTTTACTTGTAATAAAAACTCTGTTGCCCTACAGGAGTGCTGGAGCCAATAGCTGTTTAATAAGGACATAACAGCCGGGTGACAGGATCAGGATCTTGCCTCTGCGCATTAGACTAAACTTTCATCGAATCATGTTCTACTTGATCTGTTCTCATTTTCTAACACCATTATTATTCATGTTCTAATAAAAATCTTCCCACCTCCTGGTTTCTTTGGGGGGTGTAGAACCTTCAGTGAATATCCTCCTTCTCTGCAACGGCTCCATTCTTTTCTTTTCAGATGTTGCTCCTTTTAATTGTTTGCTGCAGGGTTGGGTGCTTGGCCCTCTTCCATTCTTCATCTATATCATCCCTCTCTCCTGACATTTTATTGTTTGGTGTCCTTTCCATTTCTATGCTCAAGACTTTCAGATGGCCCTTTCCTCCAGGACTTCCATAATCCTTTCTAAAACAGTCATTGCCATCTCAAACTCTTAAAAACATCAGCCATTTTTTCCTCTGCTCACCGCTTCTCTCTTACTCCCATTCTTACAGTTATCTTCTGTCTTTCATACCCCTTCTTCTTAAGATTGGAACCACAGCATTAGCCTTCCCACCTTCTTTCTCTTCACTTATTACTTTTATTTTCTGATCTTACAATGTTTCAGTATTCATCAGGTGGATCATGAATGTCTCTTGCTAACAAAACAACATCTGACGAACAAATGAATTTACTGGTTTGGCATCTCTTTATCTATAGCAGTGCTTAATTTCAGCACAAGCACTTCATCATCAACACCGGGTCTTTTGATGAGCACCAGTTATAGCAAAGGCCGCCACCAAAGGGGGCCTAGAGGGCCGGCGCCATAACCGACGCCGAGCTCCGGACGAAACCGGTTTTTCGCGCCAAGGAGCAGGGAAGCTCCCGCGCCCCCCCCCGCTGCGACCGCCAGAGAGGCGCCAGCCCCCCCGGCCAATGGGGGCCCAGGCGCGATACAATGCAGAAGGCGGCCCAGCACCGGGGGGGATATAAGCACTGCTCCCCCAGGTAAGCTCCTATCTTTTGGGAGCGGGGGAGCAGCACCGGCGAGAATCTTTGTTCCCAAGGACGGCACGGCGAAGCTCTGTCGACGAACTGAGCAAGGTAACGACCAGGCGCCGGGCTGCACTATCGAGCCAATTGGCGCCAAAAATCCAGCAGCACCATACAAGCGGCCACCGATCCGGACGACTCAGCAATCCGGGCAAAACAGCGTCGGACGACCGGGTGCCCACCCCGGCCACCGGCGGACCGCCAAGGGCAGGACCATCGTGCTGCGGTCGATCGGGAGCCCACCCCGACCTCCGTGGTCCACTGAGGACATCGCGGCGGGTACAGCAGACGATCGGGTCCCACCCCGACCTACGTGGCCCCCTCCCCCTCACCTGGAAGACCGCGCGGCGGACGATCGGGAGCCCACCCCGACCTCCGTGGCCCCCCCTGAAGAATTAGCGGCGAGTACAGCAGACGATCGGGAGCCCACCCCGACCTCCGTGGCCCCCCTGAAGACAGCGCGGGGTGAGAGGTGGTGCGGCATAATCACAACCCGACTGCCCACCCCGGTCGTGCTGTTCCAGCACCAGCATATGCGGCTCGGCACCAGCTGCGAGTTAACTCACCCGCCGGTCCGGTAGCAGCGGACGACACGGCGCGAGGCCCCGCACCCCGCCTGGACAGGAGCTGTCTGCTGCCATCCCGCTCCCGGTCTTTCCGCTACTAAGCCGGGAGCGCGCGCCAACGAGAAGGCAGAGCCGGTGCCGGAGCGAGCCTTAAAGGGGCAGGCGCATCGGCTTCGGTGCTCGGCAGAGCAAAAAAAATGCGAAAAGGCTGCACAGCTGTGGCCACGAGTCCCGGGGGTTCACCATTGCAATCAAGCAACAGCCTGTGCAGCCAAGAGGCAGTGGCCTTACGAGGATTGACTCAGCAGGGTCTTGGTGTATATACCTGCGGCAGCACCCCGCATTAAGAAGGTCACACACGGCGGATCCACAACAAACCAACAAAGTTGGTGCATACATTGGCGGCAGCACCCCGCATTGCAGCACGTGAGGAAGAAGCGGCAGGAGGAACGCAGTTGGGACAACTGCGGCTTGGGGCAGATGGCAAAGAAGGGGAACAAGAGGCAACAGGAGGATCTCGATGACCTGCTGCGCCGGATCCGGGCGGCATCAGAAGTCCACGGGAACGACTGGCTGCAGCCCCATCTGCAGGAGGATCCAGAAGAAGGGCCAAGTCACCGGCAGCGGAGCGTGCCTAACGCACCAGCAGCCAAGCGGCAGAGGAGGGCTCCGGCCAAACTGGCAGATGCGGCAGCTCCCAAACAGGCCCCCAAGAGGAAGACCCAGCCACCTGTAGCCAGCACGGCGGCGGCGGGACTGAACGGGGGACAACGGATACAACGACAAGCGGTGAGCATATCAGTGCAATTGTGCAGGAATGCTTTAAAACTATGGCACCACTCATTATGCAAAGGTTAGCCAGGCAGGCTGGAGCACCAGGTGCACCGGCAGGGGAGGGGCAAGGAGACACGGGAGGGCCGGGAGAGGTAGATGCCCAGGCAGAGGAAGTGGCATCGGGGTTACCATGGCACCTGATAGACCCTGGCCACGTACGCCGACAGCGCTTAGGGCACCAGGTCACCTTAGGGGGTGGGGGCGAAGCAGGATCACCCACATTGGCTTGGGGATGCACACCCCCGGCACCCATCCCGCCTCCCACAACAGCGACAGACGCATATTCATGCCCCTCACCGGGCCCTGCATCCTTAACTACCAGGGCCACAGGGCTAGCTAGCCTCATACCGCTGGCGGTCAAGGAAAGAATTTGGAGGAAAGAATTCATTGACATCTTTTCATTGCTAGAGATACAGTTAGAAGGGCTTGACTTGACCACCTGCGATAAGAGGGACGAGGACAAAAGGGAAAGGAGAAAAGAGCGCAAGGAGAGAAATTTTGATAATTGGCTAGACGCGTTCCGTATAATGGCCTGCATTATAGTGGAAAAATTCCCGCGCTGCGCAGCTGACCTATGGCTGTATGAGTCCAACATCCACAATGCACAGAGACAGTTCCCAGGCGAAGCATGGCTGGAATATGATAAGGGGTTCAGGCTAAAGATGCAAACACACCCAGAAATGGAGTGGAACGAGGAGGACGTATCTGGATTCATTCACAAAATGATGGTTGCGATGGAGGCCAAGTCATGGGGGAGTAGAAACGAGCAGTCCTTTCGAGGGTCCGCCCACAAGGGGAAGGGGAGGCCATTTAATAAGCCCAAGCAATTCAGCTCGTGGAGAGCACCTCACAACAACGGAACACCAGCTATCTGCTGGAAGTTCGAATCAAACGAATGTACCTACGGGGCAGCGTGCAAGTTCCAGCATACCTGCTTCTCTTGCGGGGGGGTCACCCGGCAGCAGGGTGCAAGCGCAAAAAAGACCACAAGGGAGACAGGAAAGAGAAAAAGAAGCAATGATCTGGGGGAAGGGGGCGCGGGGGGGACAACGGGTTTACAAACCTACAGGCTGGCACGGTCCCCCATTAACACGCACCTGTTGCGCAAGCTAGCCAACAGCTACCATAACAGGACTGACGCCGACACCCTAGTCCACGGCTTTGAAGAAGGTTTTCCCATCCCGTTTACAGGCCACCTCCCACCAGGCAGTGTCAGAAACTTGAAATCAGCAATGCAACACCCGGGGGTAGTAGCGAAAAAAATAGAGAAAGAGAGGGTCCTGGGGAGGATAGAGGGCCCCCTGCCCGATCACAAGATCAAGGAACTGGTGATCTCTCCTTTAGGGGTAGTCCCCAAGAAGGAACAAGGGCAATATCGATTAATTCATCACCTGTCGTTCCCCGACGGCGCTTCCGTCAACGATGGGATTAGCACGGAGGTATGTTCAGTGACCTACTCCACGATAGATGATGCCATCGACCTAGTTAGGGCGACGGGCCCGGGGGCCCTTACGGCAAAAGCAGACATCGAGTCCGCCTTCCGCTTACTCCCAGTCCACCCCTCCAGTTTTCATCTACTAGGTTTCCAATGGGAGGGCAAACTATACTTTGACAAAGCTATGCCCATGGGGTGCTCGGTGTCGTGTGCCTATTTTGAATTATTTAGCACCTTTATGGAATGGGCGCTACACGTAAGACACCCGTCAGGCGGAAAGCTCCACTACTTGGACGATTTCCTATTCACGGGTCCCGCGGAATCCGACGAGTGCGGAGAAACCCTATCAGCATTTGTGAAGTTGGCTGGGGAACTAGGGGTCCCACTCTCAGCAGAAAAAACAGTAGACCCGGCGACAAAAATCACATTTCTGGGAATAGAGCTAGATTCCGTCGCCGGGACGTCCAGGCTCCTACCAGAAAAGGTGGAAGATTTCAGGGGGGAAATCAGGAGCCTCCGCGGGCGGGAGAAAGCAACGCTGAGGGACCTCCAGAGACTCATAGGCAAACTGAACTTTGTGGCTAGGGTAATCCCAGCCGGCACGGCATTCGCCAGGCGTTTGACCCAAT
This sequence comes from Calotriton arnoldi, assembly GCA_963921515.1. Taxonomy (NCBI): domain Eukaryota; kingdom Metazoa; phylum Chordata; class Amphibia; order Caudata; family Salamandridae; genus Calotriton; species Calotriton arnoldi. The sequence goes on along the minus strand of CAWUFW010003869.1, from coordinate 1,583,296 downwards.
TGACATGTGGGCTCACCCATAGACACCACCATGTCAGGCTAGGAGCAGAAGTCAAGAAAGACCTAGCAATGTGGGACACGTTCCTGGCAGACTTTAACGGTGTACTCATCTGGAGGGAAGGCTGGGTGACTAGCAAACAAATCGCGCTATACACAGACGCGTCAGGTAGCACAGGCTTTGGGGCAATCCTGGGTAAGAAGTGGTGCGCAGGGCAGTGGCCTGGCAGCTGGCACAAGACGGGCAGGACCAATAATATCACCTTTCTGGAGCTATTCCCCATCATAGTAGCACTCACAGTCTGGAAGCGCGAGTTGCAGAGCATGAAGCTAACACTATGGTCCGACAACAAGGGGGTAGTGCAAGCAGTTAATAAGGGGACAGCCAGATGCCCAGACACACTTCGACTAATGCGCAGATTGGTTAAGTTACAACTGGAAGGCAACATAGACCTGCGGGCGCGCCACGTACCAGGGGTGGACAACGAAGTCGCAGACGCCCTGTCCCGGGCACGGATGGAGAAGTTCAGGGAGTTGGCGCCCAGCGCAGAGCAGGAAATGACCCCTTTCCCGGGCCAGCTGTGGGACCTGGCGGGATAGATTTGTTAGAGCTGGTCAGCCAAGCCCTCACCCCGGAAGCCGCCAGGAGATACAAAACGTATATCAGTACCGTAATGCGGGTGGGGGGGATCCAGTCACTGGGCAATATGAGAGCCACCTGCAGGGCAGCAGAACAGTTCATACAGTGGGCATTTGACGCCCAGAAGTCCAGATCATGGACACAAGCCCACCTGTCCGCCGTGGCATATTACGCCAAGCTAGAGACCGGGCTGGATCCCGTGGCCACACACTACACCAAGGCAGCAATGAAGGGGTGGAGGCACGCGGAGGGTGAAAGAAGGGACACCAGATGCCCAATAGACTATACAAAGCTGGGGGCCCTGTTGGGTACCCTGCGGGGCACAACAAAGGACAATTTTGAGCACCTACTACTCAGGGCAGCTTTTTCTACCGCTTTCTTTGGGGCGTTCCGCATTAGCGAATTAGTATCGCCCGCAAGGACAGGCCCAGCGGACTACTGCCTACAGGCGGGCGACGTCACACCGAGAGCAGGGGAGATAGAGCTTCTTCTTAAGATTGGAACCACAGCATTAGCCTTCCCACCTTCTTTCTCTTCACTTATTACTTTTATTTTCTGATCTTACAATGTTTCAGTATTCATCAGGTGGATCATGAATGTCTCTTGCTAACAAAACAACATCTGACGAACAAATGAATTTACTGGTTTGGCATCTCTTTATCTATAGCAGTGCTTAATTTCAGCCAGTGATTTCCGGTGCTCAGCACAAGCACTTCATCATCAACACCGGGTCTTTTGATGAGCACCAGTTAAGGGCACATTCATTTATGGGGAGATTAAGTGGTTTGCACATAATCACAGGCTGTTTTGCCAACACTGAGGCTCGAACCTGGTTCCCCAGCTCTGAAGTTGGCAACTCTGGTCATTATGTCAAAGCCCCTCTCCGCTTTCATGGTTAGTAGATGGTTCTATTTTAGGCAGCGCTAACAGGAGAAATGGGCTGGTGCAAGCTGCCTCGTGACAAGAGCCCCGGCACTTATTTTTTTACAAATTAACCTGCTGTATGACAAAGGTTTGTGGTGCTGCCAGGGGCGAATGAACGAATGAGTACTAGGATAATAACGTTATCTTGGCTCGGATTGTGGGGATCACAACGCCGAACACTTAACTCCAACTCCACCAGGTTAACATCTGAAGACTCGCAAAACTAACAACACCCAGTCTTTCATTTCATCCTGCATTGCCCAGCCCCTTGTTCAAACGTTTCTGTTCTCTGATCATGACTATCGACTTTCCCTTTTCATCACTCTTCTACTCCATGCTGTCTCTCCCTTTCAATTTCATATCACATTGTCTATTCTCCTTAGCTTTATCTATGCCTCCCAGATATCTTTTGGTATTGCTCTCCCTATGAAATTCCCTATCACTCACTACTTTAAATTTGATTCTTATGTCTGGTCTTAAAGATTGTGAGCCCTCTTCTAGTTTCTAATGTCTCGGCTCTCTTTTATACACTCTTTGATATTCGTACAAAATGTTCCTTGCCTCTTTCCTTCCATATGCTCTCCACCGCTTCTGCATTGGCAACCTTAAAACACCCAGGGTCTCTTTTATGGGTTTTTTGCCGTACAGCAGCGCAGCAGGCCTTGGTGCTGCGCTGCCCTCCATCAAAAGATAAGGGAAGGAATGCCCTGTGTCTATTAGATAAGGCGCATTCCTGTCCTTTCCCCCTGCGCCGGCGCACAATGACTGCTGTGTGCCAACGCAGGCACCTTTGCACCATGGTACAAGGGTGCCTGTGTTGGGGGATGATTACAATCACAAAAGGCTTTTTCATCTTTTTATGAGTGTTGCAAAAAAAAACAAGGAGAAATAAAGATATTTCTCCTTGTTGTGCCTCCCTTGGGGAGGAGTACATTTTTTGCTTCCTCAGATTTAAGATTTCTCGTAAATCTGGGGCAGTGTCAAAAAGCCATGGATGTTGCTGGGAACGCCCGCAGCAACACCCATGGAACTCCCCTTTCACGCAGCTTTCTGCGTGAAAGGGGCACATATTTATAAGGCCATGAAAAACCACATAAACCTTATAAAAATGCCAGTGGCACATTGCGCCACCGGAGCGTCAAAAAAGTGACGTTCCGGCATTTGCTTCTTCATCAAATTCCTTCTCTGGCTTAAAATCTGTTAAAAAAGACCACATTCTTCTCTTGTTCCTTCCCAAGTAATCCGTGCTCTATAGTAAATGATTTGTTATTAACATCCAATTTTCTTAATTGTGCACTGTTACTTTTGATTTCAGTCGTACATACATTAGGAAAAGTGCTTTACAAGTTCTGTAAATACATTCAGTTGTAAAGGAAAGCTCAAAAGAGGGAATAAGACAGTGGGAGACCAGTGAAGGATATTGATAACTAACTACATGACACACAATCCTGAAAAAAACATGAGAGACTGCAACGACTATGAAAAATAGATAAAAGTGAAGGGCTACACAAAGTGGAGATTTTTACGATTAACTAGGGTGACGCTAAATGTGTTTGCTGTACATTTTTATTGTACCCTAGCACTTGTGAAATCTACAATGTATACATTTTTGCATTTCTTTAGGCTTGTGCTTTAAAGAAATCGGATAACACTTTTGCTGAAAGATTTATATACTTTCAGTTTATAAAAAATATTGTTAACATTGAAATACATTTCAATTTGAATGTAAATAAGAAAAGCTAAAAAAAGTAAGACATAAGAACATATGGGAATGTAAGCAATGAAAAGAAAAATTATCAGTCAAAATCAAAGAGACACGCAGAGGGATGTAAGGTAAACACAGAGGTATTCGAAACGAATTTGGAATGGCTTTTTTAAATGTATTTACTCTGACACATTTCCTTTGCATCATTGTCAAATACTGTTGATTCTTTGTAGAGAGAGTACATTTGCGCCACTTGCGTAATTAGATATGTGCGTCACACCCGATAAAGGTAAAAACAGCCCCCAGTGGACTGGTGTCTGTTGTAAACGGATTGGCAAAGTCACATCCAAGGGAGAAAGGCACTTGATGTGCATGAATCTTGTGACGGGTGCCCAGAAGCAGAACTGACAAGCCAGTAATCAGGTGAGGCCTGGGCTAATCGAGACATGCGGGCCTCAGGTTGACAGGAAAATGCAAACACCTTTCTAGCCACAGAAGAAAGATTAACAGCAAACGGCAGTCTAATTTGAAGAGGCATTTGCTCTGGGAAGTGGCAGATAATGGTTTAGGGGACGGGGTACATTATTCCCTCAGACAGGCTCGTTATTGAGAGGAAATAGAATGTTAGCGGCCTTGATTCCCGTCACTCAGGATGAATAAAAAAAAAACGACGGGTTCAAAGCACGGGTGATTGGACTAAATTATCCTCTCGCGTGATAATGTTCTTGAGCCTATGGGTTCAGAATTACTTACCTCTCTCCTACCATGAAAGTATGTTGCCTGAGGGAAAACGCCAATGCTGTTTACGCATCCACAACACGACGATTCCATCCGATTGGTACACGTACACCCACCACTAAGTGCAATTGAAAAAGAGAAAAGAAACGAAATTCGAAGAACATTGTTTCAAAATCATATTGCGTCTTGTGCTATCTAACAAGTTGCTGTTTGTTTTTCAATTTGGTTTGAGGATAATATTTATCATCAGCATTAAGGTGTTCATCTGGAAGTTGCTCTCCAGGTAGGTCTGAATCTATGGAAACCTTGTCTGTGGGCACTGGGCAGTACCTGCTGATGCACGCACTTTGCGTATCACGCAAAGAAGAAGTGGCATGACGTGTGCAGCCCAGGGAAGTCGACGAGCCAATCAGCAGTGGCAAGCATGGTGAAGATCCAGCATCACAGGACCAAAGGTCATGCGCCGCAGCGGTTTAGAAATAAGTAAATCATAGAAACATAATGGAATCCACTGAAGAAAACACAGTTAACATTAGTTATGTCGGGTATTGTATGCGTTCCTAAACACAACTCGCCAATTTCAGTGGCTTTGAACATTTGACTCTCAAACATACCTCACTTCTTAACTATAGTTTTTTCAGTGACTACAGGAGTGATGCTTCAAATTAATTTATTTAATAAAGTACTTCATAGTGAAGGCAAAGATGATACGTTTTGGTCCACCGGGTACCCTGCTCACATAAACACAAAGCAAGAAAATGAACACTCTATGCACCAGATGTCTGTCCGTCCGTCCGTCCGTCCGTCCGTCTGTCTGTCTGTCTGTCTGTCTATCTATCTATCGCTTCAATAGAATGCCACTATAGTGAATAACCAGATACGAATCCTGGTTATTTACTGCTATGATGCAGCAACAGTGGAATTACAAAAGCTGGTTCTCACTTTTGCTATGTTACAAAGAAATTCCAGGCTTCTCTGACAAGGCTCTCATAGTGCCTGTGAGTTCAGCGCTGGCAGATCAGAATGTTCATCTTTGAGAGGGGAAGGGAGGGAAGAGGGAAAGAAGGCACAGGATGGCATGAGGCCAGGTATTTTTTTTACGTTTGGCACAGGGAGGAGAATAACAAGGTTTTCTTTTCATCTCTGGGCACTAGATGACATCAAAGACAACTCAAGCTTTGCTATCATTGTCACTCCGAACCCCTCATTGAAAAACATCCCTTTTATTCACTGCTATGACGTGGCAACGTAGCACCAAAATGACATAGTAACTGTAGTGGCCTGGCTGAAGGGCACTAGGACCCTGCACCGGACCATGAGGAAGGAAAGGAACTGGACACCACATCCGGTCAAGGAGTGGGGAGGGGACACTTGGAACGAGGAGGGCACGAGGATGGACATGTATGTGGGCAGCAGCAGGAACCATATAGAATAAAGTATAACGTAACCTTACCTGACTCTGGCGTGTTTCCTTGGGCAGAGAACACGACAACTGGCGACGAGGAAGGTGGGATTTCAAGGCGACACCAGACGCGTGTACCGAGGCCCCTCGTGACCGAAAAACGAAGCCAGGAGCCCACCCTGGTCCGCCTGCCGCCTTCGACGAACAGGAGAAGAATCGCTGCGACATCCGGAGCCCACCCGGTCGCAGGACAAAACGGAGCCAGGAGCCTACACTGGTCCGAGCGCCGAGAAACGGAGCAACGGCGCGGTAGCCCACCCCGGCCGCAGTGAAGACGCGGTAAGAGGCCCCCGACTGCCCAGCAGCAAGCGGTGCACCCGTCTGTGCGTTTAAGCATCGCGCGCGCATGTAAGCGGTGCACCCGACTGTGCCCCAGCCGCCTGCCGCATCAAGAAAGGCCTCAGCTTCGCGTGTAGTTTTGAAAGCAAATCTCGCGTGAATTAAGCGTCCATTTTAAAGTCAGGTGGGAGCAACGAATCAGCAGCAAGGAAGGCCCGCGGCCATTTTAAGAGGTCAGGCAAGAGCACCTGAAATAACGATCTCACGAGACTGCGGTGGCCATTTTGAGGTCAGGCAGGATCAGCCAATCAGCTTCGAGGAAGGCCGGGATGCCGTTTTAAAGTCAGGCAGCCACCAAAGAGCAATACAAAAGGGTGAAATTAAAAGAGAAAGGACGATACATCAAAGGCAAAAGATAAAGTGTGACCTATAAAGAAACGGAATAGCGAAGGAAGTACTATTATCACTCTGGTAGCAAACAAAAACAAAAAACAAAAAAAAGAGAAGAAACAAATAAATAAATAAATAAAAAGAAATTACGTACAAACAAGGCCTGCACCAGAGCTGCACGTCAGGAAAATGGTTGAACCCGCAGGTGACAAAAACAGTCCACAAGCAATATTTCGCAGACCACTGCCATTCAGCCTATCAGAACCACAGGCCGGCATCAGGTGGGAAAGATGGATTCGGCAATTCGAACGCTACATGCGCGCCACGGACATCGCAGACAGCAAACAGCTGGACCTCTTTCTGAATCTCGTAGGGGATGAAGTTGAGGACCTGCTCATAACATTTCCCAGCGATCAAACAGCGACATACAAGGGAGTGACACAATGCCTCACAGCGAAATTTGACCCTCAACGAAATATTGACTTTGAGAGGTACACTTTCAACACTGCATGTCAGCGAGCAGAGGAGTCCCTTGACGACTTCGCAACAAGACTGCAAAAATTGGTCACGTACTGTGAGTTTGACAAGTTTGACAATGAACAAGCGATAAGACTGCGCATCATTGAAGGCTGTCAGTTCGTAGAATTCCGTGCATGTGTTCTGAAGGAACCAACAACGCTAGAGAAGATATTGACCATGGCCCGCACGGAAGCAAGAGCAACGGCGCATGCCAAACAGATGGAGCTGGGGAAAGAAAAAAGAGTGGAGCAAGCGAATCGTGTTACTGGAAATAGCAAGAAGAAAGAATACCCGGCGCTTTCGCCAACAAAGAAGAACGAACAAACGTGCTATCGATGCGGCCTCGAATTTCCGCACGTCGGTGCGTGCCCAGCAATGGGCCAGAAGTGCAGGAAATGCAATAGAGACAATCACTTTGCAAGCGCCTGCATGAGCAGGCAGTTTAGAAGCGAGCGAAGTAGAGCGGCGAGACCACGGATGACCACCAGAAGGTATGCCCGACACATGGAAATGGCCAATCGCAGCTCCTCCGATGAGTCGGAAGAAACGGCAGCACTTGCGAGTGTGGCACGACTGTATCTAATGTCAGATGCACCTACGGAAGACAGAAGACCAGAGCACATTCATCTCGTGGAGAAGCATCAAATAAAGAAAACCGCAACCGTGGACATTGAAGTAGGGAGACATAACACACGGTTCGTGCTTGACAGTGGGGCCACATGCAACATCATGTGCATGTCGGAGTACGAGAAAATGAAAGTGAGACCGCTGCTATCATCGTCCACTGTTGATGTGTTCACGTGGGGCTCCAAAACGCCGGTAGAAAACATGGGGAAAATCACAGAGACCTTAACGTACAAGGACAGGTCCTGCCAAGAAGAGATACATGTGCTATAAGGTGACATCCCAGCACCATGCCTGCTAAGCAACGTCACGGCGCAGGTGATGGGTCTACTGGCGATGACATACCACATGTCGGAAAAACGGAACATTCTACAGGAACATCCGGCCATACTGCAAGGCCTTGGCAAACTGAAAGGAAAACAAATAACTTTGCACATCAACGAGGCGATCAAGCCGGTAGCCCAACACCATCGATTGGTGCCCATACACCTACAACCACAGGTTGAAGAGGAAATCCAAAGTCTACTGGCCCAGGACATCATTGAGCCTGCGGAAGGGCTGACGCCCTGGGTGTCTCCAATAGTGGTGGTTCCAAAAAAGAACACCTCAAAGATCCGCATATGTGTGGACATGAGGGTACCAAATACAGCAATTGAGAGAGAGCGACACCCGGGGCCACATTTAAATGACATGATCAGCTGTCTCACTGGGGCCTGCCAATTCTCGAAGTTGGACTTATGCAAAGGGTACCACCAACTGGAACTGGACCAACAGTCAAGGTACATTACCACGTTCTCAACACACATGGGTTTGTTTCGATACAAGCGACTGAGCTTTGGCATTTCATCGGCTGCAGAGATATTTCAGGAGACCATAAGGCAGGTGATAAGGCCGGTGAAGAACAGTTTAAACTATAGTGATGACATTCTAGTGTTTGGACGATCAGATGAGGAACATGACAGGGCCCTGCGTCAAGTATGCCTACAGCTGGAACAAGCGGGACTAACATTGAACGCAGACAAGTGCGAGCTGGGGAGGAGTGAATTGGTATTCTTCGGACACATCTTCTCCAAGAAAGGAATGAGGCCGGATCCCAGCAAAGTAGAGACACTCAGGAACGTGAGTCCTCCGACAGATGTCGCAGAAGTGAGGTCATTTCTGGGGCTTGCCAGCTACTGTGCTCGCTACATAAAGGACTTTGCCAAGGTGAGCACACTGCTCCGAGAGCTAACAAAGCAAGGTCAGAAGTTCCTCTGGTCACAGGGAATGCAATTGGGCGTTTGAGGCTATCAGACAGGCCGTGATGACTGTAGATCATCTTGCTTATTTCGACCCCCTGCTATGCACTGAACTGACGGTGGACGCCAGCCCAGTCGGACTAGGAGCAATACTAGCACAGCACCTGCCGGGGAGAGATTCACCAAGAAAAATTGTTGCATATGCAAGCAAAGGTTTGTCTGACATCGAGAAGGCATACTCCCAACCTGAAAAGGAAAGCCTAGCAGTGGTATGGGCGTGTGAACACTATCACATGTTCATCTACGGGAAGCAGTTCACCATCATAACAGACCATCAGGCTCTGGTGACAATATACGGCAATCCGTCGGCAAAAATGCCGCCTCGCAATGAGCGCTGGGGTATAAGGTTAATGGACTATGACTTCAAGATTGTTCACAACCCAGGAAAAGAACACAACCCGGCTGACTACGTCAAGACACCCTCTACCGCAGGCACAAGAGACCACATCAATGGCAGAAGAATATCTCAACTTTGTGCTAAAACAAAACACTCCTGCGCCAATAACACTAGCAGAGCTAGAGCAGTAGACAGCGAAAGATGCCACCATGCAAACGGCGAAAGCAACAACAAGACTGCAGAGATGGAGACACATCACCAATAACTGCACCTGGGGAGAAGGAGTAAACAAGGAGGAAATGCTAGCGCTAAAGAAGATACATGAAGAACTGTTGGAGACAGAAACAGGAATAATGATGCGAGGAACAAGGATAGTCATACCAAGTTCACTAAGGCGACAGACTGTTAATCTGGCACATGAGTCGCACCGAGGCATGGTTGCAACAAAAAAATTGTTAAGGGAGAAAGTATGGTTCCCTGGCCTAGATAGAATGGTGGAAGACACCGTCATGACATGTCACATCTGTCAAACAACAGGACCGCCAACCAAGCCCGAACCGCTACAAATGTCGGAACTTCCAAGGGCGGTGTAGACAACGTTGGCAGCTGACTTCTTTGGGCCACTGGACACGGGCAACTATCTGCTCGTGATCATTGACGAATACTCACGTGTTCCCATAGTGCGGCACGTCTCATACACATCAGCAACAGCGACGCTACCAATACTGGATGACATATTTGCGGGCTGGGGCTCCCCAGAAACTCTAAAGACAGACAACGGTCCTCCGTTCTCAGGGGAAGAATTCCGAAAATTTATGACCTACCTAGGCATTCATCACAGGAAGATAACACCTTTGTGGCCACAAGCGAACGGCATGGTGGAGAGGTTCATGGGGAACATAAAGAAGGCTGTCCAACAAGCAAAGCTGGCGCAGATCTCCATAGGCCAAGCACTTTGTCAAGTGCTACGAGACTATAGAAACACCCCCCACAGCTCCACAGGAAGATGTCCCGCTGAGTTAGTGCTGGGAAGGACAAGCAGGACGAGGCTACCACAGGTAGAAGCAACGATGCCACCCGAGCACAGCAGATTTGCTGCCAAAGACAGAGAGGCCAAAGAGAAGATGAAAGCATATGCAGATGTAAGGTGACATGCCACCCTGTCGCACCTCAAACAAGGGGACTCAGTGGTAGTGCGTCAGCGACAACAAAGAAAGTCCGACAGCCTGTTCTCAAAGGACCCGCTAACAATCATAAACATCAAGGGGCCAATGATTACGGCGGAGTCGGAACACCACCGAATAACACGGAACAGTTCTCACTTCAAAGGACTGAAGACCATGACTGAAGACGGCCAAGACACGGCAGCAGAAGAAAATGAAGCGACGGGTCACAACGGAAAGGGACCAGACAAGGGTGAAGGACAAGCAGAAGAGTCACAGAAAGAGGCTTGTCCAAGAAGAGCGAGCAGACGGCCAAAAAGACTCATTGAAGAAATGTAGTGATGGGGATGCATACATATCTCTCCATTTTCGCTCTGATCTATCTCTCTTTTTCTTCTTTTCTCTATCTCTATATCTCTCTCTCTTCCTCCTTTCTCTCGTCATTTCTTTGTGACAAAGGGGGGAGATGTAGTGGCCTGGGTTAAGGGAACTAGGACCCTGCACCGGACCATGAGGAAGGAAAGGAACTGGACACCACATCCGGTCAAGGAGTGGGGAGGGGACACTTGGAACAAGGAGGGCACGAGGACGGACATGTATGTGGGCAGCAGCAGGAACCATACAGAATAAAGAATAACGTAACCTTACCTGACTCTGGCGTGTTTCCTTGGGCAGAGAACACGACAGTAACAGTGGGCAACAAACGTTGTTAAGCACTGTTGCTGAATCATAAAGAAATTCCAGTCTGCTGCTTTAAGCCTCTCTGAGAGACTGTCAGTGCAGCGCCGACTGTCTGCTCCGATGTAGGGCAGAGGGCACAGCTTTGAAAGGTGGTGGTGTGGGATGGTAAAGAGGGTGGTGGCTTTGGGCTACACATAAAATACCCTTATAGCGGGGAATAGTGAGTGATGGGGATGCTTTTTGCTATGGGTTTCTGAGTGACATCAGAGACAGCTTGTGCCTTGCTTTTGTTTTCTATTTGATGTCACTATGAACCCCTCAGTGAAAACAGAATTATATATATATATATATATATATATATATATATATATATATATATATATATATATATATATATATATATGTATTACATATATTGGTGCTTTTATTGCATAAAGTGCAGAGGCATACAATCCCATATTTCACAGGGAACTGTACAACTGTGAAATATGGAAAATATTTCAGGGTTGTCTGTGAAATAAAGATTTCTTCATTATAATGACAGTTCTCAACAGAATCACCTAAATCTATGGACCCTCATCATTGCTATTTGTTTTATTAACAACTTATTCAAGAAAGTTAAACAAAACCTAAACATTCTAATTCCAAAGCTGTTGTCAGCTGTACTTTCTAGAAAATGGGGTTCGGACTCTAAGCTTGGATCTTGGAGTGCTGATAACTTCCACCTGCGGTTTGCCTGCTCGTCAACCAGTTGAAAGTTCCATGTCATCTAACTACCAGCTTGGGCTCCCTAATTCATCTCAAGAAGCACAACAGCCAACACTCCTCGTAGATTTAGTGCTTCTTTCTTAATGGCTACTCATTTCGGCAACAACGATCTAGTCCAAGCCAATAACCCAAAACAGTGCACCATCACCTATAAAAACAGTACATTGTCATAGACATGGGTGACAGACACACTGTATAGCATATTGTAATAAAAGAAATAGGGAGGTTGCGCATTTACCTGAACTTCCGACAGCTCTGCAAACATTTAGACCTGTAGAAAGATAAAAACAGGGAAACAAACGAAGTACAGAAAAGACAGAAACAGAAAAATCACTTGCTTTCTTTCCACAACACATTGACCCCGAAGGAGAAAGAGAAGGGCATATTTACAAGGAAATGGTGGAGCGCAGCGCTGTGGCAAATTTCACAGCACCGCACTCTGCCAGTTCTAAAACGCAGGGATGCGCCATATTTACAACAATACGGCCCACCCCAGTGTTTTCCCTAGCACTGGCGCAAAAAATAGATGCCTAGTGCCAACACAGGCATACTTGTGCCACAGTGCAAGGGTGCCTGTGTTGCAGAGAGTGATTGTTTATGTGCAGGAAGGTTTTCCTTTCTGCACATAAACAATCAGTAATGGTGATTTGTTACTTCTATGTGTGCTGCATTCTGCAGTACACATAGAAGTAGCAAATCCTCATTATTTAATGATTGTTTATGTGCAGAAAGGGACACCTTCTTGCACATAAACATTCATTAATGGCGTTTTGCTCTTTCTATGTGTGCTGCACATAGAAAAAGCAAAAACTAGGAGAAATAAAGGTACTTCTCCTCATTGCGCCATTCTAACGCCTGCTATTGTTTTTGACGTTGCCTCAGATTTACAGATTCTTGTAAATCTGGGGCAGCGTCAAACAGCAATGGGTGTTGCGGTGGAATGCCCACAGCAACACCTATGGCTCAACCCTTTCATACAGGTACCTACGTGAAAGGGTGCCATATTTACAGAGGGGCATTAGGCCACAAATAGTGGCTTAACGCCACTTTGTAAATATGGTGCAGGGCTTTGCGCCACCGGAACGCCGGTAAAAGTGACGATCCGGTGGCGCAATCCCCTTGTAAATATGCCCCAGAGTTGGGTGAAGAGGAAGAGTGCTGACCAGAGAGACAGTAAAGGAGAACTATAGGAAGGTGCCTCTCCCTATATAGTGTACTAAAGCGAAGTATGCTGTGCAGAGAGTCCAGTGGGTCCCCAATTGGCTTACAGAGGCAAAAGTAGATAATACTTACGCTTTCTTTGCGGTAGTGTGAGCGAGCAGTTAGGATTATCAGAGGGTAGTGCTAAAGCATTTGTTGTACTCACAGAGGTAATAAATGAGACACACACTTAAAGAATCGATCTGAGACCAATTTAGAAAAATAAAAATTATTTTTATATATATTTTCAAACCAAAAACTATGTTCAAAGATAAGTACTGTATTTCTTATGAATTTTCACAGATAAGCAAATAGTTCAAGGTTTGCAAATACGCACCATGCAGTCCCATGGGAGGAAAAAACAGGGAGGTAAAGCACACAGCACAGACAGTTTTAGGGGGCCCCTTCCGGATTTGGAGTAGCAGGAAGCCAAGGTCCAATGTTCTTCCAACAGTTTGTCGTGTGTGTCCCAAATTCCACAGGGGGTTGGTAGCTGGTGCACTGCGTGGAAGGGGGGCCCTTTAAAGACAGGCTGCACAAGGGGACTTGCTAGCATGTACGAGAGCTCCCAAACTGGGGCTAGGGTCACAAGGGCCTTAGGGACGAGGGAGCACAGCAGGTTCATCATTACCCAGGCCGGATGGTCTGGGCGCAGAGCAGGTATGCTGGCCGGCCCCGGTGCGTAAAGGTGCTCCTGGTGACCAGGGGCCAACAGCTGGCAGGGGCAAATTCAGGACTGCTGGGCCTCTCGCCAAGTGAGTCTCAGGGGTCTTGATGTCCCTTCATGGCTGCTGGGCTCTGGTACAGTTGGAGTCCCGATGTTGGTGCTGGTTGCAGGGCATCCGGTACCCCGTGGATTGGTACTGCACGGCTCCGGTCAGTCCTGGTGCCTCCACACTCGGGGGAGACATAACTGACCTTCCAGAGCATGAGTACCTCGTCCTGGTCGGTTACTGAGTAGGTAGGGCCGCGGAGCTGCAAGTCGATGGACTGGAGTCTGCAGTTTCGATGCCTGTGGTCAGCAGGGGAGTAGATCCTCTACTCCGAGGGAGTTCTTGGGCAGTTTGTGAAGGCTGGCAATCCTCTGGGGTTCTTAGAGGCCACACAGTAACAGGATGAGACAGTTCACCACGATTGTCAAGTCTTGAAGCGACAGGCAGGGGTTTGCGCCAAAACTCTGTGGCAGGCACTCAGTTCTCGGGTTCAGCAGCTCTTCTTTGTCCTCTTTGGCTTTAGGTCAGTCGAATCTGAAGTTCTGGGTTGAGGGGTGCCACCTCAATATTCAATTTAGGGACATTAAGGGGAGTAACAGGTCATAGCCAATGGGCTACCTACCTTTAGGTTGATTACACCCTCTTTATGACCACTTCCTGTGTTAAGTGCTCATAACCCTGACTTTTATAGGCTAATTCTCTCCAACACAGGATGGAGGATTCTGAAAAGTGGGTTCCACATCAGCTGCCCCACCTTAGGGGTGGTGCTGGCTAGGTTGGACCCATCTCATAATCTAACTAATTTTCCCGCCTGTCCTTCCACCCAAAAGTGGGGACAGGACGGGGGTGGGTTGGCATCTTCCACTAGCTAGAGAGGCCTGAGTCACATTTCAAAGGCGGCATGGCCTTTGAAGGTTCCTGCCCTGGAAGGCAGTTCCTGCTTGGACAAGATGTGAACACCTCCGCCCAGAGCAGGCTTTGTTCCCGGCCTCTGATAGCAAAGGCACTCACACCAGGAAGCCAGAAATATGTCTAGTGGTGGCAGGCTGGCTAAGACCAGATGGTAACCAGACTAGTAGTTGGTAGGTTTTCAGGGGGCACTAAGGTGCTCTCTGTGTGCATTTATTAATAGATCCTACACTGGCATCAGTGCAGGTTTATTAAGACGAGATGTTTGGTACCAAACATCTTGGGGTAAAGTGAAGCCATCATGAGGCTGGGGAACTCATAATGACGAGTTTCTAGCCCATGTGCTCGTTATGGCTTCCCTGTTCACTTACAAAGTCTAAGAATGCACTTAGACATTGCAGTGCCATATCTTTTCCGGCAGATATGTCCACATATGGGGTATAGTGCACCCTAACTTCAGGCTGTAAGGCCTGCTGTAGGGGTGACTTACCTTTAATTCATGCAGTGTCTGTAGGCAATGCACACAGGGATGTGTGCCATGTCAACTCTTCGGTTTTGTCTGCACCCAGACACATAGCCTGCAATTGCAGTTTGCATGATCTGGATGAGGGGTCTCTAGGGTGGCACAATTAGTGCTGCACCCGTAGTGGACCCTCTTCAGTCCCAGTGCCCTAGTAACCAGGGCATTTACTAGGGACTTACAGGGGGGCTGCAGTTGTGGCAATTGTGGAGCAGTTTCAGGGAAAGAACCCTGGTACTGGGGACCTGGTTAGCAGGAATCTAGTACACTTCAGTCAAAGGTGCATCAATACCAGGCAAAAGGTGTGGGGGGGTACTGCAACAAATACCCAGCTTTCTACAAGAAACACAGCTGGAGCCATTGGCGGACGCGCCCCTGGATCCAGAAGTCAGTGGAGAGAGACATGGAAGCCACTTGGAGAGTAGTGCCGCAGCGCCTCCCTCCAGAGAAGGAGACTGGAGAGGTACGTGGCTCCCGTCATGCTCCCAGAGGGGCAGGATTCACACAGGTGGGTGCCGGTTGAGAGGGTGGAAGTGGAGGGTAGGAAAGACTCCTGTAACAGAGAGGAGGGAAGAAGGATGGAATTCAGCAGCCACCCAAAAATATTAAGGCCTAAACAGTTTTTAAAACGAGTGATACATCTGAGGCGCTTAAGATAAGTTTACAAAAGGGGAGACAGAATCCTATGGTGTGATTATTTTGCTTTCTTTTAAATGTCATCTTTTGCTGAGACTACAAACCCCATGTCAAGGTCTAGGACACTACTAACCATTAAAGAGCTTCAAAGGAATTGTTCTCTTGGAATGTAAATGCTAACAGTCCGGATAATCTGAAACTTGATTGTATAGAGAAGATTGAATAAGAAAAGTAGAAAAGTGAGGGAAACTTAAATAGATGAAAAAGAAAAATAGCAAAAGGGTGACAGGAAGAAGGAATGTAGAAACTGAAGACCCCAGTTCAAAGCTAGTACAATTACCTTTGTATACTCTGTTCTCTTTTGAGGCACTCTGGTGTGGCAACGCTCATATGTGGAAGGAAAAGGAAGAAAGGTTTAACAAACAGCACCAATTCCAACATTCTAGCGACCTTCAGTAGACTGCGAACTTATAAAGCCAACTTTATTACATGAATCCAATCTAAAAAGTAAAGTGAAGTGAAATAAACCAGAGTGGTACAGTCCTTGTTGTGTTTCATGTAGAATATTTTATCTATACAAAGCCCCTCATGCCTACATGTGGTGTCAGAAGTGGGATTACCTAAGCATCTGAACTAAGATGGAGAATGTCATCTACAGACTGGCAGAAGGGCAACAAGCTAGAATGGCCTTTAGAATAATTCATAAAGGCTGCGGAAACAGAGAGGAGGGTCTTTCATGACACACTAAGAAACCAACAGAACAATTACATAAAGTTTCAAAGAGTCAACTTCACTTGGCTACAGGAATTGCTCAAAGTAAAGGACTGGTACCAGTTAGTACAACTGTATTGCTACAGTAATTTGTACTGGGAGGACACTCAGAAGCATTTCTGATCAACTTTTAAAAAGCCACTAGGGCTCTGTGCCTAGAATAGATATATATTACCTCTAGTTTGCTTTTTGTGCTGATCGTGTGTTAAATGAGAATGCTGAAGCAACTACCAAGAGCACTCACTGTTCTGAATTTTTTTTTTTTACAGATTTTTATATAGCGCGAACTTGACCCGAAAGTATTGGGTATCAGAGCGCTTTACCCGAGCACCAGTATCGTTACATGAGGACACATTCATTTTTTTAGGCACAGGGAGATTAAGTAATTTGCCCAGAATCACAGGATGTTGCGCGTCCTTGCTGAGACTCGAACCCGGTTCCCCAGATTTGAGGCCGACCGCCCTAACCGTTAGGCCAACTCCTCTCAAAAGCAAATGATCAATTACTGCTCTTGTTAAGGGATAACACGGACAGTGCTTTGTAACAGCAGTCAAAAGTTGAACCATCAAGCCAAATGAAAGGTGCAAAATATCTTCTACCATAATATTGTGACCCAAAATAGCCACATTATATTGATAAGTATAAGTATTTAATTATAAGTCACATTATCAAAATAAAAATTAAATAATTTTTGGGTAAATAATATATTTAAAAAATATTTAACCTACAAATAACATTTAGATATTAATTTATTAACTTCAAAAATAAGAATTATTCTCACAAAACAAGCTACTTTAAAATAATTATTGTACAAATAGAAAATAATTCTTAAATAATAAATATATTAATTAATTTATAATAAATAATAAAACTAAGATAAATAATAAATATATTAATTAATTTATAATAAATAATAAAACTAAGTATAAACATGTATGACAATAGATACTTTAAAATACATAAAGCCATATTTTAAATGTATTAAACTATTATAAATTGTTTTTGAACATATGTAATAAAAATGTATATTTTTTAAAATAATATAATCCTAATATAAAATTTATATAATGTTAAAAATCAAAACACAAAAAAAATATAAAACAAAAAATCCAAAGGTATATACTCTTCAAGTCAAGGTGGGAAAAGTCTTTAGCTTTATTCAGTTGCGTAATCATGTCAGCAATGTGAAGACCTGGATTTCGTTCTCTTTCAATCGCCTTGTTCGCTTGGCGCGTATCAACACAGATTTGCATGGCTACTCCACTATCCTTTTTAGACACTACCACTATGGGTGATGCCCATGGTGTCTGATCGGTGGATCGCTCGATGATGTTGTGCTTTAATAAGGGATCAAGTTCTTTCTCAACAGCATCTTGTAAATGGCATGCAATTTGACGATGTCGTTGAGCGACAGGACGGATATCCTCATTTATGTGAAGTTGCACTTTTAAGGTCTTAAATCTTCCTAATCCATGAAACAAAGATGAAAACTGATTCACTATCTCATGATAGGCATTGACACTGAAGTTTACAGAAATCAGCCCCGTGTCAGCACCAGTACTGAAACTGAGTAAACATGCGCTTGTGTAGTGCCTAGCAAGACATGAATTGCCACTCATACTTTCATATTTTTATGCTTCACAGTTGCTAGGAATGAACCTTGACTTTGCCTTGGCGTCGAAGCAGCCCATGTGTACACTTTGGTTCAGTTCAGTTCAAACCACTTTATTCGGCTAACAAAAGCCATAAAAGCACACCGCAGAGAACAATTTACATACAAAGTAAATAAAAAACATATTAATATATTTTAAACCCTTTAAAATATCACATACAGTCGATTAAAATCAAACCAGTAAAAACAAATGGATCATATTTCATTTCTCAGACAATAAAAACAATTTTATCTGTGTATAAAATCATCCAACACTTTAAAATATCTAACACCCTTTCTTCCTATGCCTCACTGCCGACACCAAGAAATTAGCAATGTTAAAAATCTCCAGTGGGTTATTTAACAACTGCAGATATACTAAGGCTGGTCTGACTTGCACAAATCCCTTGTCCTTTAATATGGGTCTTAAGAACTTTCTCCTCATGGGGCTAAAATGCTCACAGAACATAGTAAAGTGCATAGTGTCCTGCAAAGAAAAATTATCACAAGTACAAGGGCCTAAATCGTTGACCCTGCTCCAGCCCTGTACATCTGCTAAAAGACAATGAATAAGATTAAAACAAAACCTGGTTAGTAAAAATCGGTGGAAAAGTTTTGTGACTATTGACAAATACAGTTCTATCTGTGGGACTGTCTTTAGCAGCAAGTGGGCTCTCACCGTTGGTTTCTCATTCTCCAGTGCCTCCCTCTCTACAAACCGCATGTTTAAAAATTAGGCTTTAACCCATGCCACATCCTCTTTCACAATCTTTTCAGGAGTAGCAAAAAGTTCAGGTCGTCCCAGTTTGCCAAGCGTTGACTTGACATAATGTATCCATTGGATTTTATTTACATTGTCCAGCGCTAAACAGTCCCTAAAAATGTCTCTATTCAGACACAGTTCTGCATTGATCCATGTCTTTAACCAGGAAATCACAGGACCCAACCCAATTTGATCCTCAACAAAACCACTACCCAGCTCCTGATGAATAGCGTACGTAGGGGTTGATTGAGGAACCGCCAGGAGATATCTCATAAATTTGTTTTCAACTAGCTGAAGTTCCGCTACAGGTTTAAATCCCCAAATTGCAGACCCATACAATGCTATTGCAATACTTTTAGAGCCATATATTTTGAGTAGGGCTTCAAGGGGCTTCGCTCCCAGTCGGGAGGCAAAACCTTGAATAGCGGCTACGGACCTTGACATGACGAGTTTTTTTGCCCGTAACTGGGGGGTCCATGAGCCTCTTTCATCAAATAAGACTCCCAAATAGGGGAAAGAGGAAACCCTTGACAACTCGACCCCCTCACAATAGAAAGTTTTACATTTTTTTGACTTCTGCCCTATCGTCATCGTATGTGATTTCGTTTTATTGACAACAAGGTCCAGGGATTGCATGAAAGATCCAAAGGAGTCCAGGAGTTTCTGGAGACCTATTGCAGTACGAGCCAAAAGGACCGCATCATCCGCGTATAGGAGGGCGGGGATAACCCTGTCCACTATACATGGAATATCTAAAGTGGCAGTGCTAAGGGAAGTATTTAAATTATTTATATAAAGGGTAAAAAGCAGGGGGGCTAATATACAGCCTTGATGGACCCCTTTGTCAATTTTAAAGTGCTTGGTGCATTTACCATCTTGGTTGACTCTGACCCTGGCATAAAAATCCTTATGAAGATCTGCTAAAAAGTTAACTAAACAACGGTCCATCCCCATGTCCAACAGTATTGACCATAACTTAGTTCTATTTACTAGGTCAAAAGCTGATGATAGGTCCATAAATTCCAGCTGCAGAGTACCTTGTTTTGCTACGGTGTACTTCTCTACCAAAAGGTGCAAATTTAAACATTGATCTATGGTACTTCTGCCTTTCCTAAAGCCATATTGACAGTCTGTTAAAATACCAGAGTCAACCAACCATACAGAAAGTTTATTTAAAATAACTTTGCCTAAAACCTTGACCACAGAATCAATCAGAGAAATGGGTCTGTAGCAACCTGGGTCACCTCTCTGCCCCTTTTAAAACACAGGGATAATGGTCGACAGGGACCAAGACGGCGGGAACCTGTGGGTACTAGCCGTATTCAGGAGATTGGTAATAACTTTTGCCCAGAGATGAGGAGTTAGTTTGTATAAATCGGCCGGGACACAATCAGGGGCAGGGGCCTTGTTGCTGGTCATTTGTTCGATAGCCGCCTCCACCTCAATTTCTATAAAAGATAATGGTGTGTTACCCCGGACTAAGTCCGGAGTAACTGTTGGGACCAACTCAACCTGTGATGCTCCATAAACAGTATTAAAATGGGAGTACCACTGATCCTCCGTGATATTACATTGTAAGGGAGTATTATTTTGTCCGGAGAAAAAGGGTTTGTTAACTATTGCCCACTATCCCTATTGACCTCAACCGAGAGTAGGTCATTCCATGCCTCATCTTTAATTTCCTGCTTACGGCGATTAATTATAAGTGTATAAGACTGTCTCAGTTGGGCTACAAGAATACGATCTCTGGGAACCTGCTTCAGGGCAGAAATCAGCTTATGGTGGGTTTTAGAACACTCCTTATCAAACCATTTCTCCCCCATATTAACATAACTTTTACTAGGCGAAGTTAGGCCCGCTGCCACCTGCACACACATCTCCTCAAATGCCAATAAAACCTCTGGGCCATTATCTCCAGGGTTAAGGCATATATTGAAACACTCTTTTGCGTTATGCATTAAATCCTTTAGAAATAACTCAGGAATTATGCTCGTCCATCTTAGCCTCCGTCCCTGGTCTGTGGTCTTAGCCTGCAGACGGATAGGTGATTGACCCTCTTTTTCTTTAAGGCCAATTGACCTACATAACTCTAATATAACAGGGTTGTGATCACTATATTCAGACCATATAGCACCATACTTAATAACTAGTGGTGATAATACCTGCGAGATAAAAATGTAGTCAATTATAGAATCTTGCCCCCTTGCCTTAAAAGTCGGGATCCTTTGCCCTAAATTATTTGTATTAGGTTGACATAAATTGAGTACCGCAAGAAGATCCTCCAGGCATTCTCCTTGCGGACTATGCTCAAAATGACAACTAAGGGGGTCCTCTGGGCCAAGATATTCTCCCACAAAACAATCCTTCAGACCCGGGTGAACATTAAAATCTCCCAAAATAAAGATAGCATAAGAAGTGGTTTGCATAAGTCTATATCCAATTAAAAAACTTTTTAAACAGTTTAAATGCTCATTTACAAGTCCAACCTCTGGTGAATTATAGAAATTTACTATTAACAAATTCATGGAATTTGCTTTTTGATTTCTACGGCTAAACAATTGCTGGAACCGGTATGAACCAAACAGTGTTTTCCCAACACTTTTAGCGATATTAAAATCTGAAGACCCCCCTTTGCTCTCCCCGATGCCTCAAAATAGGATTTATATCCATCCAGCCAGAAATTATCTTCTATTTCCCATGTCTCTTGCAGACCCACTATGTCATAGGTTTTAAGAAAATTAATCCAGCTGGGTTCCCTACTTTTTGTTCTGAGCCCTGCTACATTCCAGCTTAGGATCTTGCAATCCAGGGTCTCCTCCGCCCTCTCTCTAGAAAGTCCTTCTCCCCCCTCCCTACCCTCTGTAACAAGGGGCTGTAGTCAATCATTTTCATCCAATCGGCTTAGTGGGGAGAACCTGTTAGAACACACTAAGCCATTCAACGTTCTCACCTCATTAACAGGTTTAAACAATGGTTTTTGGGGAAAAAGGCCTCAATGTTGTATCCAATTATCAGGCTTGATCATCCCAGAACCTTGCCCCCTAAATGGATCAACCTTCCTTATCAATTGTGATGGAGTCCCCAGGGGATCCTTCCCTGCGGCTGGCTACTTTCTGGGGAGGGTAGAAAAACCCAGTGGTAATGCCCTAATACCCCCAGGGCCCACATTATAACCTCCCCTTAAAGAGCAGTCCCGCCATCCCTATTTGGTAAAAATTAATAACAACACACTCGCCTTCTCCTTCTTTAATCCTCTGTCCCACCTCACCAACGCGTCTAGCCATTATAATATGTGCTGAAGCCTGAGCCCCATGTTCTGAGTGTTGTTTACATCAGAATTTGGTTTTACGTAAGAGCTCCTCTGTAGTTTCTGTCACGTTCACATTAAGTGGGGGCACTCCTGTAAGCCCTCAACTAAAGGAGTTGCCTCAGGGGGGAAATCAAGTCTAAAATTATTATATCTTTTACATTCCCTGTATTGCCATGGGACTCTCCCAGTTCATTGGGGTTGTTTTTCGTAGCCATTACACAATCAGGTTGCCTATGCCTAAGCACATCCCCACCTCTTGTTTTCTGAGTAACCATGCCCCTAGATGATGTACTCTCCTCCCCAATAGGATCTGTATAAACCGTTACTGATGGTTCAGGTTGTACAATTATGTTACTGCCACTCTGGGTATTCATAGCATTTACACATTCTAGTTTTTCTAGTTTTTCAAATAACAGGGTGAATTTCCTATCCAGTAATACTTTAAACTTGTCTAAAGCGGCTCCCAAGGCGGTCTCCACAACAGAAACAGGTGCAGGATCCCCCGTACAGGTTTTGCTGGTTGATGGAGCAGGCAGAACATCATCAGTCTGTGTACCCACCGAATTTAATAAAAATACTACATGGTTGGATGCATGATTTACAGTTTTGGCTCCCTTATGATTTCTAGTTGCTTGGGTGCCTGCTCCCCGTTTTCGTTTTGCTAATGGCTCCTTAGTCGTTGTCTCCTCCAATGGTTTGGAGACCATTGCTCTGGTGGCAATCCTTGTCCCGTTCGAAACAACTATGGGGGGTGCATCCAAAACGTCCAGGGTTGGCAAAAGGGGGGTATTAGGCACATTTTGGACATCTTGCGTACTAATCGGTGAGCACATTAGAGGGAAGCCCCCCTGGTTAAGTGTACCTAATGACAAATGTCTCGGTAGTGATGGGCAATCTAAGGAGAGATGCCGCTCGGTAATTTCAATTTCGTGGGTCAGCAGCGACTCTGCCCTGACAATAAACGCATCTAATGTGCCAACAACTCCTTTATTTTTAGTCATGATTATAGTCGTGAATCCGTGGTTTGTACCAAACAATGATTCCAAGACTAGAAGACACTTAGAGGGGTGGGACACGAGTATTAATTATTAATAACAGAAAAGAAAATAGTTGCGACAGTACCTTAGTGTTAGGAGATACACATTAATGCCGAAAGTCAGGTGTTAGAGCGATGGCCCAGCCCGGCCTCTTCCGGGCTCTGACGGGCGCAGACGGGCCCGCCCTTGTCCCGGGCACGCCCGCGTGCGTCCCACGCTGCGGAAAGGCCGCGTTGAATTTATCGCGCCTCCTGGCGCGTGTGCGGCGTCATGCGGCACGACTGCGCAAGGGCAGCTGGTGTGGTTGGGCCGTTCCCCTCACGGCCTCGAGTGGTCGAGCTCAGCCGTTCCCCTCACGGCTGCAGCGGAGGCTGCAACAGCAATGTCCCGTGTCCTTCAGCGTCCCTTTGGTTTTTGAGGGAGTTAAACGGGGCACTGGAGACAGTTCGTTGTACTTTTCCACTGGCATAATATTTATCATCGTGCCACTCTCTATGATAAAAGGTATGGAACACCCATTCACTTTCAGTGTGATCTTGGGACAGTGTTCGAATAAATCTTGCACGTTCATTTGTCAGTCTAGCTTTGACCGGTATTCTTCCTTGTAAGAAGCTAATCCTACATGGGCACATTGTCCTGCTGTCAACATTGACATTCTAAACCCATCTTCTTCACTGTTGCGTGACAATGACAAACATTTAGATGAAGAATTTGACAACAATCGACGTTGTTCAGTTTCTACTTGTCTCAACTGATGTTGCTGCTTGACCTTGTTGGCGTGCGTAGAGTGTCTCATCTGGAACATTCTGGCTAGGGTGGGCAGATCTCACGGAGTTCTACTCTGCGGAATTCTGTGGAGTTAGCTAAAAACTCTGTGAAATTCTGCTGAGTTCCTAGGGAATTCCAGTAGCTGTACAGTACACCCACACTACAAGCTTGTGAGTTAAGGTCATAGGGAGCAGGGCTGTAAGGAGGGTCATTCACTTCATTGCAATCCACATATTTGGAGCAGTATTCTTTCATCAAGCCCCCTCCCCACTACTAGGCTCTAAATCCACATGGTAGCTGTCTCTCACTCTTGAGCACTGACTCTCTCACCTTGGAGGGTAAATTATTTCCCAGGAGGTCACTCTTCAGGCAACCAAAGCTCTCACCTCAGAGGGCTCTGTCACTCTCCAAACCACCTCTGCGTTTTCCACCTCAGAAAGGAAGGTCTCCACATAAGTGTTGCTCACCAGGTCCACAGGCTCTCTCTCACCTCAGGCAAGGTCTCTCCAGTAGGTGTCACTCTCACATGCCACATTTGTTTCTCATGCTGCAGTTCTCTTGATTTTGTGTTCCTCTTCCAGATGCACACAGATATTACTCTCATTCCTAGCAGTCCTTACTGTGACAATTTCAATCACGGCTAACCACAAGACTCTGTTCTGCAGTCCCAATTCATTGCTTCAACAGCATCGAGGGCTCTGAGTCAAGCCTTGCAGTCACGAATCACGGAATACTCTGCACAAATACATTTTCCTCCAGAACACATCGTGCACTCAAAGGTTGACAATGACAGCAGGACCATATCCTTCACTCAGGAAGGATGAGGCAAGATCTGC
The DNA here is from genome assembly GCA_963921515.1 of Calotriton arnoldi. NCBI lineage: Eukaryota > Metazoa > Chordata > Amphibia > Caudata > Salamandridae > Calotriton > Calotriton arnoldi. The sequence continues at coordinate 1,558,658 of CAWUFW010003869.1, read as the reverse complement.
ATACTTCGCCTCGTTTTATTATATATATTTTTTTAATTTACCTACTTATTAATCATTGAATGCCTTTGAAACTCGCACTTTAAACATGGAATTTTATGGAACACTGAAAACCATAAACGAAACTGTGTGCTTGAAAATGTTGTTATTAGTCAGTGCTGGGCTTTAGATTGCAAAGGCAATATGAATCATGATAATGAGGCACTGGGGGAAGTGGGATGCCTCAATGAGATAGAATAAAAGACTATAATTTCATAAACCTCGTAGTTTAAACCCATATGTATGAAAAATGTGACAGATTTAAAGTAGCATGATTAATTGAATTCAGACTCGGTGTTTTGGCACAAGAGCCAGAATGACCCGCTGTAATTATGGGTTACAAACTATAATTTAGTTTGGCTTTAAAGTCAATACTAGGTCATGTGTGCAGATGTTGGCCACTTCAATAGCCTGAGTACTTCACCCTAATTCTCTGGAAACCAGTGCCTAGTCAGCTCTCTGAACAGGTCCTGTGTGCCACTGAGAACAGGTTCTGTAGCTGAGCTAAATACCTGCTCAATTTTAATGAGGCAGATTTTCAACTTTAACGCATGTTTCTGTGAAAACTGATTGCCGTTAAGTGTGCTGCAATTGAATTATTTGGTAAGCTATTATGTTGGGTTGCTTATTAAGTATCAGCTCTGGGATTTGATCCTGGATTGAGTGAGGTGGGCGCTAAACTCTGTGGCACATGGCACAGTTTTTGCCAAACTCCGCACTCCAAGCGGAGCACGGAGTGGGCAAAACTCTGTGAACTCCTGGTGGAGCGGAGTTTAGAACCTAGGACTTGTTCTGGCATCCGTTTTCTTTTCTCAACATGATGCACTTGATCTTGCCTCAATTTTCTTTTCTCGACATGACACCCTTGATATTTCCTTCGCTTTGCAGACTGTTACAAAATGGTTCTCTTTCCCGCAGCATTTGCATACCTGTCCAATGGCAGGACATCTATTGTCATGTGGAAAGGAAAATCCACATTAAAAACACAACTTATTTTTCTTAGGAGACATTACTTTATGGCCTTCTGCCTTTTCAGACTCAGCGCTGATTCATTTTGGGCTGTTCCGGCCTTCATTTAAATGCTTGTCTGTCAGCTCTTTTTTCCACTCTGGTATCCATGAGAACTTGCTCCAAGCTGAATGTCTGATTTAGCATTCGTCGCCTGAAGGAATCGGAGAGGCAACCATCTATGACTCTGAGATGCATGGCCTCTTCATCATTGAACTCATTGAACTTGCAATGCTTTATGAGCAAATCAAGTCTTTCTACAAACTCACCTATCGTTTCACCAGCTCTCTGCCTTTCCTGACTGAAGATGTACCTTTCATAGTCGACTTTCGGCATTGGATTGAACTTGGTGTTTAGCGCCTCTTTGATTTGACAGTACGTCACTTCATCACCTTGTGATATTTTTATCACCTCTTTTACACCGGCTAAATTCTTTAGATATTTAATGATCTTTTGTCATTTGCTTCTTTCAGCGCATCAATGTAATCATCAAAGGTTTCAACCACGGCACTCCATCTGTCACCAATATTTTGCTTTTTGGCAGTATCGAAGAGAGGCGGTGGTTTCAAGAAGGAGGCGGCATCATACTTAGCGCTCTTTTCAACAGTCACTGAAAAATTTCACTATTTCGACCACCGCTCACGGCCTTTCAGTCGGTCCAACGCGATTCACCAGCCTTGTAAGCACAACCCCAGTGCTTCTGCTTGGGTGGCAGCACCTGGTGCTGAAGTCAGATGACTCTCTTTACTCAGGTCCAGGTGAGTGTGATCATATTCTCTATGTCTGGTTATCACTACTTCTAATGTCTCTCTCTGCATTGACCTGCTTCTGCTCACTGCATTCTCTTGTACCTAGCTGTCACCACTCATTGCACTTTCTGTACCTGGATGTCACTGCTTTTAGCGTTTCTTGGTGTTAAAAATGTTTCTGCTTTTAGCGCTTCCTTACACTTGGTTAGCACAGCCTTTAGCACTTCTCTGTACCTGGTTGTCGCTGCCTTTAATGCTGTCATACTGTATGACTGTGTGGTGTTGTGGCGCAGTACCTCTTGTATCAACTTTATTAGCAAGTTTCTAGCCGATGACAAACTTTCTGTAAGACCTTCACTTTCTTCGCCAGCCATGCACTGGCTGGAGTGGCACTTTGACTTTTCATACGCCAACTATTGATTTTGACTTCGACTGTGGCACACGTGGCACGCGTGAGCAGTTTGCTGGACCACAGCAAAACTCTAATGGAGTGCACTCTCGGTTCCTCGGGTCGTGGGGTTTACATAATCCCCTATCTCGTCACCAGTTGTAGCATCCTCCCCAGCCCGGGTACTTGCAAATGATCACGCCACAGATGGAGCTTTGTATTACACGTATTTATTCCTCAGAGTGTTACCGTTAACTGAACATGCTACATCATAAATTCCATCACTCATGCACTTACGCCACTGTTCTACGGAGTCCGTCAGGAACCAAATGGGTCCCATCATCACTAGCTCACAAGACACTACATGGGCCAGAAACACCCCTCCATGAGGTGGGGGTGCCATATTGCCCCACACTACTCAGTAAACATTCCCAGTGGGTGGTTCTGTTGACCAATGGACAAAAATGGCTGGCTTAATCAGTTTCACCACCCGTTTGGGTAGAATTTCTACATGTAATCACTGTCCACATTAATTACCACTCAGCAGGAGCATTTGGTTAGGCAGTAAATCTTCTGAAATAAGGATCTTTGTGTAGAAGTGTTATGTTTGCTAACAGAAACCTGAGGCAACTCTCATATATTTGTATTGACCTGAGTTCCAAAATACAATTTATGACAGAGTCAAAAGGGCAACACAAGATATCCACAAAAAGCTAATATTTACTCAAATGTCAGTAAAAATATAATCATGAAATCCAAAGTGAAAGAATACAAACTAATCAATTCACATGCACACTGCATTCACGTCTGCAATAACACTAATTTCATTCAACTTCTGAAAGCAAGGTACACAAAAAAACAACACAATTATTTACAGAATGCCCCATAAAAACTGATGCTTGCGGGCATTGTATACAGTGATATTCTGTTGAGGAAGATAATATGTGGCTTGACAATATTTATTTTCAGTCATCAATCATGATGCTTTCAGAAGTTGAATGAGATTAGTGAGATTGCAGATGCGAATGCAGTGTCCATGTGAAATGATTCGTTTGTATTCTGTCACTTTAGATTTCATGATTATATTTTTACTGACATTTGATTAAATATTAGCTTTTTGTGGATATCTTGTCTTGCCCTCTTGACTCTGTCATAAATGTTATTTTGGAACTCAGTTCAATACAAATATATGAGAGTTGCCTCAAGCTTCTGTTCGCTTATTGCATTTCCTTGCCTAGAGGAACTCATACCCAGTTGCAGGGTGCCCTTTTCTTTACATTTAAGTGTGTTTGGCCTGCACCTGTGATCTTTATGACAGATACTGCAGAAGACTGCTAAAATATAACTGTATAGTAAACCATTGGGCAGTAACCCCCAAATCCGCCTCTCCATCCTTCAGCTGGGTCTTCAATGAAGAGAGCAGCTCAGAAGGATGCATGTATTTGAGCTTAAAGTGTTAGAATCGTAACACATTCTCACATTGTAGCCTTCAATGATGAGTATATTCTATATGTAATAGTACACATTTGAGGAATAATTTTGCTATATTTATCCTGGCTTGCTCAAATGATTACTGTTATGAATTTACCTGTTTAGCATGTGTATTGCCATGATCAACAAAATTAAAGATATATTCAACTATTTTGGCCATTTCTCCAACACATACATCAAGGTGATTACTTTATGAGCCCTGCTTGACGATGGGGGAGATTCAGCACACAGATGTAGAAGAGGTGGCCCATAGGCCAAGTTGGACTGATTGTACAACAAGGCAAAACTAGGCTACCACCTAGGGCGTCACCAGCAAAGGGTGCCAGATTGCTGTGAGGAACATCATGGTCCAGCGTCCAGCGACAATGAGAAAGGAACACAGAACCCTATTTTGCCTACGGCCTCAAAAATCTTTGCATCTGCCCCTGTCAATATTCTTTTGCATTCTCAACAATTCTACACGGCCTTGATGTTGCATGGAGTGATGATATTTAATGCAGGAATATCTCAACCTAAAACTTGAAAGTGCGATGTGGGCCAACACTCAGCTACACATTTGTCCCCATAAACCATAGCGGTGACTCATGTTTCTCTGTCAATGTCAAACTGTTGACCTTTTTTGTTTAGGTCACTTATTGTCATATAGTCTAACATTGAACATTTAAGGGCTCTAGCCGCTGAGTAACCGAGTCTTCAATATTTCTTTGTGTAAATACATGTACAGTATTAGTTCACCTTGTTGTATAATACACAGATCCTGTCACTTTGTCACTTCACTCACTTTGTCACTATAATCACGTCCACATGCGCCGCTTTTTTAATTGAATTATCGGACAGCCTTCTTTCTTTCTCTCATGTCGTGGTAATTCTTGACCTTATTTAAGGAGTTTGGAAATATGAAGTAAAAAATATTATTTGCTTTATGAATGAGACAAATTTTTCCTTTTGTTTGTGTTCAAGTTGTTCATGTATATTTAATCACCTTTTTCTCATTAAATATTTAATATTACAAAGAAATTGTTTGACCCGACAGAACCGATTGTAACTTGTATTATATATGCCCAGGTTCTGAGGGACACTGGGTTACCCCATTGCTTTGCATAGAGTAACCGAGTTATGACTGTTATTAGAATCTTACATTCTAAACACCAGTGCTTTATATGGGCCGGTACTCACTGGTACTGAGTACCGGCACTTCCAAATTTTCTAGCCGTCAGTACCGGCACTTTTCTTTAGTCAGGGAGAGTACCGGTACCCTGATTGATGGCATGGCAGGCTAAGGTTTGGTATCGCCTCCAATGCGGGACAAATGCCGCTCTGCTTCTGGATCTCGCAGTCGCACTTAGCCCCTGAAGTAGCCTTTTGCAGAGAGGCTGCTAACGTACAGTAGCGCCCATTAGAATTTACCCACACTGCAGGGGTTGGGGAGGGCTTGCTTAACGCTGTGATTAACAGGACAGGGTCTAGGCAGACCCTGCACTGTTGATTAGGCGTTCAACAACCATTCTGCTGAAAGTGCTTTAGCCCCCCCCCCTCGTCCCCCCTCTCTGTCAGGTGCCTGAAATGGCCTGGCCTGGGGCTGCCGGTCAGTAATCCAGTCCATTTAGGGTATTGCACGGGCCATACTAAAGTGAGTGGCAGTTCAACACAATCCTATATCTTTCCCAAAGACGGTTTTCTTATGATTGTTTTTTCAGCACAGGAGCTGCTTTCCTTTGTGCGCCCCATCAAAACTAATGGCTGCATTTACATGATAACAGCGACAGATCCATGGGTGTGAAAGTAGCTCTGCCCAAATAGCAAAGCATAGCAGGGAACGCTGCAGCACTCCAGAAATGAGCTCCCGTGAAAGCTGGCAATGGATCTGGTTGGGGGAAACCGAGATAAACATAGAAGGAAGGGGAAGGGAGGAATGTAAAAAAGTGAGGTGACAGCTTAAGTAGAATTGCCACTCTTTTCAGATAAAAAATACCAGATATTTGTTCAGTTTTGAAATGGGTGCTTAGGAATTGTATTTTAACACAAATTCAAATCTGCTGTATTTCTTGAAGTCATTGGTTTAGCTATTGATGAACCACATGCAATTTCAATCGAATCGCCTCTTTTAATGCCGGGAAGCAGTCTGATCAAGAGAAATGAACTAACCATTAACCTGAAATTTAGTTTAAAACGCTGCCCTGCAGAATTTACAGGACGTGGCGGAACGTGCGCACACACACTCACACACACACATGCGCAGTCACACACACATGCACACAGTCACACACACACAAGCGCACACACACACACTTTCACAGCTTGGAAATAGTTTTGTACGTTTGAAGTGAATAAATGATTTATGCTTTTATTTACTGGAAACAATATCAATCCTGATTTAGCAAGTTTTTTTTTTGCAAGCCTTTATTTAAAAATATAGGCCTCAACAGTAAGCGTGCTCTATCAACACAAATAATGAAATATAGGACAACAAATTATTGGCCAGGTGGCAAATTTAGGGTATGGGTACATCATGAAAGAGAGAAGAGGAGGCACGTGGGGGAAAAAACAGTGACAAAATGTAAGGGACTTGTGGAGAAAGTAAGCGAGAGGTGGCAGTAAGAGGGGCAGAACCAGGGAGAGAAGGTTAGAGGCTGGGTAGAAATGAGAGGTTGATCGTGAATGGAGAGTAGATGTGGATGTAAAGACACTGAACCAGAAAGAGACAGGAAGAGCCTGGCTGTAGGGAAAAGGGCTGAGGCAGTGCTATATACGGGTCGGTACTCACAGGTACTGAGTACTGGCACTTCTTATTTTTACCACTGTTAATACCGGCACTTCGCTACTGCCTAGGAGAGTACCAGTACTCATGAAAGGTAAGCTCATTGGCTGCTAGTGCTGGTGAGCACTAGGCTGTCAGAGAGGAATCTGTCTCTGACAGCCAAGGCGCTTCTGTAGTCCTTAGCTCAGCCGCTTTTGTGTACATGTCTGCTTGTTTCTTTGTGTGTGCGCACGCTTAAGGATATATAGCATTGTGCCAAACAACAACAAATAACGGTATGACATTAAGAAGTTGCAAATATTACAAAACAAGGACATTTTTAACATATTATCCTGTTTGGCTTTCATTTTGTGTAATGATTTAATCTGTTTTGTCAGCATAAATGCATTTCTGTTGTGTTTTGATATGTGCTGCAACTGGTATAGAAGTCATTATGTATCATCATATCTTGGCCTTAGCCCCGTCCATAGCCCCGCCCACTTGCCACACCTCTAGCTCATTTTAATGAGTACCTGCACTTATTTTTTCCCATTTAAAGCACTGCTAAACACCTCAGTAATATATTGTATACTCCTGAAAAAAGAAGACTGACTTTCTTACTACCTAGGTTATGTTCTCCTTGTTTGAGCTCTATCAGTTCGGGGAGTTGTTTTTTGCATTTGTCCCACCCATCTGTAACTTGCTTCATTGACTTACGGAGTGCAGTTATGCGAATCTGCTGATGAGTATCGCAAGATGTACCGTGCTCTGTGTTTTGTGCCCTGCAGTACAATTATTGGGCCTGATTCTTCCATCCTGCCAAGTTAAAACAGTCATATTCCCTGTCGTCATTCTAAATATTAAACCCTGGGATATCTGGCTTGTGAATTATCAGACTTCGAAATGTCATGTTTGAAATGAACAGCATTGAGTGGCAGCATTGCTGGCCGCCCAAAAAGGGAAAGAGTGGGTTGGAAGCTTAGATATGGGTTTCTCGAACCCTGATTTTAGTTTGTTGAGCATTCGCATACCCCACGATCAAAGGAGAGGAACCGAAGGGCTTGGGTGAGAGGCGAGGAGAGGGGTGTTGCTCAATTTCTTTCAAGAAGCACTGGGAAAGGAACAGTAAAGAGGAAGCATGGTGCAAAAGGTTTCCGGCTAGCTCCATGTCACCATGGATACAGTTCTCTAGTCTAGCGCTTTCTTTTTACAAATCATTGTTTTCAGCTGTACTAGCTTTAATTGGACCAAGAACCATGTTAAGTCTTATGTGGATTTCCATGAAAGGAAACAGGTTCTTGAGCTATGCCAAACTAGGAAAAGGTCCCAATTCACATTGGGTCACAACCACTAATTCAGCAGATTTAGGAATTACATTTCATTGAGAGGAGTTTGAGAAAATTAAAAGGGAAAGAGTCATGGACACCATTTAGGGGTCACAACTGCAACCCTTGGGTTGCCCCTTCAACCCCTGGCACTGCCTTTGCGACCCCTCGTGTCAATGGTGGCAAAGACAATGCCAAGAACATGAATGGTAAACAGAGCCTGATGAGCACGGTTTCCTTTCTGCAGCTCCCACTACACTTGGGACATTAAATTCCTCTTACTCCTCCCTTAACACCTCCCATTTTGTAATATGTAATCCCCATATTCCAGCCACCCCCTCCTGTCTCTCCCACATTTATTACTAAAACGTAGGCCTAAGTGTGCTGGGCTCTCTGCAGTTCATCAAAGATCTCCAAACATAAAAGATAGGAGAGATGGAGGCAGAGACCTCCGCCTGCAGGTTTGTGAACAGCATTTTGCAGTATGTGAATAGTACTACTATAGAACTACTAAATGTATTACAAAATGAAGTTTGTGAAGAGGCAGGCAAGTGCAGGATGGAAAAAGAGGCAGCCATGGCATATGGCAACCCAGGCATTTGGCAATGAGGCTGCAGCCAGCCGGCTCCAAAGTTAAACCCGTGGTCGTAGTTACTTTTTTTAGGTCGAGCCTAGAGCCAGCACGCATGCGCTGCTCTGCGAGACTTATTGTAGAGGAGTAGTGAATAGAAGCCACGCCCACTCTCAGCCCAGATTTGCCATTGTCTTGTGTCATTCTCCGTCCTAAATGCTGGCTTCTGATTCATCAATAGGCTTGTTAGTCCCTCCTTAGTACCGCCTCCTCTTCATTTGTCACCTCCCATAGCGACTGGCTCCTTTCCTTCGGTTGTTACACGGTTTGATTATTTAGAAGGTGAGCGCTATTTTCTTTAATGAGGATCTCCTACTGCAGGTCCGATGTGTTTTGGTGCCTTCTTCTGCCGCCCTCACTCCCGTTGTCCATACCTCCCCCCTCACACTCCCACCCAATGTCTGTGCCTTCGACCCCCCGCCCACCCTCCCGTTGTCGTGCCTTCTCCCCTCCACCCTCCCGTTGTCCGTAACACTCTTTCCATACCCGTTGTCTGTGCCTTTTCTCCCCCATTCCCGTCCCCCTGTTGTCCATGCCTTCTCGCCCAACCTATTGCATTGCAAATGTTTCCAATTTGTTGAAAACAACCGCTTGAAGAAGCTGAAGTAAATATCTTTAAAAGCCAGCTGCGGGCTAGAGTCTGCTGTAACGGGCAGAGATATTTCTTCTTTCACGGAGTACTTGAACTGCAGCAGTGCAAAAGCTAAAGATGCTGCGTAAATGTCTCCTTATCCCTTCATTTGCAGCAGCTGCGCCATGATCAGCCTTTTAGTTTCCGCTTGTACACTCAATGACGTCACAGCTCACTGTAATGAATTATCGCAGCAAAGGAGTTATGGAGGAACCTGCAGCCCCTGTGGTGCAGGGGAGGGGTGCGATCCTTAAGGTGCCCGAAACACTATGGAGTGGCCCCGTTCTGCCCAAGGCCAATGAATATCTGTGAGCAATGGGAGAATCAGGGGCCCCTCTTCACATTCTGCAGGGGGGCTATCGTTTTACGTTACACCACTGAATGAAGCCCATTTCTTATTACCTGTGATAAATTAAGCGCCATTCTTTTCTCACATGAGGATGAGGTGAGACATTTGATTTAATCGGCATTTTCTTAAACATGAAGTCGAGAGATGACTCCGCCTTAGGTTTGCTTTTGATATCTGCTGTGACATGTCACATGAGGCGCAAGTGTACGATATCCGACAGGGCACTTCCGGCCGAGAGCGTGTCATTACATTGGATAATAATAACATATGTATTTACAACGCTTAGAAAAAGGAAAGCTCTGTATGAATCGCTATATAAAAAACACATTATTCGACTACACTGTGCTCATGTTGGTGTCTGTATTCCCTTACCTTTGCCAAATCACAGGTGAACACAATACTTGTAACTCTGCTGTTCAATACTTTGCATTAGGATGTGTCACTAATACGTTCCTGTTTGTTTGGGAGAACGTCTTGCTCAACGATTTCAACATTGTCTCCTTCTTATAGATCCCATGGGGTTTCACTACTTTCCCATGCATGCTAAGTCCTAAAGTGACATCACAGGATTGTATTACATACACACTGACATGGCCTTTTGTAGAGATAGTGCGATTAACAATCAGTAAGCAGAAAAAAGAGGCTGAGTTGAAGTTCAGCATTCAATTTATTAAAACACATCATGAGCCTGAAGAGAATGATTTCAATATAAAGCAAGCATTGGCAAAGCCAATAGGTCGTGGCTGTAAAAAGCCAACCTATTGTTTTTCCCAATGCTTTTTGGTAATGTCATGTGAAGGCATGCATCAAGACGCGTGCACATGCATGCCATGCGATCTTGCAATGTGTTTCCTATCAAAGATAACCCATTCCAAGATAACCACCGATGCATATTAAGAGTTTTAAAGCAAAATAGTGAATGCATCGTGACAAGTACACACACATCATGACCTGCGCATGCATCATGGCAAGTACATGCTCATGCCTTGTGATGCATAGAAGCCATTTTTAGGTCAAGCCTGGTCAGCGCATGCGCTGCTCTGCGCGGCATGCTGTATTCAAGTATGGATGTGAAGCTCCGCCCACTCTCCGCCCATATTTTTCATTCGCTTGTGTCATTGTCCTTTATAAATGCTGGCTTCTGAATCATTAATAGGCTTGTTAGCCCCTCCTTAGTACCGCCTTGTTTTCAATTGTAACCTCCCATGAGGACTGGCCCTTTTACTTCTGTTGTTACACGGTATGTCTTATTTAGTCTGTAAGCACTATTTTCTTTAATGAGTTTTTCCTACTGCAGGCATGACATGCTTTCCTGCAACATTCAGTGCGCTATTCGCGCTTTCACTTTCCAAACAGCCCGGGAAAATGGCGGTCGCGTCTTTGAAATGAGATAGGTCTCGCGTTTACAGGAGTTTGAGTTATTGGCATTGTAAATGACAATGCCTTTTATTTATGTGTTAATTATCAAAACAGATAAATAAAAGGCATTGTCATTTGCAATGCCAATAGCTTAAACTCTCGCAAATGCGAGACCTGTTGCATTGCAAATGCTTGTTTTCTTTTTGCTATAGCACTGCACATGATTGGTCCCGTGATTAGGTGAAGAGGAATACATATGCGAAGTTTTGCAGTGTGAATAACACTCGTACAATAATGATATTACTTTTTAGCAGACAGGATTTTACATTTTCGCTGCATCCAACAGAGCCAAAGGTTGACTTGGTAAAAGTCGGGGATCGCGCACTCCTGCTTTAATGGAAGACACAGGATAGGATGTTTACACAACTGCTCCATCAAAGCACAGATTTAGCGATGATGAATCATCTTTTAAAATTGCTCCTCTAGTATACCGCAAATGTCATTGTTTTCATCTTATACTGCGTGTCTAAATCATTCCAGAAGAAAAAGGAAATCATTTCACATGCATCAAAAACCGTAGAGCAAGCAAGACATGCTCCAAGAGGAAACGTGATGAGCATAAAGAAGCTCAGATGAGGTATTTTCATTTTTGAAAGTGAAATTATTCTCTCCACTGTATATTAGAGCTGCTTGTTTGGAATTGTGCCTGAGATATCAGGAAGTCGTCGTTATAATTATTAAAAAGTAACGCCATTTGCCATCTTCTTCGAAACCAGGGCAGGATATTAGAATGTATGAAGCCCTTCAAGGCGATTTTTAACTCCCAAGTTTCACTCTGTGTTTAAGTAGTGGCTAGCAAGAGTGTCATCGGCCCTCATTGCAATCAAAGATATGATTACGCTGTATGTGCATTCCCCACAAGGTGCCTGTTTTTCTGCCACCTAATAAAGTGAAATGCAAACAAGGGGCCAGATGTACGAAGCATTTCACCGGTCGCAAACTACCCATTGGACCATTTGCGACTGGAAAAATGCTTTTTGCTATGTACCAACTCTATTTTGCAGGTTGGTAAGCTATTACCGACTCGCAAAATAGTGTTTGCGAGTAGCTATTAGGAAGGGGTGTGTTAAGGCATCCCTTCCTAATAGCGAGTTGCACTGGTATGTAGGAATGTTTTGCGACAAGTAATGCGGTCACAAAACATTTGTAGTTACCAAACCAACTTCAAGTTGGTGGTAAGCCATTCACAAATGGGAAAGGGGTCCCCAAGGGACCCCTTCCCCTTTGTGAAAGGCGGCGCCAACATTTCTTCAGAGCAGGGAGTGGTCCCACTGTCCACTGCCTGCCCTTAAAAATTAAAAGAAAACTTTTCAATTTTTTCTCTTAACCCGTTTACCGCGGCGATAATTTTGCCGCAGTGCGGGGCGTTCCATTATGTGGGCGGGGCTGCGTCGGCCAACGGACGTGCGCAGCACTACCGAGGTAGTGCTTGCGACGGCCGTTGGCCGACGAGGCGCACTTAAAGGGTTAAACACATCTCGTTTTCCGTTAGGGAAAACGGGCTGCATTTGGAGAAAAAAAACTTGCTTTATTTAAAAAGCAAATACTGACATGGTGGTCTGCTGTCCCCAGCAGGCCACAATCCCTGTGTTATTGCTCATTCCCAATAGGTCGCAAATTGCAACATGCCTCATGAATATTGATGAGACAGGTCCCTTGCGACCCATTTGGGAATCGCTAATGTGTCTGACATTTCATTTTACAAGTCTCTAATTGCAAGTCACAAAAAATCGCAATTTGAGACTCGTAACATGAAAAGTTAGTACATCTGGCCCGATGTGTCAAAACTTAGAAACAGCCTACAGACCTGAGTGCAGTGCTAGTTACACCATCAGCTTCAACATTAATTCGAAGACAACCAGGTGTGCTGTTCCAAAATAACAAACTAGTACTCACAGGTATTCCTGCCTAAATTCACAAGAGCAAAAGCACAACTGCTGTGTCAAATTTGCCTCTCATCGAATCTTAATCAATCAAACAATCAGGGGAATTGTAAACGCGCTACTCACCCGTGAGGGTCTCAAGGCGCTGGGGGGGGAGGGGTCAGCAGTGCCGTTCAATCGAAGAGCTAGGTCTTGAGAGCCTTCCTGAAGGTGTTCAGGGACGGGGCGTGTCTGATGTCGATCAGGAGCTCGTTCCAGGTCTTAGCTGCGACGTGGGAGAAGGATCTTCCCCCTGCTTTGGCTCTGTGTACGCATGGGGTTTTGGCGAGGACGAGGTGGGCGGATCGGAGGTTCCATTTGGGTGCGTGGAGGGTGATTCTGTCATTGAGGTATTGGGGTCCGGTGTTGTGTAGGCATTTGTAAGCGTGGATGAGTATCTTGAAGGTGACTCTCTTCTCGATGGGGAGCCAATGGCGCTTTCATAGGTGTTGGCTGATGTGCTCATGTCGAGGGATACCGAGGACTAGTCTGGCGGCGGTGTTTTGAATCGTCTGGAGCTTGCGGAGTAGAGACTTGTTTATGCTGGCGTAGAGGGCATTTCCGTAGTCCAGCCTGCTGGTGATGAGTGCCTGGGTGACTGTCTTTCTGGACTCAAGGGGAATCCACTTGAAAGTCTTTAGAAGGATGCGGAGGGTGTTGAAACAGCTGGAGGTGACGGCGTTGACCTGGCGGTTCATGGAGAGGGAGGAGTCGAGTATGATGCCGAGGTTTCTAGCGTGGTCCATGGGGGTAATGGGGGTGCCGAGGTTTGTGGGCCACCAGGTGTTGTTCCATGCTGATGGGGTGGCTCCAAGGATGAGGACTTCTGTCTTCTCTGAGTTGAGCTTTAGGCAGCTGTGGCTCATACAGGCTGCAACGTTCTGCATTCCTGCCTAGAAGTTGAGTCTGGTGTTGGCGGGGTCCTTGGTGAGGGAGAGGATGAGCTGGGTATCGTCCGCGTAGGATACAATGTTGAGGCCGTGCTGACGGACGATGGCGGTGAGGGGGACCATGTAGATGTTGAAGAGGGTTGGGCTGAGCGATGATCCTTGTGGGACTCCGCAGTTGATTTCCGTGGTTTCGGAGAGGAAAGGTGGCAGTCTGATCCTTTGGCTTTTGCCGGTGAGGAACGACCGGATCCAGTCGAGGGCGGCTCCTTGTATTCCGGCGTTGTGTACTCTGGTTGTGAGAGTGCGGTGGGAGACGGTGTCGAATGCAGCTGACAGGTCGAGTAGAATCAGGGCTGCGGTGTGGGCTTGGTCTAGGACATTACATATATTGTGTTCCAGAATTGCAGCCGCAAGACAGTCACATTCTGGATACACAATATACACATGATGGAATGAAAAGTAAATTGTACGGAATGATTTATTGCATGCTGTAAAATATGCCATTGTATTTCTGGTTTCTCATGTTTTTTTGTTGTGGGAAAATGGAGAGGTGAGTTGTGTCCAGTTAATGAGGTTTGTTTCTGCACTTGTGCAGCCGCTGGTTTCCACAACAACCTTTCCCAATGCTTACATTTTTCCGGCAATCATACTCCCAGCTCACACCTCACCCACTACCACATAAGTTTCAAAGCCTATCCGTGGGCCTACTGACCTGCTCAAGAGTGATAGACCACAGTTCACCCATCTATGGCTTTCCAACCTGGTCTAGATCTCACCTTATCAAAAGCATATGCATTACAGATTTCATGTTCATGTCACACAAGCTAGCCCTTATGCCTCAGCACAAGATGATGCTTGGTTAGTCCTAATTCTTTACTGCTCACTTGTTCTTTACCGTTCACTCCATTTTCCCCTTCCTGATCCCCATTCAGCACAGTTACCATGCCCAGCTCCAACATATACCCATATATGTTAATAGATTAGGTAGCTACAACAGACCCCATCATAAATACACCAGTAGATTCTGATGCTATACTGAACATCGGCCAATCAGTTTCTCAAAAAAGCATGCTTTTACTTTGGCACAGCTTCTGAATTATTCTGCCTGAACTGGTTCCCAGAGATGCCAGCACCATAATAGACCTCCGGTGCTGCTAAGACATGAATGCAACAGCTCCCCATCACTAAGGCATTTCCTTTGCAGACAACTATTTCTGCAATAGTGCCCAGGAGCATCGCCACACTGCTCACGGAGCAGTGTAAAACAAATAAAATGATAATAACAGAAGTTATTTCTGTTATTATAATTTTTTTCCTGGCCAGGTTGGGTGGGGTTGGGACTCCCATGACGTCCAGGAGTAGGAGTGGTTGTTGCACTCCAAAATGCGCAGGACTGCTTGGCCGGCCCTCTCGGGCCGGCCAAGCAGTTCTGCACTCTTTGCATGCTCCCCACCAGGCTTCATTACACCGCCTGGTGGGGAACATGCCCAGCTTTCTATTCCCCATCTGAGCACTAAGCCACAGCGCTCAGTTCAATCACAACACTGCATTGTGATTGGCTTAGGGGAGGGAGCCTGTGTGCTTCCTGGTTTCAGGGGAGAGATGACGAGGGACGACGTAGGAGAGACAACTGAGGAGAGACGCGACTAGGAGGTAAGTGTTTTTTTATTTTGTAATTCCCACACCCCCGTGACCCCCACCTGCCCCTCCACTCCCGTTCCCGGCCAGCCGCTACTGCTTATAAAATGTATTACCTTCTTTAAGCTACATGTTCTTGTTGGCACCAAGCTTGAACTTACTATCTATCTCATGTTCATATAATATTAAATAGAGAATCGCATGTTTTAACAATAACTCTCACTTACATAAAATATGATAAGCATTGCTTAACTAGAAATCTGCAAGGAAATGTTACTGTCTTTAGTATAGTTCATTGTCATGCAGTGAAACATTAAATAAATAGTAGAATAGTCTCTGCATTAAACTTCCCTGGGAACCATGGTTAATGCTTTCAAAAACACAAATGTTTAGTGATGTCTGTTACAAATTTGATAGTAGACTATTGACTTCATGTGTTTCTGTGGGAAAGGAAGAATGAAGCCTTCTCACCATCAAAATATGTCTTCCTATTGGACAGAAGTGATCTAACCTGCAACAATGTTGTATACATGTGTTCTTGTCTTTTATATTAGTGCATGTTCAACATAGAGGGTTCTCTTTCCTTATGGAGGAGTTGCTCCTAGACTTTCTTGGAGACTTTTAACCACCTTTATTGTCCCTGACGGTTGTTGCTACTGCTACATCTGTTGTCCCATATTTTTCTGTTGAAGTTTTATTCCTACAGATTGCTACTGCAAATGTATGCTGATGCTCTTTGGATATTGAGACTTGGCTGAGTTTCATGAACTGCTCTTTATGGAAAGCTTGACTACTTAAATTGATTTTGAACTTCATGCTCCTTAGATCTCACTCTTTACTCAAACTGTTTATGGGTTCTATTAGTTTTACATTTTGGACCTCTACGTAGAATAAGGATTAATTCCTTTATGGAACACGCTTTTCATTTTCTGCATTATTAATGCCTCTAACCATATTTCTCTTGATGAATTTCTGTAAACTGATTTATTTGATTTACTCATTGAATAAAGACAAAAAGAAGATTACTAATCTCTTTATGAAAATAAATGTTTTTGAAACCAATCTAGAAACTCTCATTATTGACTGAACTTAAGAACTGATTCATTTTGATGTCAATGAATATGACTTGATGATTTGATTTAGCTTCCATTCAAAAACGGTGGCAAAGATCTCTTGCCAAGGAGAAGAATTTGGCGCAGAGTTCAAGCCCATTCTTGTAAGTCACAAGTTGAACTGGTACTGATATTAACATTTGGACTCTTCCCGCTCTATCAGTTTTCTGGTAGCAGAGTACGGTTCACCCCTTGAATGGAGCAATAAAATAATTCCCTAAATTAGAATAAATTACCTGAATCTCGAAATCCAATGCCCAGAACCTGAAGATCTGACAAGGCGGTATTCGAAGGTGGTTGCTGTTTTGAAGGTGTGAGTATTAATAGGGTGATGCGTCATCTATTGTAATTGGGTTTTTGGTTGTTCGTATAGTGATGAATTGTAATTTGGAGTTGAATGAATTGATGGATGGGATGGGATTTTTTAATGTGAAAAGGTTGAAAAGTTTAAGACTCGCCATAGTCTAAGATCCCGGAATAAACTGAGACAAGTGTAGAAGACACTTGGAAGAGCCATCGTTGTATGGTATTTCTTTTTGCATGTTTGAGGTGTAGAGTATGAGGTATCATCACCGATACCATTAAGATAGAGATACTAAAACATTGTTGTGATAGTTTAACATCGATTAATGTTAGAAGAACCTAATTGCTCAAAATGGTGATGCTGCATTGATTAAAGTGGTTGAGAGCTTACTTGCGATTGTGAGGTTATTCTTTGATGATTGTAATACTGTTATTTCTTTAGTAGAGCAAACAAGAATTGATATATGTTTGTCATGTCATTTGAAAGTTTTTGTTGAAGTTTGTGCAAGTACAAATAAATTGTAAAGGAGTGTGAACCTCTGCAAGGAGTTAAGTCATACGTCATAGGGTTCGCTATGGGATTAGTTGGTTACTGTGCTTTGGCGCTGGGATTGGTTGGTTACATCAAGGTGCTGCCATGGGAATGGTCAGCGGTTGAGTGAATATTGCATTTAGATTTGCTGAGAAAAATTCTGGAAAATAATAGCTGTGACAGGATTGGTTTATAGAGGTTTGACGTATCCAGAATAGAATCAAATTGAAAAAATATTGAATTGAAGTTGTTAATTCCTTCCAATTTATTGTGATCATGAACTGGTTTAAAGAAATTAAGAATTTGATGAAGGGAGATATTACAATTCCAGTAACAAAGGTGAAGAGGCACCTTCAGAGGGTACCCCTGCATACATTATGACAACAGAATATGGATTACATACATGTGTTTGGCTTCATCAGTAGCACAATATCACAGAAAGAAGAAGGAAGAGGTGTGGCACAGTGGCCAGAGTGGCTGAATCCAGAGCGCGGGGCTCACGGTTCGATCCCCAGCGGCAGCTCAGGTCAGCACCATGTGACTCTGGGCAGTAGCTCACTTAATCTCCCCAACTGCCCCCAGTATCTTGAAACCTTAAAGGGTGATATGTACGCACTTTCCAAGTATGGATTTATACAGAAAAAGAGGGTTCATTGAGTTTCCCAAGATATGGAACTTTGAAAACTAGAATTATTGAAAATTTAAAAAGAAAATTGTACAAAATGAGACCACCCCCAAGACCTGCTCAATATGAGGCTATGAATTTATGGGAGAAGGTTGCACGAGAAAAAGAGAGGGAAAAATATCAGTGAAGGACAAAGAGAGCAGTACGTAATTACGTTGATGCTCAGTGGGATGACGGACAGCATAGATGGAGAAAAGCTGTAAAAGATGGAACTCGATTATATCCAGTTATTACAACAGAAATACCAAGAAAGGGAAATAGGAAAAAATCAACTGAGCAGGGTGAAAAGAAGAAAGAGAAGGAGAATGATGACATAAATAGTGATTCAGGGGATGATATTTTACAAGAGATGATAGCTGCAAGACCCCCACCTTATGTAACATCTACTGATCAAAGTGAATCAAGTACTAGTACGAGTAGTACAGTGGCTACTGCTCCTGTAGAATCCAGTGCAGTACAGATGAAGTGACCTATGCAGATACTTCAAATTGTTTCACCAGCCTTGCTCAACCACAAGTTACAGTTCCTACTGTGACCAGTACCCCTGTTGTGTATGGTACAGCACTATCTCCACCAGTGAATATACAGACTCTACCTAGACAAATTACAAATGCCCAACATTTTTATACTTTGATGCCAGAAGCTGAAGGAGATGCAGGAGGCCCACCTGCAACAGGATTTGTTCCAACTTCACAAAATTCACAGATCGTAGTGGGGAGACCATAGATGGAGGAATACTACTTTTTCCCACATCTGTGGCCCCAGGAGAAATAAATTCGATTGAGGATGGAATTCTCACACCTTGGTTACAGAATCGGCAGGGATTAAAAAGACAGAAAGCACGGATTCACAGGTTAATTTGAAATCTTAAAAACATTGGCCATTAGATGTTACCAAGCTAAAAGCGGAACTGGCAGAAATAATAAGAGGATGTTTGGAATTCGAGAACTTAGAACAATATCAAAAGAAAGAATTCATTTATCTGTGTAAGGAAATTACCAGATGAGCAGCTGTCATACATGATAGGTTGACAGAATTAGCTCAGAAATATGAAGTTGACCTTTCTAAAATTTTCCATTTGCAGAAAAGTTATATGGTGCACATAGATGATGAAGCAATTGAAAAGTTCTACAGAAATGCATTTACATATTGTGGAACTGGTAAAATGCATTCACAAATGGGGTGAAACTGAAAAACGTGAAATGAAGTGGGCAAAGAAACATGAAAAGAAAAAGAGGGAAGCTGAAGTGACAGGAAAGAAAGATGAGAAAAATGAGGGAAAATCCACAGCAAACCCATTAAGAGAAATGGCCAGAGGGATGTATGTACATGTTCTTGGAGCAGAGGTGATCTTGCAGTATTTACAAATAACTTCCCAAAACTGAGAGACAAACCTGTGCAGTGGTACTCACAAGTAGAGCGGTTTATAAAGATTTTGACGGTGTTGTGGGCTGACTTGGACACGTTCTTTGATATTGAAGTGCCTAATGATTTGTGGGCTGAGTGTAAGACTGCTATACAATGGCCACGTGTGGAACCAGTGAGAAATGCCAATACTAATGCACCATCTCCTATGGCTATGGAGAAATATGAAGCAGTGATTCATCATCATCATCAACAAACTTTATTCTGTTTTTAACAAACCATAAAAGTCACAGATAAAAATAAGATGCAGCAAATACTTTTAAAACATGGGTTTCGAAAAAGAGCAACTTAACATACTTAAAATTCCTGAGGACATGTCAAGGCCATCCAAAACAAATCATTTAAAATTCATTGTCCTTATTCAAACACAATAAAACAGTACTCATTCAGTTATATTTAAATATGTACATTTTTGTTAACATTTCCGGTCGTGACACAGAACCCTGAAAGTAAACATTTTTTAAAGTGCATAGTGCCTTTAACCAGCACCAAAAGAATTTCAGACACAACACACAGCCTTAAAAACAGACATTTTTTAAAGTACATGTGCCTTTTGAAAGTGCCATAAAAGAATTCAAATTCTCTCAGGTTGCAAATGATCTGTTTACACAGATTACATTTTTTGTATTTTTTTTTAAAATCAGAATTAATACAAAATCTTGAAAAGAAAGCAATCATTTTCCAACTAGCCTCCTTAAACGAACTGTGGCAGGAATAAATCTATATATCATTTCACAAGTGTATTCTGTTTGAAGTAGCCGAAGGTGGAATTGAGCCGGCCTGCATTTTTTGATCTTTAGCACCCTCAAGAGTGGTAAAATGAATTCCCTGCGTGGTTTGTCATTTAGCTGACAAAAAAAAGAAAATGCTGCATGTTCTGACATAAGTTACAGTCAAAAGGGCAGGGATCCAAATGGGCATCGTGATATGTTTTACTGGGGTACGACACCAGGAAGTGAGCGATGACAGCTAAATCTTAAAAGATAAATATTTTTAGACTGGCTAAAAGGGCACAGAAGATATGGCTCAATTCCTTCATTGGTAACCAGAGGTAAGTAATCGGCTACATACTTTTTACTAGCCTCCACATATTCTCTACGCTCCATTAAGATATTTAAAAATTCTCTTTTTAATTGGAGTTTCATAACGGAGGAAATGAGATGAGGGATAGTAAAACAGTCCTGCCTCCCCACGAGGGTCAACTGGGTCTTAAGATAGCCAAGCCACGGTATTTTATGGACATGGTCACACTTTAAGCAGTCCTGAATTATTGCCCGATTAAGGGCTGGTTCTTCATTTGCCCAGATCGAGCGCCATAACATGATTGGGGCAATTGTATTCAATCTGCCAAAGGAATTTGCCCCAGTTCCTTATAACAAATAATGGAGGCCTGGCTGGGGGGGGGGGCAGACATTAGTCTTCTAAGGAAGACATTTTCAATAGTTTGTAACATTGATAGATTACAGAAACCCCATACCCCAGCCCCGTACAGAGTTACAGCGCAGCATTGGGCGTTGTATATGTTAAGGAGGGTCTTAGTTGGTTTAGACCCAGCGTTCCTACTAAACCTGAATAGGGCTTCGAGCATTTTTTCGAAGCTCCTTCTTCTGACTTCTGTGAGGTGGGCCCATAAGCCTTTTTGGTCGAAAGGAATGCCTAAGTAGGAGAAATTTGAGACCTGGAATAATTTTTCATTGTTAATAAAAAAAGGTATTTTTTTATAATGTACTTTCCCCTCCACCATGACGTATGACTTGGCTGTATTGGTCTTTAGGCCCAGCTCACTCATAAATTCATTACATCTATTGTCAAGGGATTGCAGTCCCACACCTGTTCTTGAAATTAAAACACAGTCATCCGCATATAGTAGTGCGGGGAGATTTCTCTGCCCCACCATTGGCACTTCAATCACCCCTTCATTTAGAAAACTCTCCAGATCATTTATGTACAAACAGCACAGGAAAGGTGCTAGCTCACACCCCTGTCAGATGCCACTGTTCATTTTAAGCAGAGATGACAATTCTCCATCCACCCCATATCTCACTCTGCCCATCACGTTTCGGTGCATCTGTACTAAAAGGTGAACCAGGGAGGCATCAATATCCATTCCTAACATCTTTTGCCATAGTTTCACTCTCACCACACAGTCAAAGGCCGATGTCATATTCATGAAGCCCAAATATAAATTAGTGTTTTTTGCCAAAGTATATTTGCTTATTACAAGGTGGAGGTTAAGGCACTGCTCCACAGTACCCAGACCTCTTCTAAAGCTGTATTGAATATCAGAAAATTGTGCCTTTTCAGTTATCTATGTTTCAAGGTGGTTGAGGAAAACCCTACCCATCAGTTTGCAGGTAATTTCAATCAAAGATATAGGGCGATAACATTTAGGGTTCAACCTGTCTCCTTTTTGAAAATAGGGACAATTATTACAGTTGACCAGGATTCTGGAGGGCCTGTAACTGAAACGCACCTTAGAATATTAGTTAAAATGAGGAGCCATGGGGCGTGGCTTGGAACATCAAGATGGCGGTCGCACTCTAAGAGTGCTCTGGACCCCTCCGTCAACCGCCCAGCCATCCTTTAACATCGTCGCAGCTATCGTCGTCTAGCACCTGGCGACACCCTGCTGGTCCGATACTAAGTGATCCAGCAAGAAGCGGAACCGCTGGGGGGTCAGAGGCGACGTTTATTGAGGCCCGGACCCGGCCGTCTGCGCAAGATGGCAGTGTGGCCCACACGCTGAAACTACAAGGCCTGGTTGTCGGCGCAGGCCGCGACCTTTCCGGAGGCGTCCCGGGCCAAGAAATACGGAGCAGACGCCCTGCTGTGGGCCCTCCTGAACCGGTGCAGGATTTACGCGGCAGTGCGCCGGGGCACAGAGGTGGGAGCCCAGTTCTGGCATGGGCGCCCCCTGAGAAAAGCACTATTGCAGCCGAGGGGTGGACTTGGAGTCTGCCTGCGGCCTCCTTCAAGCGTGCAGTATTAAGGAGAGGTCGGGACCCCGGAGCTGTGCCCCAGCTGTGAGCCGGACTTGACTGCGCTGAGGTGATCGCACCCGGGGCTCCTGCAGGCAGACCAACTGGGAGACAACCCTGGCCCTGAGGCGCGGACTGCATTGGGGCCTGGACCGATGCGACTGGCCCGATGCAGCCTGGTGCCTGACCCTCGGGTGCCCGCGCACACCACGCTGAAGATCCCAAGTGTGGACGGCCCAAAGAGGAGCGGCCTGGACCCGGACATATGCAGACGACCAGAGGGCTTGCTCCGGAGCAACTGGGAGCAATCCGAAGTTAAATATACGGGAGGGCAAAAAGGCCTGATCGTGTCTGGAGGAGCGGGAGCGGGTCTTGGGACTCGACCCTCGGAGCCTTGCCTCCGGTGACGAGGCAGAGACTGGCAGACCTGCGGCGATCCGGCTGGCCCTGTGCCCCCCCGCCGCAGTGCCTGGCGACCGGGGCCCCCCCAGAGTAGGCCTGAGATGAGGCGTAGGGGCCCGGGCAATGCGGGAAGATCAAGGAGGTCCCGGAGGACTGCGGCCTGGGCTGTAATGTGAAGCAACAAGGTGACTGATCTGGTGTACCGGCCTTTGGCGGCTGACCGGGAGCTCCCCCATGCTCCTCTAAAACACTCCGGTAAGCAGTTGGGGTTGGGGCTGAAGCACGGATAAAGACACAACCTTTCCCCCCGCAGTGACTATCTGGTCAGCCCAGGCCAACCCAAAGGGGCCCAATACAGGGTCATGCCCCCTGGCGGGCTTCCTGCTTGCTGCATCCCGCGGCCGACTCCTGTTCCCCCTTTTGCCCCTCCATGGGTGATGACTGGCGATTAGCAGGGGTGGCGTAGTGAAGCCTCCGGGGCTCGAGAGTGCGGGCCACTGACTGGGAAGTTCACGTCCCGCCTAATCAAGAACCTACAGCAGACTCATACCGGACCCTGTCCTTCTTCAAGTGTGTGCTTTAACTGCGGTATCTGGTGCCCAACCCGGTGGCCTGGTTGGCGAAATGAAGTCCTATGGGGACTCTTGGTGGAGCACAGCCACTCCTCTACCACCCGACCAGTGGCAACGGAAGGAGCCTTCCCCCCTCCCCTTGTTTCTTACACCTTGAGGCATATAACCGGAACCCGACCCAGTGCCCTAACCGACTACCAACACTCCCTGGGGGTGCGGGGCCAGACGGGCAGGCAACCAGAGGACTCCCGGGGCTCCGGAAATTCTTCCATCGCCCTGTCTTCACACCGCCACCTACCCGCAGCGCGGTGGGGCAAACCCTCGACCACTGGACCTGGACGTTTCCCTCTCCTGCACACAATTCAAGGTCACAGGGTATGTCTCTCTTCTTTGGATACGACAAGCCGCATCCTGAAGTGGCCGGCACAAGTGGGGTGGACACCCAGCCGTCATCATGGGGAAGGATCGAGGGCCTAAGCCTCCCCAACGCAGACCAAAATGGACCAATACACGACCACCGAATTGAGGGCAGCGAGCGGGCCTGCAGAAAAATCCACCCCCGCCGTGGCTGACCTCAATACAATTCTGCAAGCAATCAGCGCCTCACAAGCCTCGGTCGAAAACAAAATTGGTGAAGTCCGGGTAGACATGGCTCTCCTCCGACAAGATCTCCGCAATGCGACGGCCCGGATCAAAGAGACTGAGTCCCGCATTTCCACTGTCGAGGGTGACGTTACTCAGTTAAAAGAACAAGTCGCTCGCCTACAAACCCACACTAAGGAGCTGCATAAAAGAGCAGAGGACGCCGAAAACAGATCGAGGCGTAACCACCTTCGCCTAGTGGGATTCCCAGAGGGATCTGAACAGGGGCAAATGGGCAACTTCGTTGAGCAATGGATAAGATCCTGGATGTCTAAAAAGATTCCCTCTCCACATGGTTCATGATCGAGCGGGCTCACCGCTCTCTGGCTCCAAGACCCCACCTGGAGCACCACATAGGCCCATAATTGCCAGGATCCTTAATTTCAAGGATAGAGACTCCATCCTAAATGAAGCGCGCAACCAAAAAACTCTGACATACCAAGGCCACCCAATAATGATCTTCCCAGATTACACACGGGAGGTCCAGAACCAGAGACGATCATTTGTTGAGGTAAAACAGAAACTGTGCGCTCTGGATCTCCAGTACAGGCTGCTCTTTCCGGCTCGCCTTTGAGTAGTGTTCCAGAATAAAACTCAGGGGCTTATTTATGAGCCCTTGCGCCTGTTTTGCACCGCCCCGTCACTTTTCGTGACCCTGCGGCGGCGTAAAACATGCGCCACATTGAAACATATTTACAAGGTGGCACATCTAGGCAGATGCGTCACCTTGTAAAGCCGTGCGCTACATTATACCTGCGTCAGGTATAATGTATGCAGGGTGGGCATTCCGTCGTAACAAAGCCCCGTAGAAGTGTTGCAGTGAAATCTATGAGATTTCACTACAACACTTCTATGCCGCCAATACGTCAAAACCTTACGCCTGCCTCATGGAAGGCGTAAGGGTGACGCAGGCCCTTTCACATGGGGCTTGCCCCATGTGAAAGGAACATTGCTGGAGTTGCGTCAGGCTTCCGACACAACTCCAGCAATGTGCCACTTTTTGCGCCAACAGATACGTCAGTAATACTGACGTATCTGTCATTCCTTGCGACATGATGAGTCATACTGTAAATATGACGCATCATTGGTGTCGCAAGGAGGGCGCACTGAGAAGTGTTGCATTGCTGCTTTCACGTAGCGCTGCGCCACTTCTCATAAATGAGGACCTCAATTTTTCGATTCTCGGAGGCGGCCTGGACCTGGCTGACTGAAGAATGCCCTCTTAGAGCAAACGCCCTGGCCTCGTCTTCGGGGACTCGGGCCGGGGGTGCCCAGGTGGGATCGCCCAAACCGAGCAGAAGACGCACACGTTCCCGCAAGGGACGGGGAACGCACCGGGCCAGATTGGACTCGCCCGCGAGCCCCGGACTGCACCCTAGAGACCGAGCACTACCGAATAACTCCTACTCTCCACAAAGATTTGGCTCCATGGACCGCTCGGAACCCAGAAGCTTCTCGCCCAAAACTCCTCACATGAACTCGGCTGATTCAGACCTCTCTCGAAGTCCAGCGCTCCTGGAATGATTGCCCCAGCCAACAGCAGGCTACCCAATGAAACATTGAATGAGACATCTTCAAGTAGACGCATCTCGCTACAACTCGTAGACCTTCCCTACTGCGATGATAAGTATCCTTATATAAGGAGGGGTCCTCCACGCAACTCCAAATCCAAGCGTTCTAGTTTGGTTACTCACCTTTGTTCATTTGGGACTACAGATGCTTCTGTTCTCGAAGTATAGGGTGGGGAGTGGGGGAAGGGGGGGGTTGGGACCGTTGTCCCGAGTTTCTGTTGTTGTACTATGTTCACCATGCTAGCATTCCTATTCAACAGCAGGGCAGTCGCACGTATCAACCACAATACGGAAATACACTTGTTGCCCCGCAGCCTGCGTACATCGTAGTTAACCCTGGGCGGTGAACTACGCTGCGCTCGCGGAGTTTGCGTAGTTTCGGTAACTTCGCGATTCGCGTAGAGCGCGAAGTTACCGAGCACTACGCAATTTGCGGCGTAGTGTAGCTGTTTTTCTTCTTCGCACGCTCAATATACATTCTCGCGCGTGCGGTAACCACCTACCGTGATTCTGCGTTCGCCGACACGACTTCCTATCCGTTCGCGGGTGCCACGAGATTTGGAATCCGGCCGCACGATCCCGCGAGAGTGTGCGAACGCGAACACGTCATTCGGACGCGCGATCTGACTTCCGGCAGCAGTGTTGGTAAGATCGCGATCCCGAACATGAAGAAACTACAATCTGGCGAAGAATATCTCTCGAGCATCATAAAACCTTCTCGAAAATGATGATTTTGCTCCAAAAACTCCTCAGATTGTGATTTGGCTGTAGTTTTTTGTGCAAGGAGTCCTTTTTCTTTTTTACTTTTTTTTCCAAGAGGAAGGAAGTGCCCCTGATTCTCAAACTTCCTGTTCCTGTCCAGCAGGCTCCTCCCAGTGCTTTGTCCATGTGCTGTTCACTTTCATTTGGATTTGGAGCTGGAAGGATCACTTTTTGTGTCTGTCTGCTGCATCATATCATTGGATTGGATTTGAGGACTTTTGGATTTGAGATTTTACAAGTAAGTTGGAGAATTGGTGTACTTGTTTGTTTGATTGGGGCTTGTTTGTACCTACATTTTTTTGGGATTTTCATCGTTTTTAAAATTAATTGTTGTGGCCTGTAGTTTCAGTAGGGGCCTAGTTGTTTTTCTTTGATTGGAATTTCAGCCAGTAGGCCCAGAGCCAGAGGTACCCATGGGTGCATGTTTCTGTGGTGTCTGTTGAATTTAAACATCATGTAGGGCATGCATGGATGGCATTGGATTGAATTGGTAAATGTGGTTTTTGGGGTGTATTTCACTTTTTGGGTGTAATATATACCTTTGTTGGATGTGTGTGTGTGCTTGTTGTGTAACTTTCCAACCTTTCGTAGCCCTGTGGATTTTTGTTTTTGCATTTTTGTATTAAAGCTGTGTTGTTTAGCAGGCCTCCTTTGTCTGGTCATTTTATAGGCCTGCTTGAGTTCATTGTTTTCCATGGCCTGTTGTGACTGTGAGTGACCACGTGGCTTGGGGCCATTTTGTGGTGGTAGTTTAGTAGTGTGCTGCTTTTTCCATATAGGCCTGCATGTCTTTTCTTTGTTCCCCTTGGCTTATGCTTGTTGTTTGTGGGTGGCCTGGCCATGTGGTGGCGGCCATTTTGTGGGACCAGCCACTGTGCTTTTGCCATAGGCCTCCAAGCTTGCGGCCTAGTCTGCCAGTAGGCCCAGAGGTAGTCGTCATGGGTGCATAAAAACTGTTTCTGTGTTGTCTGTTGAATTGTAACATCATTTAGGCCATGGATGGCATTGGATTGAATTGCAAAATGTGGGTTTTAGGGTGGTATTTCAGTTTTTGGGTGTGTGTTAAATAAATAGGCCTTTTCAGTCAGTAGGTAACCCTGGGCGTTCAGCTCGCGGACTTTGGGCAACTCCGCACTGCGCGACCACGCGGACTTACACTTTTTATCTTCTTCGCGCGCTCAATATACGTTTTTGCGCGCGCGATAACGACTTTTTGTGACGATCGCGATGCCGAACACGCAGAATTTACAATCTGGCGAAGAATATCTCTCGAGCAGCATAAAACCTTCTCGAAAATGATGATTTAGTTCATTTTGCACAAAAAACTCCTCAGGTTGTCATTTAGATGTAGTTTTGTGAGCAAGGAGTCACTTTTTTTTTTTTACAATTTTTTTCAAGAGGAAGGAAGTTGCCCAGAGTCTCCAACTTCCTGGTCCTGTCCTTTGTCTTCACTTTCTTGTTATTGTGGGTGGCCTGGCCATGTGGGTGGCGGCCATTTTGTAAAGCCAGGCATTGTGCTTTTGCAATAGGCCTGCATTGTCTGTCTTGCCTTCCTTTTCTTGTTGTTGTGGGTGGCATGGCCATGTGGTGGCGGCCATTTTGTGGGACCAGCCACTGTGCTTTTGCCATAGGCCTCCAAGCTTGCGGCCTAGTCTGCCAGTAGGCCCAGAGGTAGTCATCATGGGTGCATAAAAACTGTTTCTGTGTTGTCTGTTGAATTGTAACATCATTTAGGCCATGGATGGCATTGGATTGAATTGCAAAATGTGGGTTTTGGGGTGGTATTTCAGTTTTTGGGTGTGTGTTAAATAAATAGGCCTTTTCAGCCAGTAGGTAACCCTGGGCGTTCAGCTCGCGGACTTTGGGCAACTCCGCACTGCGCGACAACGCGGACTTACACTTTTTATCTTCTTCGCGCGCTCAATATACGTTTCGCGCGCGCGATAACGACTTTTTGTGACGATCGCGATGCCGAACACGCAGAATTTACAATCTGGCGAAGAATATCTCTCGAGCAGCATAAAACCTTCTCGAAAATGATGATTTAGTTCATTTTGCACAAAAAACTCCTCAGGTTGTCATTTAGATGTAGTTTTGTGAGCAAGGAGTCACTTTTTTTTTTTTTACAATTTTTTTCAAGAGGAAGGAAGTTGTTGGGTGGCCAGGCTATGTGGTGGCGGCCATTTTGTGGGACCAGCCACTGTGCTTTTGCCATAGGCCTCCAAGCTTGCGGCCTAGTCTGCCAGTAGGCCCAGAGGTAGTCATCATGGGTGCATAAAAACTGTTTCTGTGTTGTCTGTGGAATTTTGACATCATTTAGGCCATGGATGGAATTGGATTGAATTGCAAAATGTGGGTTTTTTTGGGGGGTCTATTTCACTTTTTGGGTGTGTTAAATAAATGCCTTTTTTGCGTGTGTATGTGTTGTTGTAGTGGTTGTCTAACTTTCCAAACTGTTTTTAGCCATGTGGATTTTAGTTTTTGCATTAAAGCTGTGTGTGTTTTATCAGGCATCCTTTGTCTGGCCATATATAGGCCTGCTTGAGTTCATTGTTTGCCGTGCCTTGTGCCTGTGAGTCACCATGTTGCTGGGGGCCATTTTGTGGTGGTAGTTAGTAGTGTGCTGTTTTTGCCACATAGGCCTGCGTGTCTTTCCATTGTTCCTCTTGTCTTACTGCTTCCAAATCCATCCCCATTGCCAGCTGCAGCTCCCTGATGCTGCATACATCCCACGTGATGCACAAATTTAGGCCAAACATGCTCCACTACATTTTAGTTTTTGTTCTTTGCTATTCTTATTCTTCCAGAGTGTACACACTACACAGTACACCAGGAAAGCCCTGGCCTTGTTGTCAAAGTCTCATAAATGGCTACACTGTTGTTGGTCACTGAGTTTCTAAAATTTAATAATTGAGGCAACCACACACTAAGTTCTATATTATATTAGCTTGATTTGTGCTATCGTTTGACTGATGTTCTTCTGGCTTTTTTGCTTTTAGGTGCACAAAGACTGAGGAGGAGGTGTGTCATCATTGCCCGTTGCACTGCCAGACAGACATCCTGCTGCTGTACACAACGTGACGTGTGACCTGACCAGACATCTCTGCAACTGAGTGCTACTGACATCTGAAGAAGATGGGCCCAAAGAAAGCAGGTACCAGGTCCTCCAGTACCAAGAAAGTTGCTATTGAGAAGAAGGAACAGAAGAAGGAAGTGACACTTAAGTCTGGTGTGCCGCCCAATACCTTTTTCGGGGGAAAAAAAATTACGCCTGCAGCAGCGGTGTCCGGGGGCAAGCTGGGGGCAGCACCTCCGCATCAGTGGGCCCAACCCACCAACCCAGGCCCAAGCACATGAGTGTGGAAGAGGTAGCCAGCCTAATGGTGGAAAGCAGTGATGCTGAGCCTGAGATAAACTTATCGCTATCTCAAAGTAGTACCCAATCAACGCAGGAGGAAACACAGCAGATAAGTGGTCAACAACAGCCGCAACCACCGCCTGCAATAGTAGTTGTTGTTCCTCCCGAAGTAGGGGCAGTTCAGGAAATTGAGCCTCATGCAGAGGTAGAAGAAGAAGCCACTCATTCAGAGGATCCATTGTCTTCCAAATCTCCAGCAAGGAAAAGGGGGGGTAGTCCATCAAGTTCTTCGCCAAGCCCCCCTTCTGATGATCTAGATGCCACTTGGAAGCCACAAACTGAGTCTGAGAGGGAGACACGTCCCAAGACCAAGCTAGGGAAAAGGAAGGTTCCAGAAAGCCTAACACTTATGGAAGTCGATGTAGAACAGCAGGATGATGATGATGATGAACCAGTCATCACGAACATCACTCCCGGCCCCGAGGAGATGGAGACCAACATTATTACCCTATCCAAAATTGCTGCGAGGGATGTAGCACGCATACCTCCACAGGTAACACCAACACGACCTACAGCTTCCATATTTGCATTAGCAAAGGCCCGGCAGCGACCTACATCCAGCACAACCACCACCTCAGTAGAAGTAGGTAGTGGTACAGCACAGAGTCAAATTCAACACACACCCTCCAGTTCATCCGGCATTGGAAGTGGCACCTCCGGCAGGAGGCAAAAGTTAAGCTCCCCAGTTTGGGACTTCTTTACGGTTAGCGAAAAGGAGGAGAACATTGCTATATGCTCCATTTGTAATACCTCTGTTAGTCGTGGTAAGCTTGGTACAAACTATGGTACCGGAGGCCAAATGACCCATCTGAAAAAACACCACTTGATCAGCTGGGAGGACCACCTTCGCGGCATAAAAACTGCAACCATTGGTGGTGGGGATAAAGGAGTAGAAGATCCGATCACGGTGGAAGAGGAAGGACAGGGAGACATTCTCTCTGGTAGTGGTACACAAAGTCTCCCAGTCCCCAGCAGTGCAGTGTTAACGTCGCCCACATCTTCAGCAACATCTCAGTGGCACAAGAGTAAGAGTCAGCCTGAGACACCAAGGAGTACCGCAATGAAAAAAAGTGCGTTGTTGAGCCTAAGAGAAAGGAAAACCATGCAGCCTACCATTATCAGCCTGTTCGGGGGGGAGGGGCAGTACGAACGCAACCACCCAATAGCACGTTTGTACAATGCGAAGCTGGCTAAAATGTTAGCACTGGACCTTCTCCCTTTTTCTTTTGTTGAAAGGGTGGGTTTTCTGGAATTTGTGACAACCATCTGCCCAAAATGGCATGTTCCCAGCCGCTACTATTTTGCCAGAGTTGCTGTTCCAGCACTACATCACGACGTGCTGGAATTGCTTGGAAAAGCCTTGAAGCAGAGTGCTGTTCACAGTATCCACCTGACAACAGACATGTGGATCAGTTGCCAAGCCACAGATTACATGTGCATCACTGCACACTGGATCTCTTTTGCGGGGGTAAGAGAACAGATATCTGCTGGTGTTGACGCTGCTGAGATTTTTCATGCCACTCGCAAACATGCAACTGTAGCCATGTTTGCCATGGAGAAATCTCATACTGCTGCAAACATTTTGGAAGAGTTTAACACCAAGGTCTTTAAGTGGCTGCGCCCAAGAGGGCTTAAGATTGGTTTTGTTGCCACGGACAATGGCAGTAATGTAGTTAAGGCCATGGGCGATGGTGGCTATTTCAGGGTCCCGTGTTTGGCACACTGCATTAACATTGTTGTTCAAGACTTTTTGAAAAATGAATCCAAAGTCAGCAACTTACTGGCCACCTGCAGAAGAATATGCACACATTTCAGCCATTCTTTTAAAGCCCGGAAGCAGCTGAGGGTCATTCAACGTGAGCATAAAATGCCAGTCAAAGCACTCATCCAGGAGGTGCCAACACGTTGGAACTCAACTTATTACATGCTTGATCGTCTGTTTGACCTGTACATACCACTCAATGCTTATGTCATGCAAAGATTAGGGGAACCTACTGTGAGAGGCATGACCGTTGAGATGGGTCAATGGGACCTCATTAAATGCCTGACTGAGATGCTACTTCCTTTTGAGATCTTCACACGTGAAGTCAGCAGGGAGGACTGTACTATGGGCCAAGCTATCCCATTGTTGCACATGCTAGAGCAACAGCTGAAGGAGGTGTCTGAAACGTACGCAGGTGTGGATGACAAACAAGACGCATATCATTTGGCGGAGTCCTTAGCCGCTCGCTTATCTGTAAATACAAGGATTAAAAATAACATTGTGTCACAACAACATTACATTAGTGCCACAATTTTGGATCCACGGTACAAAGTATTTCTGAACAGTAAGGCAGTAATTCCTTTTTCGGAAGTGGATGTTGCCAACTACAAAACTTTGATAGCTGAGGAAGCCACTATTTTCGAAAACGAACGGCTGTTAATTACAGGCCCCCCACCCCAGGCCATAACAAGTACTACAGGGCATCCAGAGTCAAGTTCTACTTCGGAGCCTGAGGGCAGTGCGTTTGCCTCCCAGCAGTCACTGACACCAACAATAACATCAACAACAGCAAGAACAGGATCATCCACAGTACAATCGGCAACTGATTGGTTTCTACGGCAGGGGTATGGTAAGTCCAGTGCTGATGCAAAGGCAAAACAGGCCGAGCACATCGGAGCACCCCTGAACATTGAGCGGACGGTCCAGGCCTATCTGGATGACCCAACAGAGGTCTTCATGGATCGAAACCCATTGGTGTATTGGTATGGGAAAAGAAGCCAATGGACAGTGCTCAGCAGGCTGGCGATAAAGTATCTGGCTTCCCCTGTCGCAAGTGTCTCTTCTGAGCGTGTTTTCAGTGCTGCTGGTGCCATTGTAACTTTGAAAAGGACCAGTCTCTCGCCCAAAAGCGTGGAGAGGTTAACCATGATCAAAATGAATCAGCACTTTATACCACCGGATTACAAAATACGTGAATCACAGCAGGAAGAGGAGAGCGACTTGGATGACGTAAGTAGTGGGTTACAGGACCTACTTCTGTCCGAACCACCAGAGTTTGAGGACGAGCTCCTCTTCCCTGACAACTAGGCTTTCAAATTGTTACTTTCTTCCTTCCTTTATTTGTCTGTGTATCTGTCTTTCTGGTTCAAATCAAATCACAACAAATCCATCACCACCGTCTTCTCTTTTATTTCCCTATTGGAGTTGCACGTCTGTGCATTTAACTGTCCACTCTTCAGAGTCCTGCTTCATCTTCCTGTCTCGCCCTAATTAGTACATTTCCATCAAGCCAGACATTGGAGTACAAGAAATGTTGCCTTTAACAGTCCCTCCATAAGAAGTGAAACGTGACTATAGCTATCCTCCGTTTTGTTTCCGAGCCGAAACTCATCAGTGTCCGAAGGCTACCGCCTCTGCAGGCATCCACAACTCTTCACTGTCAGAACTTGGGCAGGCATCCAAAAGTAAACTCATCACTGTCCGAAGGCTACAGCCTCGGCAGGCATCCAAAGCTCCTCACTGTCAGGACAGAAGGTACTTGGCAGAGAAAGACAAGACTCTTCGAAGAAACTTGCTGACATTTGTGCAAACTCAATTGACCAGCAATGAGCGCTACCCAGGCCGCGGCCCATCATCACAGTGCTGACCATGTGAAGCAACTTAAACTGTGACAAAGTGCCACAGATGAATAAGACGAAAACCGAAACAGCGACTAACACTCAAAATGAATGTGGAGTAATGATGAGGCCACTGCCCCGTTAAAAAAAAACACACACCTGTCAGAACTAGGCATCTGATGATCTGACAGCCAAAGAGAAGAGCAAGACAGGTAATGATGGCATGCATTGGATGCTTGCTGACTCTGAGCGATTGCTGTTGTTTGTTGTGTTGATGTTGTGCATGAAGTCGAACTCTACTCTACTAGTTAATCTACAAAGTGAAAGTGACTCAAGTGACAGTCAATGTTTCCCTTCTTGTTGTTTAATAACCAAATTGTACTCCTACTACTGCAGGTGCAGGCCAATATCTGTTGCAATTTTTTAATATGGAATATGGACTTAATCGGAGTCACTACAGACTGAGTTGGAGTTGGACAACACGTACCACACCATGATGATGACCATACTATCTTTGCACGCAGTCAGTCAGTTGGATCGGAGATGATTGAAGGAATAAATGCATTTCATGAAGTGGCATAAAAGGTAAACATAAACACAACAATTCAACAAGAAAGTAAACACAGCAGAACCTACATGTCCATGTAGTGGTGGAGTCGAGTGTAGTCATATGACTGACAGCGGCGCATTGATTTTGTCACTTAATTTTGAAAATGCTAGGTTGCTGTATATGCCTTTTGTCTGGCTCTGTCAAAAATTAAGGTAAATGGAGGTTGGGTCACGGGCTGGTGCTGTGGTGGGCCTGTTCTGTCCTGTTGTTGTTGTAGCTTAATGCTGTAAACAGAATATACACGATATATCCAAGCCGCCTCAGTCTGAAAGTGTTCTCTCTTCTCTTCTTGGACTCCACCGTAATTGATGCTTTTTTTTATTAATTGATTTTTCAATATCCCTTTTGTTTTTCCATCTACACTTACAGGCCGGCCTTTACCCTGTGCTATACTGGGAGACACAACTCACACTTACCTTACCAATCCGCATCAGGCAGGCAGTGGCACCCAAGATTGATGTGCGGAGCGTCCATGGAAGATAGGACCAAGAGGAAGGACGAGATTCAACTCCACAATTTGACCAGGATAATACAGTAACTCTAGTATCATTCATCATTCGTCTTTTAATTAATTTGAATCCTTTTTTCTCTTCAATCATTACGACTGTGTGTTGTGTTGTTGTTTGTTTGCTAATTGATCCCTACAACTATTTTTTAATTTTCTTTGCTATCTTTAAAAGTAAGCCCGGTACAACATGGAATTTGGGTCTCTGAGGGCATATTACAGGCAAGGCAAATTGCATAGAATATACTGCTGCCCTGTACTGTCTAATTGTCTAGTAGTAGTTAGTAAGTACTACTCATTAACCATCAAGTTATCTTCATCATCATGCATGCATTTCCTTTTTCTCCCTTTATCGATTTATTGGATAATATCATGGTCGACTGCCAAGATTGCGCTTTGCTTTTGTTGTGTCCATGCGTACTGTTTTTCTTTGTCAAACCTTTCCCCAAACCCCCTTCCCATCCATTCATCAAACCCTAACCCTCTTCCCCCGGGCTGTGATTTATATTGAGGTGTGATGTGACTACATAAAATGTACACCAATTGATTACACGCTTGCTGGGGCAGATGTGGTGAAAGCAACACTAATTCAATTTCAAGGCAGGGCGAGGAGCTTCTTCTGCTTGCCCACCCATGCTCAGTCTATGTGCAAGCCAATTTTTTTCCCAAAGGGACCGTCACCTAATACATCATAATTAATTGCCGGCATTGATTAGATTCATCATCAGCATCCTACCACAGCAGTAAAGGTTACGAATTACGATTGTGTTAAGTTAAGTGACTCACTCGACACAACTACAGTTTGTAACTTCTTGTACTAGGCTGTCCCCGCCACCATTATGTTTTATTTGACTTTAGCAGTTGCAAATGCAATATTGTTTGTTTGGCAGTCTTCTTCTGTACTGTACTTTACTTCGTTCTACTACTCCTCCCACAGTCGCTCTCAGGCAAGTGACTGTCTCTTTTTTATTTTTTTTGCAAATGCTACTGCCAGTGTCTACTACTACCACCACAACCATGGCATCTTCTCCATTCTCTTGGGAAACCATGCAGCCATCGCTGTGCCGAACTTAATCATCATCAATCACAGGTAAGATAAGTTTGGTGGGAGGTATAATGGACTAGGAGGAGAGACTGACAGTACTAGTAGGACAAATAACTCAGTGAGGGGTACCGCATCTATCTGTTTGTGTTACATCATCGGCAGATTATTTAAATCAAACACTGGCTGCGGCCCTGCAGCAGCAAGGAAACCATGTGACGTAAATTCGTAAAACAGTAACCCCCCACAAAACATTAACATTGTATGTTTAAGTATAAATATAATTTATTACCCTAACAAAAATAAACTATCCCACACCTGACCACCCCTCTCCCTAACCCCAACCAATGTCCAAAACGAAAAAAGTCCAAAGAATGTCCAGAAATCCCAACGCCCAATTCCCACCCACCAACAAAAGAAATAAAAAAGGGGCAATCCAACAGGGTCCTATAGTTCTTCTTATATTCGGCGGGCTTTTAGGTGTTTGTCCACCAGTATTTTGACACGCTCCTCTAGTTGCTCCTCTAGCCGTGAAATCCGGAGGAGCATCTGGCGGCGAAATGCCCTGCAGTGGCATCCAGGGTGGGGGACAGCAGTGCTGGCTGATAGAGAATTGCGGTGGCGGGCGGCTGCCAGACCGCGGCGCCGTACCACTGGAGGTGGGGCCTGGCTGGGGCCCGGGGCATCGGAGGAGGCTGCAGCTGCTGCCACCTCCTCCTCCGCCTGAGCCACCAGCCGCCGGTACTCCTCACAGATGGCCTCCAGTTTCCGGCGCCGGGCCCTGGCTGCCAACTCCTTCCGGGATGGTTTTTCTTGGGAAGGAGTACTATCTATATCAAGAAAGAAAAAGAATATTGTTGTAACCAGTACTCTTAGCAAAACAGTAACACAAAATTAATTCAACACATAGTGGCACAGTAGCACTAGCAAGAAGCACAGTACATAACAATTGTGGTAATAATCTATCTATCCTCCCACTTCCTCGGCCTCTAACATTTGTGGGAGTTTCAGGCATTATACTAGCACTATGGACTCCAGTACACAGTACACCAGTCTTCTTCTTATCTCTAGTTTAGCGAAATTACATAACCTGGTTGTAGCCGGCATGCCAGCTCAGTCATCTATGCTTGCACCCAAGACAAACATACGAGTCATGACGCAGACTCATGTTAGTTTTATTTACTACTGTCTGCAGGTGGGGAAGCTCGTATTTTTCTATTACGGGTGGCACTGGCCATACTCTCTCTGTTACATGAAGGGCAATTGGTCAATTTCACTTTCACAGTGCCCAGGCTACTACAAAAAGGCAGATTATATATCTGATCCAATGATCATTGCTTATATATGGGACGACGACATAAGGTCAGTAGCGGTCGGTGGTGGGAGTGCTGCCGGGCGGTGACGTGGGGAGGGGCAGGGTGGGGGTAGTAAACTATGGATTACGGCCAATTACAGGTAAGTAAACATATAAATAAATAAAACTAATTTCGTTGCGCACACTGCATCGCATTTGGCGGTGCAGTGCGCACAATGAAATTTGCTTTATTTATTTTTATGTTTACAGTAAAGTTTCCTGTATTTGGCCGCGTAATACATTGTTTACTACCCCCCACCCAGCCCCTCCCCACATCAGCGCCCGGCAGCACTCCCACCACCGACCGCTACTGCATAAGGTACTTTGTTTTGATTGACTGTGTAACCAACAGATAGGCCACCCTTTGCAGGCTGGCTGACACATTCGAAAATAAATTAACATAGGTAGGGAGTGGTCCTCGGAGTCGAAGGAAGGTGCTTGATAACTAACTATACACAATATATATGATGTGCTTTCAAACTATTGTGAGTCAACTGTATTCTGAAAATACAACTTGTATTCCCCTCGGCTTTGCTACTCTGGCGCGGTTTCTTTTACATTCCCTTAAAACTAAGACTCTGCATCCCGTGACAGTCTCCACCTATGCTGTCTATGATGAATACATACAGGCATCCATCCATTCTAAGTAAATGTCTATCATTCTTCTTAATCTCTCCACAAACCTTACTTTGTTTCACCAACAACAACCCATGCGTCCACTCCTTCCTTGCTTGCCTTGGCTTTGAGTTTCACCCAAACACCGCTGATGATTCTTGCTATCCACAGTATCCACCCATACTGTGTCGCCCACCCAGGCAGGCATCCATTCTTCTTTCACCTTCCACCCATCCTTCAACAACACATGCATCTGATTCCTATCAGCCACCTATCCATGCTTCCAACGTATCCTTCTCTGCCAGTCATATTAAATCTCGCCCGTCCTTCCTCCTTCCACCCTTCTTTCCCTTTTTGTTCAACACATCCATCAAGGTCATCTGATCTGACTTTTAGTCTTCTCCATAAAACTTTCAAAGCTGAGTTGGAGTCAGATAGAAGAGGCCATTGGTTAATCAAGTCACGCTGCTAATGCTATTGCTACTGCATTGCTAATGCTAAGTAAAGGGTGTCTTCTTCAACCGTTGTATAATGTTCACTACAACTTCATACCTAATAAGTCTCAACAACAGTACAGTGAGTGAAGTGAACACCCTTCCAGCTAGTGCAATGTCAATAAGTAATGAATATAACTTACCACCACCCGCCACTGCTGCAGGCTCACCCCCTGTAGCTCCTGCAGGTGCCGCATCTCCTGCCCCCTCCGGAAAGGTCGCATCGCCGCTGGCCCCGCCGGCACTGGTGGTCGCTAGTACGCCTAGAAAAAAACATGACACATTTTTAGATGCCTGTACACCTCCCCCTATTTATTCGTTTTCACTAGCAAGATTGAAAAAAAAGTTAATACATACATATACATCACTAGTCCAAATCGGGTACTAGAGTAGAGTCAGTAGACAGTAGTAGTGTTATGGTCCCTAGGGTCATTATTATAGTATTCTCTACTCTTTGCAAAGTTAGCCTGAGCCATGCAACCATTTTTCGCTTCATGTCTTTTGCGCATGTTACCTCGCAGCTTGTTGTGCAGTAACAGTAAGACGCCTTTTTGAGCCAACATGAGCTCATACAGCTACTGTCTGAGCGTTGCGTACAAGAGGTCGAAAAACAAGCCACTTTGTTATGGAGTTCGGTTAGTCGGTATTGCTTAGCCATAAGTAACATGTTACACTTTTTGGCATGACTGAGAAATGCTTGCATTATACTATCTAACGCGCACCATTTTTCTCATAACAGGCAGAAGATTCCCTTCTACGAACCAGAGATTTGCAGAGCTTATGAATGATGCATGTAACCAGTAATTCTACGTTCTACGGTGAGGAGTCTCCCAGAATTTGCACAGATCTTTTGTCTTCTATCATGCACTTGTAACAATGTTTATTGTTTTAATCTTATGCATTTTGCTGTTGGAGCTGGCTGGAGTACACTGAATTTTATAGAACAACATACAGAGCTTGTTAGTTGAAAATAAACCTTTTGAACTTACACATAGACGCTGTGATATTTGGTGTGGTGGTGGTGGTGGACTTACACGAGTGAGTGAGCGAAAGGGTGTTATCTGTTCTGGGTTGTTTAATCATTGGGTATCTTCGGGTGGGGGTTCGGGGACCTAATGAGACACTATAGCTAGTCGTTCAGGGGATTGTGGGTTCACTTCTGACTGAGGTGTGAGGAAGGTCCAACCTCCCATCACCAACAACCTATTTTCTTGTGCATAGTTCTGTATGTGGCTGTGCAGAATCCCCACATCAGTAGTAGTATGTACTATATCCTATCAAAAATAGTCAAATATCTGGTTGGGCATTTTGTTTGTGGTAATTGTCAAAGCCTCAAGATTAAGAAGACTAGAAGAGGACAACCCAAAGGACTGGACTCAGTGGCTAGAGCTATTGGTCAATCTGAGTTTTATTCAAAACCGTAAAATAAAGAGTGGCAAACTGGGCAAGCTTAGCGACAGACTAATAGTAGTAGTACAGACATTCATAGCAGAGGCAGTTAGAACTTAGAGGCAGGGATAACCAGAATTTAGAAACAGATAGTCAAGTCAAGATCAAAGAAGCTTTTGTAAAAAATAGAATTAGGAAGTGGAACCAGAATTAATAGTTCGGAAAAAATAAGGTGCAGTAAAAGTTAGGGCAATATAATTGTTAATATTAACCACTGGAGGACTTACTGGGGCCAGCAGCAGGGCCCTCGGTAGAGGAGCGGTCCTCTGGTGGTTGTCCCGCCGACTCGGACCCCGTATTCTTGCCCCTGGGTGCTGCAGATCAGTGATCATGTAAGATATAATAAAGAAAGACACAAACATTAATGATTGCTGTGAAACAAATAAATTATCTAAAAAAACGCTCAAAAAACGTTTTAGGAAACAAAAATTGCAATAAAATTGACCTATCTAATCCGATCGACTACTGGCTTGCGGGATTCACGGACCGTCTACTTATTTAGGAACACTAATTCAGTGTTCCATTCTGATTGATTCAAATCCAGAACACTAACTAAGCCTAAGTACCACCTGACCGAGCCCACCTATTCCAGACGGGCCAATTGTTCACTAAGTCTGCATTTCCATTTTTTTTAGCCCTCAAAAATGCATAGATGAGAAGGAGGACACATGCATAAATTTGTGCATACACCAAATTGTTGGTTGGTTGCGTCTGATGTTCTGCTACTGACTGACACTGCTAAGCCTACCACTCACTAAACAAACTACAAAAGGTTCGACTAAGGACTGGGGTAAGCAGCACTCAGTGACAGAGGATGCGTCACGCAGACCACTCAAAAATTATCAACTAATAGTAACTAAACCTAGTATCAATCCATCCACCACTATTTGACAGGAGGACAAAGGAAGGACTAGAGTCTCTCTAGCAATAGCATTACCTAACTTAAGTTCTCTAAAGTAAACTCTTACATAATAATGACAAGCGAGCGCAAAGTTGCAAACAAGTAAGAGTAGCGCCCAGCACCTGTGTCCTACAATCACAGAAGATTTTGAAACGTAATTTACCTGCAATGTAAGCAGCAGTATTCTTGTTATTCGTAAAAAATTATACACGATACTTATACTACTCTATATATTAGCTACTCACCAAGCCCCACGACCTCGACACCTAGCAGGTCCAACAGGTCCTGCTCCCGGTCCAGGATGTCTGACCACCGGTGTGCCAGCTGGTTATGGGTACGCCGGACCCCTGAGCAGCGAAACACTGCCCGGCGCACCTTCGCCCACCGGCGGTGATGCTCCTGGGTAGGGTACCCGGAGCCTGGCCTGCCGCCTGCTGCCAAGGGCAAGAGGAGGTGGCGCTGAACAAAAAAAACAACGGCGGCCACCTCCTCCTCACTAAAAAGCTGCCGGGCTTGCACCCCTGCAGGGCGCAGTCTGCCGCAAGGCAGGCGGCTCTTGGGCGCACGCGCCTTGCCCTTGGAGCTGTTATTGCTGCTGCTACCCTTCGCCATGGTTCTGGGGTGTGTCGGAGGAGGCGGAGAAGAAAAGTTAGAAGGGAAAAATAAAGTTAGGGGAAGAAGTAGGAGCTTAAAGAAGAAAGTTATATAAAACAGTAGAAAAGTAAAAAAAAACACAGAAAAAAGTAGAAATAAATGCAAAATATAGACTTAGGCACAGAGAGAGATAGATAAGAAATAAAGAAAAATTGAAAAACAGTGTAAAAAACTAAGGATTGCAAAGATTGAGGGAGGATAGAAAAGCAGGCCCAGAACCATAGCATAGAGTGAAAAACAAGATGGCCGCGCCCTTTGCGACCGCGTGGGTAAGTTCGCGCAATATTTGTCCCCGAGCACGCAAAAAGCGTCGCGAACACGTACGACGCGTTCCCGAACATGAAATGCGCATCGCGAGCACGCTATACGCGACCCGGAACAGGAAATAAGGGATCGCGAACGGGCGGGACAAGTGAAAAACAAGATGGCCGCGCCCATAGGCGACCGCATGGGTAAGTTCGCGAGATACTATCCCCCGAGCATGCAAACAGCGTCCCGAACACGCACAACGCATTCCCGAAGAAGAAAAACGCATCGCAAACGGGCGCGACAAGCAACTACGCACTCTCGCGTAGCTACGCGTAGCTCGCGTAGCGCTTCAACGTCTTCGCGTAGCTTCGCGTAGCGCGACTAATCGAACTACGCCCAGGGTTAATCGTTAAATCCCACACCCAGCCCAAGTCCTGCAGGCCTCCAGTTACACCCTCATCCACCGTGACAAACATATGTAATAGCAGAGATCCACTCCGTATACTATCATGGAATGTCAATGGGATACTGGATAGGGTTAAACGGACGGCAGTCTTGCGATATGCCCAACGCCAAGCGTCCGATATAATCCTACTTCAAGAAACCCACCTTATGGGCAACAACTACCCCTTTCTGGCACAATACGGCTATGACAGGGCTTGGCACTCAGGGTTCACCCGAGGATCACACGGAGTGGCAATCCTCATACGGCACAATCTCCCCTTTGTACTCACAATGGCCACTAGTGACCCCCAGGGATGCTTCATGGCCCTAAGAGGAACTATAGGAGGAAACGCTCTTAACTTAGTCTCCATATACTCCCCTCCATCGATGCTCATATCGACGTTAAAATGCACTACAGACCTTATCGCCTCTCTACCCCCAGGATTGACATTAATTGGAGGCGACTTCATTGCGGTCATGCAAACAGATCTTGACACCACAAGCGTTCCTTCCGCCACAAGATCCACACACGCTAAACACCTAACAAACTGGGCAAGTACCCTAGGTATCTGTGACATCTGGAGAATCTGGCATCCCCATAGCAAGCAATTCACCCACACCTCTGCAGCACACCACACCCACAACCGAATTGATAATATTTTTATGCCTGCAATAGACTGTCAAAAGATCAGAGAAGTCGCCATCCTTCCCAGGGGCATATCTGACCATTGACCCATACTCTTAAGAGTGGGTGACCCCCCTGACATACTTCGCCCGATGTGGAGGATGAATGCATGGTTCCTCCAAGATAAAGACTTCAAGAAAACTGTGGAGACAGAGCTCCAACAGTACTTTTTCACTAACCATAACTCTGTCTCCTTCCCGGGTACCTTATGGGAAGCAGGCAAAGCCACTATCTGCGGCTTCGCCAAGGGCCAGCTCAAACTCAAATGCCTAGCCCAAGACACCCAAATCACTCTCTTGGAGGCCCAGGCAACTCTCCTTGAGAAACGTGCGCCTGGAAGGCAAGGCAACACACAAGAGAGGCAGCTCGCGCATTTGAGAGATGAAATCAAGCAAATCTCCATGGAAGCCGCTAAACTACTATGGAGATCCTCTGTAGCCAGGGTGTATGGGTGGGGGGATAAAAATGGGAAAATCCTACATAGATTAGCTACATACCCTATGGCCAATCGCATAATCCCGGAGGTTAAATATCCGCAAGGCATCATCCACCGCTCGCCCCCAGCGACGGCCCAGGTCTTTATCACTTATTATTCTAAACTCTACTCAGAACAGCACCCCGTAATCTCCCTTTCAGAGCTAATCAGCCTGGAACACCTCCACCTTCCTCACCTTAGTACAGCCAAAACAGCTGAACTTGATCTTCCTATTACCCAGGAAGATATTAATGATGCCATATTGCACACTGCAGCAGGTAAAACCCCAGGCCAGATGGTCTCCCGCAGGAGTACTATGCTGCCTACCGAGAGATACTCGTTCCGCATCTCTCTGACGTATATACTGAAGCTGTCGAGAAAGGCTCGTTTACACCAGCAATGGACGCCGCTACCATTGTGGTCATCCCTAAAACACAACCTCCCTCACCAAACTTATCTTATCTTATCTTAATTGTGACTTATAGAGCGCTCGTTCACCGATTGGTTTCATGGCGCTGGAGACTAGGTGGGTGCCAATCCGGAACAGTTTATTCATAAGCTCGTGTGAATAACCAAGTTTTAAGAGATTTTCTGAATAGGAGCAGATTGGTGCTAAGTCTAATTTCCAGGGGGATGGAATTCCACAGGCGTGGGGCCAAAGTCGCAAACCTGCAGCCCCCGTGACGTTTCAGTTTAAAGGTGGGTATTGTCAAAAGGTGAAGTTGAGCTGAACGAAGATTCCGAGTGGGGGTATAACGAGAGACAAGATTATCAATGAATTTTGGGCTATGGCCGTTTAGGGATTTAAACACCAGACATCCGACTTTAAAGGCACATTGCTGCGGAATAGGGAGCCAGTGCAGCTTCCTAAGGAGGGGTGAGGCGTGCTGCCATCTGGGCTGATTATGTATCATTCGAGCCGCTTGGTTCTGCACCAGCTGAAGTCGTTTGGTGAGGCCAAGTGGAAGTCCCAAGTAGGTGGCATTTGCGTAGTCCAGACGAGACAGCAAAAGAGCTATTACCACCTGGACCAAAGCAGTGTGGGACAGAAACCTACTTATTTTCCTAATTTTTCGAAGTTGTAGGAAACAGGCAGAGACCACTGTGCCTACATGTGCTTTTAAGGACAGGTCGTTGCCTATTGTA
Organism: Calotriton arnoldi; assembly: GCA_963921515.1. Classification (NCBI taxonomy): domain Eukaryota; kingdom Metazoa; phylum Chordata; class Amphibia; order Caudata; family Salamandridae; genus Calotriton; species Calotriton arnoldi. Next base: position 1,514,819 of record CAWUFW010003869.1, on the reverse strand, counting down.
ACCCCTAAACTTTTTACTGAGGTTGAGGGGGTAGGGGGAGGTCCCAGATTATTAGGCCAATATTGTGGACCCCATGGGTTGCAAGCTCCCCCTGTCAAAATTAGTTCAGTTTTGCTGGGATTAAGTTTTAAATGATTAAGATTCATCCATTGCTGGTTGAAAAGCATAATAGATTGAAAATTGGTTATAGATTCAGGGGAATTATCAATTGAGAACATGAGTTGGAGGTCATCTGCATAATTGAAAAGGTTCACCTTCCTTTCTTTCAAAGATCTTATCAATGGGCATAGGTAGAGGTTGAACAAATGTGGTGAAATCGAAGAGCCCTGGGGGACCCCGCAAGTTGTTTTTAGTTTAGGGGCAGTGAATTGGCCAATACGGACTGCCTGAGTGCGATTTACTAAGAAGGAATTGATCCAGCTAAGGGCTAGACCCTGAAAGCCAGCCTCTCTGACACGGTCCACTAGTATGTTATGGTCGACCGTGTCAAATGCAGCTGAGAGGTCAAGCAATATCAGGGCCTGATGAGTGCCTCTGTCTGCATTTTCACATAGGGAGTCCAATATTGCCACAGTCACAGTTTCAGTGGAATGGTTAGGCCGAAAACCGGCCTGACATGGATCAAAGAATCCCGTCTGTTCCAAGAAGTTGGATAAGCATTTTGCCACATGGGCCTCTAGTAGCTTAGCCATATAGGGGAGCAGAGAGATGGGACGATAATTTGCTAGTGTCTGGGGGTCAGCACTTGGTTTCTTTAGTAGGGGGACTACTACTACTATGGCCTCCTTAAAAGCCTTGGGGACGCAGCCCTGGGACAAGGATTGATTTAAAAGGGCAAGAACTGGGTCTGGAGAGGCCATAAAGGCTGCTTTCAAGACATGAGGGGGGCAGTGATCCAAAGGAGAGCCAGATTTAACTTTAGCGAGTAGGTTATTCAAGGTCTCTATATCAATAGGTAAAAAGGAGTCCAGAGAGTGGGGGTTCCTAGGTGAAGGCGGGGTAATATCATGTGGGAGCCTGTGTGGGATGCTGGCTTTAATATCATTAATCTTATCAATAAAAAATGTATTCAAAGAATCACACAGGGCCTGTGACGGCTTGGGTTTAATTAGGACTCTCTCAGGATTTGATAATTCATCAACTATTGTGAATAATTCCTTAGCTTGATTATTAGAATTGAGAATTCGTGTTGAAAAATAAGCTGCCTTAGCTGCGGAGATGGCCTTCTTATAATCATGTAAGGCCCGGACATAAATAGTTTTTCCTGTTTGGGAGTAATCCTGCCTCCACTTTCTTTCCAGTTGACGAAGGGAGCGTTTTGAGAGTTTAAGTCAGGGGAAAACCATCTCTGAGCCTCATGTCGGCGGGTAAAGCTGATTTGTTTTAGTGGAGCATGTATGTTACTAGCCGCAAGTAACCAAGACGAGAAAGATTTTTCGTATAGGTTAACATTAGATGTGGGACACGGAGCTGTGTTGATTAAAGTGGCGATAAAATCATTATTATTAATGGAGAGCCATTTTCTCGCCATTCTTCCTCCTGCACCGAATATCGCCCAATCTCCCTCATAAATACAGGGGTCAAAATATTTGCCTCGGTCCTAGCCCACCGATTGAGCCTTACTCACCATATTCTGTCTTAGCATAACTCCTCACTGCTGGATTATTGCGTAGTGTGTTCCTGATGTCCACCAGAGCCCTTCACTTCCTGGCATTACATAAGCGTCTAATCGTGTCCCTCCACCTCTTCACCCTCTCTCCCCCCTTCTGCATATAGCCACCACATACTCACTATATTGATATCTAATATGAGACCTAGGTTTCCTTATCGCCTGGAATAATTGTGCGCATGCTGGTGTAGCGCGCATCCCCTCCGAGCGTTTCCCTTCTTACTAACTGCCTCCTTTTCACTCCTTATTTCCCTCTTTTTATTCTTTTCATCCTTATCCCCTTCCCTCTCCCTCCTTGCCACCTTATCCAGGCTACTTCTCAGGCATTCCAGATTTATTAGTCCTGATGATGATCCCATAACCGCTGTTGGGGATCGAAACGTCGCCGACACCACATCTTAAACTCTAAAATGTCATTTATCATTGTTGTGGAGTACAAGATGTTTTTACTGTGACTACTGTTTATTCTTATTGCACTCAAAAGTCACTTCAAGTTACATGCCTGAGGTAAGGAAATCTTCTGATTTCCAAACCCCGTCACGTTCTGCTCACTTTATGATGCATTATTTTCTGTGTGTGTGATATTCTTCGTTAATAAATCCTTAATTCCCAATTGGACAAATATAAGACCCAATCCTCATTGTAGTATTGTGGCTATGAAACTGTACTCGCCTTGAAAGGGACCGTTGTCTCTTATAATTTACTTCGACCCCTGGTCCCTTCTGACTGTAAGGGTTCCCTTGTTTTTTAATTACATATTTGCTCCGTAGACTGGCAGTATCTGGAAGATGTATTGGTCGAGATGGGTTTGGGCCAGCACTTCCGCAATTTGGTTAAGGTATTATATTCCCGGTCGCAAGCATGAGTGCTCGTCAATGGGGAGCTATCGGAGATGTTTCCCATTAAGAGGGGGACGAGGCAAGGTTGCCCCCTTTCAGCTCCCCTATTCGCCCTGGCGATGGAGCCCTTGGCATGCCTTAAACGGTCCGATGACTGAATTCAGGGATGGAAGTGGCCAAACTCTGAAGAAGACAAAATCGCCTTATATGCGGATGATGTCTTACTCTTTCTCGCGGAACCGGCTCAATCTGGCCCCCACTGCCTCCGGGCGCTGCACTCCTTTGGACAGGTCTCTGGCCTGAAATTAAGTCCCAGTAAGTTCGTCCTGGTCCCTCTCCACATATCAAGAGATTGCTTCGACTGACAGTCCATGATACCCATCAGAAGGCAATCATTCGAATACTTGTGAATCTGGGTGGCCTTGCTCCCTGACCTCGCCTGGTCACTCAATGTTACCCCGCTAGTGAAGAGAGCTTGAGACGATCTCCGCAAATGGCAGACACTACCGCTTAATCCCCTGGGAAGAGTTGCCCTCTTCAAAATGATACTTCCCAGGTTCCTCTATATGATTCAAAATACCCCATTCCATTTCCCACAGACCTGGTTTAAAGAATTAGACAGCCTGGCCACTAGATTCCTTTGGGGTGGGCAAAGACCTCGTATGGCCCTGTCCCAGTGCCGGATTCCACCCTTCGACGGGGGCATGGGCATGACCAATCTATACCTGTACTATCTGGCAACTCGCCTGCTCACGCTACATGATTGGTTTAATGGAGGCTGGTCTGACCCGGCGTACAGAGTTGTTCTGAACGACCTGGGCCTGGCCAGGATCCAGGCGATAATGTACGGGAGACCTATCCCTAGAACTGTACCTGTAGTGACGCAGGTTGTTCTCCTGGTTTGGGGTGCCTCCTTGCGCCATACCCAGTGGACGAACAAACTGACCCAATACACACCGCTCTGGCAGGGTACCTGGCTCCGGGAGGTCAGCGGACTGGGGGGGTTCCGGGCCTGGGACCTCATTGGTATCTCACAGCTTGGAGATGTATGGACCGGCGACCACATGCGTACCTTTCGGGACTTGCAGGCCTGATACTCCTTAAATTCCTCACAATTCTATAGATATCTGCAATTGCGCCATGCCCTCCACATGCACGTACCAAATGGCACATCATTACCAGAATATAGCCCCCCTGAGGCACAAACCATGACAGGAAACCTGGGAAAGGGAGGAATCTCACATATTTACTGCTCTCTAACTAACAATACTCCAAATACACTAGACCGGCTTAGGAGCCAATGGGAGGGATGGATCGGGCCCCTTGAAGAGGAAGATTGGAGAGATGCATTGATGGCACCTAAAACAGTCACCACCTCGGCCAGATTCCGTCTGGTCCAACTGCACTACCTACACGCTGCCTACCTAACCCCAAAACACCTTCATAGCGCAGGTCTGAAACCAACCGCATCATGTACACGATATTAACAAGACCAGGCAGACTTCTGTCACATGGCATGGGCTTGCCCCCTCATCGCGCGATACTGGGGCTCCATAGAAAGGGAACTCACAGAGGTTCTGGGTTGGGAGGTCCCACACAATCCACTAAACTGGACGGATCCAGAACTGATAAACTATTTCTTAATACAGCCATGATGGTGGCTAAGAGGGACATTGCTGCCAGCTGGAAAAACCCTGTCCCGCCTAGTATATCGAAATGGTGCAGGGGGGTGGACTGGTGCGCAGCACAAGAGAGGCCTATGTATGAAGCCAGAGGATGTCCGGCTAAACACCGCAAGGTTTGGGGCAAATGGTTGGGTCAGATTGAATAAAAGCGCCTCACTTCAGGAACTGTATGTATTATGTGGGATTCTATGAGATCATGTACTGCAAATATATGTTTTTCCGGACATATAACGTGGAGACGTCCTATAACTATTGTAATATGCTGCATTTGATTACTGCTGGTATTCTCTTGTTTAAAAAAACACTAAAATTGATTATCAAAAAAAAAAAATGGGGAGCCATAGATCAGGTTTTGCCAGGAAGAGATCGGCCAGTATGCCATCAGGACCTGCTGCCTTGTTTTTCTTGGTCGAGCTGAGAGCCATTGTTACTTCTTGGATTGTTGGTAGATCTAGCAGTGACACCGCCCCTGTTGCATAATTATCACAGTCTATGTCGCCAATAGAGACCTCGCCACTCCTATAAATTGCGGAAAAATGGGCAACCCAGTCATTTGGGGAGATTGCAACATCAATAGTGTTATTATGACTATCCTGGAAGAATGGGGCATTGATGGTCTTCCAGAAGAGACTGCAATCTTTAGTGACACTGGCTTCAAACAGCCTTTCCCAAGCCTCCTTCCTGATGACCTCCCTCCGTTCCGCTCGGGGTTCTTGTACTGGCGTCTACAAGCTCTTAACATTTCTAGGTTCTTAGGCTTTTGTTTTAAGGCCTCCATAAGCTTAGTGTGGGTCCTTGAACAGTCACTATTAAACCATTTGTACCGCTTGCTGGCACTGTGCCTTCTATCAGTTTTTAAAATGTTGTTTATTGTTGTGGTGATATCAGTGAAAGAATCTGACATGCTCTTTGGATTTAGATCACTTTTGAGGCAAGTCAGGAATTGTGGCCTATTTATGTCCAGTAATTTTTCCAAAACCATCTCAGCATTCATGGACGCCCATTTGCACATGAGACCCTGGTTTCTGTTATGGGTTATGGGAAGCACTGTTGTAGTCACTTTCCTGATATGTGTTTCAAACTGGAGTAATCTCCTCATAACCTGCCCCAGTGATCAGATCTAAAGTTTAAAAAAAAGGGAGAATTTGGATAGTAGAGAGTCAAAAACGTAACCACAGGGGGTATGTTGAAAATGACATTGAGCCTCATGTGATTCTTCCATATAAGTGCATGCAGATTTCTGTGACAAAGTGCAGAGTCTACAGTTAAAATATCCACCCCATAATATTATATAATCAGTATTCAGCTCCATGATGTGTTTGCTTAATGATGTTTCAAGACTTGCCGCTATTTCAGTGTTAGCAGAAATAAAATTATTGTGATAAAAATGTACAATAATAAGTGTGGCATTTGAATCATACGTGACATTAATAAATTGAAAGTGTGGGGAGACCAAGGTGGAAGAGCAAATTTTGTTGTCCAAGTTTGTAGTTATTAACGTAAGCAAGCCACCACACCTCCACGCGATCGGACAGCTGGTATGTCAATGGATATAAAGCCGTCTATGTATATTTTGTCGCGGGTCCAGGTCTCTTGGAAACAAATAATATCATAGTCATTTATAAAGTCTAGCCAATCGTCATTTCTCACCCTGGCCGCAAGGCCGGCTACATTCTAGAATAAACAACTAAACCTGTTATCCTTCTGCCTGAGAACTCCACTCTCTCTGGCAGGGACATTTACATCATGACTGGATGATGCCTGTCTGGGTGTTTCTTTTCTACTAGTATTTATAATGTCTCTGTCCATACATGTGGGCACCGAGGGCAGGAGAGAGACCACATGTACCTGTTTTGTTGACCTCCCAACCTCTTTCACACAGCCTGAGACAGGGGCTGACCTCTGTGTGTGTAGTCAATCAATTTGCTCGAGAGGAGAGAAAGGGTTGTGCGTTGGAATGGCAAGTAGCTCGGAGACACCCCCTTTGATGAGAGGCAGCTTTGGGGGATTTTTGCTTAGAGGGTCTATAAAAATAACCCAGAGGCACTGCCTGAATCCTTCCTCCCGATAGAGTTGGCAGGGACACTCTATCCAAAAGACAACCAGCCATGTACTGATTTCTGAAGTTGACCAAAATACATTCACCCGAGATCTCCTTTGGATGATGGCCGACCCAGGACACTCCTTGTACGTTATTTATGCTCCCATAGAGTTCCTCACAGCTAAAACGATCTGTAGATTTTTTAAACCAGTGGACAACCTTGTTTTTTAGTTGGTAATAGTCTTTGTTTTGAGGGTAAGAAGGCACATTTTTAAAATTATTACAAAAGGTGTTGCCTCTGGGGGAAGTTGGAAAATTCTTTGTGATCTGGAACTAGGGCATTCTGCCTGTTGACCTAAAATGACTGGAGCTTTATTTGTTGGCAAATCAGACCCGCTACCATGCCTCCTTTCTGAGTCTGTTTGCGGTTTGGATAGACCATCTACCGAGTTAGTGCAGGATTGTGTTTCCTGTGATTACCTAGTTGGAGGCCATCATGAACCCCCCCTGGTTTGGGTTTACAGTTGTTACTGTATGTGCCTGCGATCCTTGTGTGCCCTCCACTGGTTTTTTATAATTACTCAAAAGGGTACTTAAACTGGAACCAATTAAAATCTTCAAAGAAGTATCAATGGTGTTAAGGACCGCCAGCACAGGGTCCAGGTACCTTTTTAGGGATTTATCCAGGCACTCTAAGAGTTCGGTATGTGTCAAGCCTCCATATACAGATTCATTGACGGGCTAAGTCCAAGGCAATGACCCATTGTTTCTGCTGTTAGGGGTGGTTTCTTTGCAGCCGGAGGCGGCTTCCATTTGGTTGGTGGCTTATTGCTCCCTTTTGCTTTTTTAACGGAGGTGAGCAGCTGGGTTCAAACTGTGTACTGTGTTCATCACTGGGCACAATCATAAGGTCACCCTTAAAAACACATGGATTTTCAATGTTCCCAGTGTCCCCAGTGTTCCTAATGCTGCCAGCCTGTTGCAGAGGCTGTGCTGCACCAGCATCTCTACCCAAAGAGTTAATATGCAAGGCTTTCCTTGTGGCCCCAAGCTTCTCCTCTACGCACTCAATCTCGCTGTTGATAGCCCCCATTGCTGTGGACAGAAAACTAGTTATAGTCGCAGCCAGTGTACGTTCTCTTGTACTCGGCATTGTCAACTTTCTCTTCCCCATGCTCTTACCTTGGGTGATGCACTAAATCCCCTAAGCTGGAGATCCCAAGGGGGAAAGCCAAGGGGGGTGGCCCAGCCCAACCTCGGTCAGGGGCAGACATGTGCAGACGGGCCCGCCCTTAGCCCGGGATTTGCCTGGGCATGTCCCATGCCGCAGGGCTGCAGCAGTGTTAATGAGCACCTCCGGGCCCGAAAGTGAAGTGGATGGAGGCCCGGGGAGTCTGGGAAACCGAGTCCTCCCCTGGCCCGGTCTCCTGTGTCAGCAGCGGCAAAGCAGCAAGGTGGTGAGTTGCTTCCCTTGCCACTGGGCTGCGGCGGTGTTAATGAGCGCCTCCGGGCATGAAGGTGAAGTGGACAGAGACCGGGGAGTCTGGGAAACCGAGTTCTCCCCTTGCCTGGTCTCCTGTGTCAGCAGCGGCAAAGCTGCAAGGCAGTGATTACTTTCCTGAAGTGCAGAGTGCCACCAAAAGATTTGGATTGTGTTAAAATTAACCGAACATCCCAGGAACCAAAAAAATCAGTGCATGAGTTTTATGAAAGATTGTTATAGGTGTTTCAACCGCATAGTGGATGAGAATATCCTGAGGAAAAGGATATGGCAATTTTTGTGTCGCAGTGTGTCTTAGGGTTGAGACCAGAGATCAGTTCGTACATAACACAAAGTTTGATCTGCTGGCAGAACAAATCACTTGATGAAGTACTGAGATATGCCAAATGCTGTAGTGATGAATTGGAGATGAAGCAGAAAAACATAAAAGAGAAATTTATGTTGGCCAGACAACGTTGGCTCAGAAAGTTTATCAGAATTCTTCTTCTTTTACGAGAAATCAAGGAGGTATGCAAGGTATTGCTGTTCCACAAGTTGGTTTCCTGGTTAACCAAGGAGGCTTTAATGTGCCTCCGGGTAGAGGTAGAGGTGTTCCTGTTAACGCGGGTTCGGGAGCAGATGTTGCTGCTATGAAAAAGGTTACTCGTTGTCACACTTGTCACAGAGTCAGGCATTGGAAGAGGGAGTGTGAATATAATCCTGATAATGGTAATGGAAATGTACAAATGCAAAAAGGAGTTCCGAATCAAAACATGCCTGCACAGCAGATGCCTATGCAAGGACATTTTCTAATGATGCCAGTCCCACCAGCTCAAATGATTCCACAAAACATGGGAAATCCTAGATTCAATTGAAATCAGAAGCCAAAAATTAATACCAACCCATTTCAGAATTCAATGCACCAGTTTCCTAACTCAAATCATAACGCTTTACTGCAGGATCCCATTTTCAGAATTGATGGTTTAGGTTCTGATGCTTCTCAATGAAGGTGTCTGAGAGGGGAGGAAGATTGTGTACTTGATGCATTCTTAGAGGTAGACCAGAGTGGCCCATTTGTAGATGCTGACGTATATGGCCACCCCATACTATTTCTTATTGATAGAGGAGCTACCCTATCTACTGATTACCAATCCAATTTCAGAGAAAGGCCCAGTCAATATAGGCTAATTTGAAGTAAAGCACCAGTTTGTTGTTTGTGATTCAAGTCCAGTAAATTTGTTAGGGAGAGATTTGTTGTGTAAGTTAAATTGCACCATTTACACACTAGATGGTGTAGCTTTCCAGACCCAGGATTAGGATGTGAGGAATTTAAAATGTTTCAACAACAGACAGCTACAGCAATGTTTCCCCTAATGTCAGTTGAAGAAATGCCTACTGATTTGAGAGACACTGTAAATCCAGAAGTTTGGGATCTCACAGGAAAAGATATTGGACAAAAAACAGTGTAGAACGAGTCCGGATTAGTGTAAAAGCAAATGCGATATATCCCAGAACACCATCGCACCATTTGACCCCAGAAACCATTGCAGGAATAATGCCTGTGATAGAGGATATGTTTTATAAAGGAATTTTGAGGGAACTGATTGGGAGTCCATGTAACTCTCCAATTATGGATTTACAAAAGCCCAATGGAAAATACATGATAGTGCAGGATCTTAGAAAGCTTCATGAAATAGTGGTCTCTTGTTGCCCCGTGGTACCGAATCCAGCCACAATTTTATTTCGGATTCCATGTACTGCAGAATGGTTTACAGTCATTGATTTGTGTCAATGTAGGAAAGTAGGATCTGCTTCTTATGGTTACCCCCACTTTTTGCTTGATGTGATACTGTTTTTGACTAGTCTGACTGGGATCCTGCTAATCAGTACCCCAGTCTATGTGCTTTCTCCTAAAACTGTTGTGTATGTACTTAGGTACACCCCAGATTGGATACTGGGGTACCCTTGTCAGTCCCTAGTATATGGTACCCATGTACCCAGGGCATAGGTACCCCAGAGGTCTCTCATAGGCTGCAGCATGTATTATGCTACCCACGAGAGACCATTCAAAATGGAACTACAGGCCTGCCATTGCTGCCTGTGTAAGTTGGTGCATGCACCACTTACGAAAGATATAGGTTTACTATATCTAAGGGTCACTGCACTTAAAACCTATAAGTCACCCATCTAGCAGGCCTTTACAATCCTGAGGGCAGGGTGCTTGGTTCTTAGTGAGAGGGTGCCCCTGCATGAGCAGGACACCCCTGCAGCCTATGGAGTCCATTCTCCCGGGTTGCCAGTGAAGCAGCCATATACTAATATAGAGGGGCATTACGTGACTGCGCAATGACCATTCTCGAAAACGGCTGCAATGAACCCTATCGTGTTTGATGTCAAACATGTTGGAATCATACCCCCACACCGTTACCAGTATGGGAGGTATAATTCCGTTGGCTCCCGCTCTGGTACGAAACTGGACAAAGGACATGGGAGTAACCTCCCCCCTGTCCAGACCCTCCCCTGGGAGTGTCCCCCTGAATCTTCCCAACCCTTTCCTTAGGGTAGTTAAGAGCTTACCTGGGTGTAGGCCCCTAGATTTGTCGTGGACAAGATTCAGAACTGAAACCACTGCACTTCTACCGTCTGGGCACTCTGGCCTTCGCTGGACTTCGTTTGGGCCTGACTTCATCTCCCTTTCAGTCTGCTGCTCGTCTGTGCCTGTGCACCATACAGGATCCGTGCAGGGCCTGTGGAGCATCCAAGACACATGAAGATAATCTCCCTTGGAGTGAAGGAGTCACTCCCCTGCATTCGCAGGCACTGCAACACTGCTGACCGGTCTGATGATCCCGAGCTCCTATGGACTCCGAAGGGTTCAACAACACACGAGGTGGGTTTCTACATCCCTCGAGGCCTGAGCTGCCCTCTCACCCAGTTTGAGGTCAGAATCCCTCGTGGGGGATGCAATACCCGAACCCCTGTGCACTGTGTAGTTTTGCAAGTGCAAATGCTTGTTGGCAATTCTGCGGCAAGTGCATTGGGTTCCAAGTAGACCCAACCTCTGGCAACTTCTGCATAGATCTTCAACCACATCGCACCGTGTGCTCAGTGGCCTGTTGTTTTGTAAAGCTGCACGAGATCATCCTGCGACTCCAGTGTCTTCGACCTGTGGGTCCTGTGGAGGGTCAACTACATCTTCTTTGAGCTCCCCTGATTTCTCTGTGCTTGCCCTGACTCCCCTGCTTGTGATAAGTCTCCTGGACCTTGCTGGTCCTGTTCCTGCAACTTCTTGACCTCCTGCATGGGTTGCTTTAGCCAAGGCTTGTTGGTGCTTCCGCCGGACAACGACCCCTCAGCACTCGACATCTTTTGTGGGACAGCTCGTATGCGGCTCCTGGTCATCCTCAGCATTGCCTGGTCCCCACGGCTGCAGAGTCAAGGTCATCAACATCTATCCTGAAGCACCCGACATCGGTGGGTATTCGTCTACCGAGCCCCTGGTCACTCTCAAGTGACCCAGACTCTGTCCCCTCTGCTTTCAGGTACTCTTTGTCAAGAATCCACGTTTGGATTCCCACGGACACTTTCTCCTCTTCAGTGCAGTGGAGAAGTGTGGATCAATGGTTAGAGCGGCAGACCCTGATGCAGAGATCTGGCCCGGGACCAGGGTTCAATTCCCGCCTCGGCAGGTCTTGGGCTCAATTTCCTCAGACCTGATAATTCTCGCCTCGGTGCCTATTCTAATCATGGGTCCCACTCTGCAACTCTGGGCAATAGCTTGCTTAATCTCCACAACGGCCCCAACAGCGCTGGGATGCCTGGCTTCACCCTGGGGGTGCCCAGGAGTGGACATTTCACAGGGAAAAGCCAGGAAGGGTTCCACAGCGGTATGCGTACAGCGCCAGGACACCTCTTTGGGGGTATAAGTGCGCTTTACAAGTACGAATTTCATTTCATTTCATTTCATTTCCTCTTCCAGCAGCAGCACTTTCCTGAAGTCCTAAATTGGGTTAGACAGCGGTTTCCAACGCCACTTCACACTTATGCACCCAGCTTCCCTGGGATAACTTGGGTACCACCGTATCCACGGGTGGGGTAGCTCTCCAAACTTCTGTCTTCCACTGGGTTTCTACAGGGTCCACTGGGAAGGGTCCTTAATCTTTAAAAAACCAACCGCGACTTACACGTAGAGTTGTACAGAGCCCGTGGCCGTGTACTCACACTGCACACGCCCTCCGTGGGGTCCCTGTCTACTTACCTTGGGTGGTTCCTTGGGTCTCCAGCAATTCTACAACCTCTCGACATTGTCCTGACTCGAGTCGTGGTTTTTATACCACTTTCTTAGTATATGGTTTGGTCCCCCCCCTGGGGCTCACTGTGTATTAGTGCTATTTACTGTGATTTCTTTGCTATAGTATTGTGTGCTTTGTGTATATCTCCATGTGGGAGATACTGGAACATGCTAGAGAGCATTATATAATAAATACATATTTTTATAAATACCTTGTGTGGTTCCTTTTCATTTAATCTATACTATAAGATTGCATTCTGGTAAATCACGCTGCTTTACACTCCTTCAAGACTAAGCCTGAAGGCTGTTCTCCACAGCTACCACTTGGATAGCTTTCTAAGGTTGTCAGAGACCTCGTAAATCACCATAAGGGTTGTCTGGACTGGTGCAAGGTGCCCACTTACATTAGTGGACATCATATACCAGGCCAGCTTCTCACAGTCAAGCTTTCTTTTTTAGTGCCTTTGCATGAAGAAAGCCAGTCCTCATCTCCTTTATGTTTCAGCAGAGAGAATTAGAATGGTGTTGTGTCCCACAAGGCTATACAGAGAGCCGTTCCATTTCCAACCAGAGTCTGAAAAGAAATCTGGAGTCATTGCAAATGCCCTACAGATAAGTACTTGTACAGTACATAGATGATCTGCTTGTAGCATCAGACAAAACAAGAAGCTTGTAAACAAGATACCATTGCTTTGTTGAACCACCTGGCTGAGAATGGACATAAAGTATCCCCAGGAAAACTGCAGTACTGTCAAAAAGAAGTTCAATATCTTAGACACATTATTTAAAAAGGAGCTAGAAAGGTGTCGCTAGAGAGAGTGAAAGCAATTCTTCAAATTAATCCACCTCAAACCCAAAAGGAAGTCAGGATGTTTTTCGGAATGGTTGGCTACTGTAGGCAGTGGATACTAAATCTTTTTTTGGTGGCAAAGCCTTTACTGACACTGACACACAGAGATGTGTCTGATCCAATTCCATGGGACAATGACTGTATGAGAGCCGTCCTAAAGCTGAAAGAAAAACTGTGTTGCACACCAACGCTAAGAATGCCAGATTATACTAAAGAGTTTACTTTATTTTACAGTGAGAAAGAGGGATGCGCTCTCTCAGTGCTGACTCAGATGCATGGTGATGCCTGAAAACTTGTGGCATATTTCTTACCCACCCTTGACCCTGTTGCTGCAGGTCTTCCCGGCTGCCTTAAAGTAGTTGCCACGGTGAGCACTAGTCTAGAAAAGAGTGAGAACACAGTGATGGGATACTCACTACCTGTTATGGTCCCACACTCAGTGGAGCTTCTAATGACAAGAACAAAAACCCAATATATGACCCATAATCGTTTGACAAGGTACGAACAGATAGTATTGTCATCTGACAACTTTGTTCTAATAAGGTGTCAAATATTCAATCCATCAACTCTTGCCTGTAAATGATGTTGTTTGTGATGATATTGAACATGTTTGCCTAGATGTCACAGACGTATGCACCAAGCCAAGACCTGATATTAAAAATGAACCCCTGTTTGAGCCTAACCATGTCCTTTTCGTAGATGGCTCATGTCTAAGAAGTCATGAAGGCACATTGAGAACAGCATATGCTGTGTGCACTATAAATTATGTTGTGGAAGCTTCCTGGCTTCAAAGAGTTACCTCAGCACAATTTGCGGAACTGATTGCCCTTACCAGAGCATGCAGTTTAACTGCTCATGTGAGAGTTACTATAATTATGGATAGTCAGTAGGGCTTTGGTATTGTCCATGATTTGGGCAATTATGGTCACAAAGAGGTTTTTTAACTTCCTCAGGTACATCATTCACAAGCGGATTGTACTTTCCATTTTTTTGGGAAGCTTTACAGTTACCTGAACTGATATGTTGATTCAGTTGCACAGTATTGTGCTTTATTGGCCTGTACATTTAATGGAAATTTCCCATGTGAGTCTGAGGAGGAAACTTCGTTCACTTTGCTGATGAAGGTGACTGATACTTGGGATACATTAAAGAGGGTGCAGGCAAATGTTTCAGAAGCAGAACAGAACAGCTGGATTAAAGCAGGCTGTAAGAAAAATTCTCATGGTATTTGACCCGTGTTGTCACACACAAACAGAGGGCCTGGAGGAGGTTTAAGGACCAGCGTGGGCGCACTCCTCACTAATCATATTCAACTCACAAAGAGCCCACGGGTCCAGAGTATAAAACTACTGAGTATGTGGAACACATATACCAAACACCAAGATAGGGACAGAGTGGAGCGGGGAAGGTATCCCTTTTTAAGGACGGTTCCCCTCACACACCTGAAGTATCATGCTTCATCACAGGGGTGCCTCCTCGCGTCAAGAACCTGGTCTTGGCGCGGGCTACAACCCCCTCTCTACGAGGGAGGAGCTCAGGGATGTTTTTTCCATTTGAGCACATGGGTTGTACTAAAAACCCTATGTGAGCGTGGTGTGTGAATGAATGTGTTGTGCAGCGATAGCGTGAATGTGAACGTGAGTTAAAACTGCCTACAGAGCTAGCTATCAGAAACTTTATTCAGCTACCCTGTGACAGGATTAAAAACGATAAGCTGGGTAATGAGACTGTCAGAATTCAAGACAGCTACATTAACAAGATCAACATGTTTCGGCCTTTAGTGACCTATCAAAGTGTCTTGGCCTTCATCAGGATCAGAGAAACAGCTACTGCAACATGTAAATGTGTAAAAGAAATTGGAAAAAACGGTGATGTATACTGAACCAGAGATTCGTGTGTTCAGTGAGTTCACCGCTAGGACCTATAGTGAGACAAAAAAACAAAGAACACCAATGGTGCAGGTGCTAGGTTATGCCACATTCAGATCAAATGGCCTTTAAAATACCCATTGCTGGGTAAAGACACAATTATAAGTATTATAACATTGGTAGAAGGCGGCACTTACCTATTTAGGTTGATATAGTTACCACTTCTGTCCGGGGCTATTTTAGCCAAAGGTACGTACACTAACCCAACCTGGAGAGGAGAATAGGTGGTGTCAGCGAGGGATAGAGAGAAGGAAAAGAACAAAGATCCGACAGAGCTCGGATGTTCATTTGTCAGAAAGGGGCAGGCAAAGGGCGTTGGTTTGCTCAAACAGCAGGACCAACATGGCCAGGAGTATACTTTAGTGAAGGGGTGCTCATAGGAGAGCTGTGTACAGAGTGGAGACAGGGAGAAACTCATTCTGCATCAATGTGATCTGTCAAAGCAATGTATTGTGGGGTCATGACGCACCACAAAACCCCCTTCGTGTGACCGGGGGTCAGACTGCAACTACCCAAATGTGACCAGGGGTCAGACTGCAACTACCCAAATGCGGACACATAGAGAAACCCAGAGAGGCTGCACCTAAAAGGACCAGCAATAGCTTATGCGCGCCGTTAGGGAGGGAGAAACCAAACAGAACTTAAGGCAGCGTGTGCGTGCCCTGGCAAAAGTGCAGGGAACAACGGGTACCTCCGTATGGGTAGAAGCACCGGAGTGGGACAATTGAATGGGGGACTCGCGGTGCTTGACGCGGGTCTGGAGGGGCGTGTTTAAGGCGTGTGAAGCGCACATTTCCAACATTACAGAACTAAAGGAAGCAGAAAGCTTCGGTTTTAGTTTTAGATTAGATAGCTGTACTATGCTTGCAGGGGCCCTGATACATAGGCCCCCGGGCCCTGCTCTCAAGTTTTTAGATACCTTGGGCAAAAGCATAAGTTCTCTAGTGGTCAGATACTCAAATTTTACACTTTTAGGTGATTTTAATTTTCATCTCGAAGCAACTGACACTCCTAATACAAACACCTTTATAGAAATTATAAATACACTGGGGCTAAAACAGCAGACAGAGGGGTCCACACATCATGTGGGACACACCCTGGATGGGATATGTACCAATGCAGCCAACCTAACTACCGCCCCTCCAGTCACGATAACTTGGTCAGATCATAAGCTAATCCCCTTTAAGTTTGATTTTAATAACGTCCAATTAGAAAAAAACCCTGGGCAATCAGGTCTCACACGGAAGTGGAATAACATGCTCTCTAATCCCAACCTGCAGAACATGGCAGAAGCCGCAAAACCTACTCTTACAGGGGATCCTGTAATTGACAATAATCTTTTTAATGACTGGATGTTGTCACTGGCCAATACTTTAGCTCCGCTAAAGAAAAACATTATTAAAAACAGGTCCACTCCCTGGTTTACCCCTCGTTTGAAAGCCTTACAGGGACAATGCAGAAAAATGGAAAAGCAATGGCGGAAAAACTATAAAATAGAAGACCTGGGACTTTTAAACTAGCACTTAGAGCTTACCATCAGCAAATTAAATTAGAAAAAAAGACACACTATTCTAATCTAATAAATAAAGCAGATAACCAGAAAAGTATTTTCAATATCGTAAAATCAATCACTAACCCAAAAAGCCTAGAACAGGAAATCCCTCCATCACAGGACTTATGTGATCAAATCGCCGATTTTGACAATAAAATTTTCGATTTAAAGAAAGACTTTACGAATACACTCCCTCAACCTAATAAAGTCCAAACCTTAGGAATAAAAAAGGAACTCACTTGTTTTAAGGAGATTAAGTTAGAATAATCTAGGCAAGCCATCCTCTCCTGTAAATCGGGCTCGCCTTTTGACCCATATCCCCCAAAACTTTTTACATGCGCTGGTGGATACTATAAACCCCATCATTAATCAGATTATTAATGCCACTTTTAGGCTAGCAAAAATCCCTGATATTTGGAAAACTGCCGCCGTGAAGCCACTTCAAAAAAAGAAACTCTCGGATCCTGCCACACTTTTCAACCTCAGGCCCATTTCATTGCTGCCATGTCTGAGTAAAATTGCAGAGAAACTAGTTAACACCCAACTCAATGATTTCTTGCAAGAATCTAACATCTTACACCCTAAGCAATCAGGTTTCAGACCTGGCAACTCAACAGAATCAGTACTACTCCATACCACGAGACCCTAAAGTTTGCCCTGGATCAGGGTAAGGATGCGGTACTGGTTCTGTTGGACTTATCAGCGGCGTTTGACACGGTCTCTCATGACATCTTGAGAGATAGGCTTGTGCACAGTGGAATCACAAATAAAGCACTGACCTGGATCACTTCTTTTTTAGAAAACAGGCATCAGATTGTAACATTGGGAAGTTACAAATCAGGGGAAAAATGGTTGTCATCAGGGGTTCCTCAGGGTTCATCCCTGAGCCCAACCCTTTTCAATCTTTATATGGCACCATTTTTGTTTCTGATGGATACTTACGATGTTGAATCCATTGCTTATGCAGATGACACTCAACTGATCCTCACCCTCGATAAAAACTCTACAGTGGCGGAAGAAAAGTTTCACCACTGTCTAACAGCAGTGATGGATTGGATGAAATTGAATCATCTTAAATGTAACAGTACTAAAACAGAGATTATGCTGTTTGGTAAGTCCAATGTATTTATGCCGAACCAGTGGTGGCCGTCAAATTCGGATCCACCTCCTAACACAGTAGACACAGTGAGAAATCTGGGAATAAAGTTCGATTCTACATTATCCTTCCACAAGCAAGCTCTCGCTGTGGCAGGCACCTGTTTTCAAACAATAAAAACTCTCAGAAAATTCTTCGATCTACTCCCGGTGCCTGCTAGGAAGACAGTTGCGGCAGCCTTAATTCTGTCCCGCCTGGACTTTTGCAGTAGTCTATATGCAGGAACAAAAAAAACGGTCCTGAAAAGATTGCAGGTGGTCCAGAATGCTGCAGCAAGGTTGGTACTCAAACTGCCCAGAGACTCCTCTTCAGCAACAGCACTGAAAACCCTCCACTGGCTGCCGGTCCATAAGAGTGTTCTTTTCAAAGTTCTGACCGTTATCTATAAAACTACAAAAACAACCGAACCAGAATACCTAAAGTCCAGAACCAAGCCATACACCACGCAATGTACTTTACGGTCATCTTCAGAGAATCTTTTAACAGTCCCCAATTTCAAACTAAAAACTAGAGGTGGAAAGACAATGGCGGTCCTAGGGATCAAAGCCTGGAATTCCCTGCCAACACAACTTAGACGCACACAAACGGAACTTATTTTTAGGAAGTCCCTAAAAACCTGGATTTTCAATATCCCAGATAATATTGTGTTGTCCTTTATCTAAGCCCTGCCATAAAGTTCTTCTCCTCTCAGGTGCCCGTCCTCTGCTAAAGCGCCAAGATACTCCCTGGAGTGAACGTTGCGCTATATAAAAACTACACATTCATTCATTCATTCATTCACAGGTAACATGGTAGCCGGCTCTCCCTTGTGGGAGCCTAACAGACAAACAAGGGTTTGCGGAGCAGGAGGACCCTTGTCAGGAGGTTCGTGACACGGCAACTGCCTGGAGGGTGCGAGCAAGGCTGAGGTAGTAGCGCCACCGGGTCAAAAAGACAAAACAAGGGGATGGTCCCTGTCTGAAAGTCTGCGGCACGCATCAGCCTGGAGGATGCGGGTCGTGGCTCAAGCAGGCCTGGGATGGTCGCGCCACCGGGGCAATAATCGCTAAATAACTTACCGCTCAGATGTAGCGGGGTCTCTTGGGCGTGCGTCAAGCCGGCAGGATACGCTGTGAGACTAAACGCGCCGTTTATAACGGAGCGTCAACTTCTGTTGAGACGGACCGGGGTACTTGGGAGTTGTAGTTTGCAAATGCGCGCCTAGGGAGATGTAGTCCCATCATGGGTGCTAGGTCAGAGGAAAAGGAACCCTCGCTGACATGTCGGCGAGGAGCACTGAACTGGGGGTAAAACTCAAAGGGAAGGGCTGGTCCAGAAGGAACCAGCTTAAGAAAAGTCCACGGTTGGTGCCGACGGTCGGCGTTATAACACAGTGGGTCACGAAAACAGTCAGCTCGGGATGTGGAGTTAATTGAGCAAAGGTGTGTGTCGCACTGCCTGAAGGTGCATTAGCGGGATGACACAGTGCATACACGGAGACGGTCAGTTCAGGCTGTGGAATTGAAAGGGCAGACAAGGGTATAGCACTACCAGGGGGTGCTCTCGAGAGTGCAAAGTCAGGGGAAGTGCCTGTTACAAAGCGCTAGAGGTGTAAGTTGCGCTAGCAGCATGAGAGAAAACAGGAACCAAGGTACATGCCAGTGGCCCTGTGGCGGGGCACGATGGAGCCTGCATAAGCTGTCAGGCGTATTGGCAAGGTGGCATACTAGGTCAGGGTGAGCCATGGGATATCATCATTGAGTCCCGCATTGGATGTATTAAGTCTGAAGACCCAACGCTGCTCTACCCTAAGGAGTCGTAGGGCAAGGTCAGGTGTTAAGGTGCCAAAGTTGGGTTTGTCCAGTACTGTCCATGTTAGTGAGTCTGCCTGGTGGTGCATCTCAAAAAAATGTTTGGTCAGTCGCGTATTTTGTTTGGAACATCTAATTTGACCCGTGTTGCCAGATAGCTTGTTGTTCCCAATGACACAGTACTATCATGGATACACACTTTTAGGCAGCGGCACAATGGTCAGGCTTTTTCATCAAAAATGGTTTAATCCCAGATTTGGAATGCTAGCTGAAGAAGTTCCCCACAGATGTGCAATATGCCAATAAATTAATGCAGGAAAGAAAACACACGTTAGACCGAGTCATATAGGGAGATCAGGTGGCCCTTTCAACAGAATGCAAATGGATTTTATTGAGATGCCTCCTTACAACGGGCTGAGATATGTCTTGGTCATAGTATGTGTCTTCTCGAGATGGGTGGAAGCCTATCCAACCAGACGAAATGACAGCCTCACTGTAGCATAACTGTTATTGCGAGAATTGATCCCAAGGTATGGCATGCCAGTTTCTCTGGAATCAGATCGGGGGACCCATTTCAACAATGAGGTCCTGAAGATAATTAGCACAGTACTACAGATTGAGCACAGATTACACTGGTGCTACAGACCTGAAGCTTCTGGAATAGTCAAACAGATCAATGGAACCATTAGGTCTCGATTAGCAAACATTTGTGCATCAACATAATTGAAATGGCCAGATGCATTACCTTTGGTGCTATTGAGTATTCAGAGTATTCCAGATAGAAAGACTGGTCTATCACCCCATGAAATCCTGATGGGCAGGGTAATGAGACTGCCTGCTGAACCTGAAAATGTACTTTTGAACAACACAGATGATATGATACTCGATTACTTGAAAGGATTGACTGATGTGGTCTCAGGTTACAGCTACCACAAGAGATCCTAACCAAGAACAGTACCACAACCTCAATCCTGGTGATTGGGTTGTGATCAAGAAGCATGTTCGGTAGACTTGTTTGGAACCGAGATGGAAAGGCCCCTTCCAGATAATTCTGGTGATAAATACTGCTGTTAAGTGTGCTGGAGTTCCGAATTGGGTGCATGCCAAGAAAGTGAACAACCTAGAAGAGGCAATTGTGTTCTTTAACCCTGAATGAAGAGCATTAGTGACTAAACCACCACATGAGAGACTACCAAGACCAGTGGTACTGTTACCACAACAGCAGCAAGAAGAAGAAAGAGGTGAAGATTTACAAATTGAAAAACAAATCCAAGTGTCTGACGACACATAAAGTGGCAACTAAGTCTCTAACATAGAGACTGATCCTCAAAATGAAAATGTTACTGATAACTTATCAGTATAGCCAGAAGACCCGGGTGAAGGAACACGCATTGAAATAAGGAGAATCCCCCACAGAGCTGAATTGCCACAGAGCTATAGACAAGAAAGATTAAGAAGAGGTACTTCAGTTGATCGAATACCAGCAACTATACCTGAAGAGTCTGAATCAAGTGATGATAGTTGTTAGACCTGGCATCCTTGGCGTGGGTCTCCCTTCTATTTTTTGATGATGCCTCCAATGTTATTGATCTGTTTTTGCTGGTGTAGATGCTTTGGGCACTGTGCCACTGCTATTCAGTGCCACAGTGTAAGTGCTCCCTATGATAAATTGTGTTATGTATTAGTGACTCCATGATTGGATGATTGGTTTACTTGTCAGTCCCTCGTACAGTGCACTGAGTGTGCCCAGGGCTTGTAAATCCAATACTGCTGGTGGGCTTGCAGCACTGGTTGTGCCACCCACAGAAGCAGCTTGTAAAATGTGTCTCAGGCCTGCCATTGCAGAGCCTGTGTGCAGCCTAGGGCTGCCATGTCGACTTGGTGAGTGCACCCACTCACCAGGCCCTAAACCTTCCCTTTACTACATGTTGGTCACCCCTAAAGTAGGCCCTAGGGCAGGGTGCATTGTAAGTATAAGGTAGGACATGCCCTGGTGTGTGTGGCATGCCCTAATAGTGAATTACAGCCATTTTCGTTTTTCACTATTGCAAGGCTACCTGCTCCCCATAGGCCAGAATGGCCAGTTTGATTATTACAGCTTATAATCCTAACTGACCCAGGGAATATGGTAGAAAAACGAATTTAGTATGCCTGAACTCAGAATGATAAAATACATCTTTTAGTGAAGTTGGTTTTAACATTCTGTGTTTGAAAATACCACTTTTAGAAAGTAGGTATTTTCTTGCCTAACTATCCAAGCCTGCCTCTGCTAGGTTGTGTATTCCTTGTCTGGGTTTGTGAGTGACAGGGGCTGGGTGGCTCCAGGAGACAGGGTGAGTCAGCACAGGGCTGAATAGAGAGATCTGCATCCAGAGTGGAGGGAGGAGTTGCACCTGGGTCTGAATAGGGCTGTGCCTGCCTTCCACAATGCTGGCTCCACCTCCTTCCAGGCGGCTGAGCACTCTGCCCCACATTCTGAAAGGAAAGAAGGAGTCCTGTAAACAAAGTGCTCCAGGACTGACCAGAACTGGTTTTGGACTAGGCAAAGGCCTCTCTGCCTTCGGAGAACAAAGAGTAAAGGTGTATAAAAAGAGGACCCAGACCCCTAGGAAATTAGATCACTTTTGGGAAACAAGAAGAAACCTTTGCTGAGGAGCGGAACCAAGAAGAAACTGAGGAGAAGACTATCCCTAAGCTAGAGGGATCTGCCTGCAGTGGTTGCCTGACTGCCAAAGAAAGGAGAAGGGAACTTTGTGTGTACTTTCATCAACTTGTGAAGGATCTCCAAGGGCTTGATTTCAGAGCTTGCCTCCTGTTGAAGTCTCAGGGACAACAGACTTCACCCCCCAGCTCCCCCTGTATTCCCTTGCTGGGAATTTGGACCTTCTGACACACTTGCGTGTCCCTGGGAGCTGGAGGCGCGACTCAAAACAAAGAAGCGTGTCACCGCAGCCGCTGATTCTCGCATCGCCGGAGAAGAGTGTCGACGTCGCATCAGCCGCCGGCGCATCCCCGAAGAAGCGCGCCGCTGACACCCTTGCATCCTTCGAAGCGCCTCGCAGCACCGGAGAAAAGTGTCGCCGTTGCATCAGACGCCGTCGCATCCCCGGGGCAGAGCATCGACCTTGCATCAGACGCCGACGCATCGCAACACGAGGCGCCCTGCATCCCAGGAGAAGATTGTCGACCTCGCATCAGACGCCGTCGCATCGCCAGGGAAGCGTGTCGCAGGGCCTGTCGCGGCTCCAAAGACTCATCGAAATCGCCGCACGGCCGTCGGGCGTGCACGCTTCACCCCTTCGTTGTCGCAACTTCAAGAAGACGCCACTTTGTTTCTTTTGCACCAGATCTTCAACGCATCACCGTCCTTGCGTGTAAGGGACTTCCGCATCACCTTCCCTGCAACACTTTTCGTTGCCCTGCGTTACGCATCTTAAGGTACATTGAACTCAAAGTGTCGCATTTTCATTTAAAGAGACTCAAGCTAATTCTACCATCTTTAAAGTACAGTATTGTGGATTATTTTTGTCGTTTATGGTCTTGTGGTAAATCTATATAAAAGATACTTATTTTTATAATACAACCTGTGTGGTGTCCATTTGTAGTGTTGTCACTGGATTACTGTATGTGTTCACAAATGCTTTACACACTGCCTCTGAACTAAGCCTGTCTGCTCGTGCCAAGCTACCGAGAGGGTGTGCAGGGGTTATTTCAGGAGTGTACCCCCTTACCCTGACTAGAAGCAAGGTTCCCTATTTGGACAAAGGTACCTACCTCTGCCAGCTAGAGACCCCCAGTTCTAACAATAGTGGTATAGAACAAAACCAGCAATCTCTAAGAATATCAAAGAGAGCAATAGTACCTTGTTGCAGGTATTAACACCTGAATGGTCATATTACATGGACAGAGTACTCAATGCTACATTAGATTAATTGTGTGATATGAGATCTGAACTCCATGAAAAAGTATTAAAACAGAAATTGGAAAAGTCGAAATTGATAATTGAGAACTATTGAAAGTTGAAAAAGAAAAACAATAACTGCCCGATGAACCAGAATTATACTGTTAGACCTTTATTATTTTAGTTTCTGATTTTACAGATGATCAACCTAGGGCCGAGTGTGCTGTAGAAGAGTAGGGATAACATTATAGAAGATTTGAACTGCTGAAAACTAACCGTTCTGAAAAGCTACTTACAGAATTCTACACTGAACTCTTGAACCTAATTACACCTAGCCTGATTTAAGACAAATGTGTTGCATTAGAAATAAGTGTAAATATATTATGTACTCAATCTTCGTAATAACAATAATAATGATTATTAAAGTACTATTGGGATTTTATTTAACCCCAGAAGTAGAGCCTAGATCAAAGAATATAAATAAACAACATACATACATTGATGATGAGGACCAACTTTTGTTAGTTACAAGAAAGATGATTTCTCCAATAACATTTACTCTAGATTAGTACAAGAACACACTCGTGCTATGGATGTAAAAGGCTACTATGTGTGCGCTCACTTACCAACATATGCATCAGAAGAAGTCAGTTATTATCACATGGCATTATCATACGCTAAATCTAGCAGTATTTTGCTTTCAATTGTTAGTATGCGAGAACCTTTTGAACATATCTATTCTAATTATGATCTTATACTTTCAAGGGTACCTTTAATAGAAAGCATGAATTTACATCCACAAGCAAAAGAAATGGACACAGCTTGGTATTACTAATTTCCCCATAGACCTATAGATAGTGTTAAGGCTTATAAAAACAATTTAACCTGCTTAATGAGACCTTTAGAGAAGATTTACATAATGGCTTTAGGAGAAAGATACGTAAATATAACACATACTAAAGAGAAACATAGTGATGTTTTGAAATATGTTTGGAAGAAAGAAGATGAATTTAGAAATAAAATGGTTTACCCTAAGCTAAGGTTATATTGTGAACACAAAGGGAAAATGTGCGCTTTCCGAAGGAGAACACCCAAACAAAACAAAAAAAAAGACATATTGGGATTAGTAACACACATTTGAATTAACAAGAGGCGCATGGCACATTTTACAAGGAGAAGAATTTGCAATTCCCAGAGTTTATTTTATTTGTGGACAAAAAGATTATTTCTTGCTACCTTCAGACTGGGAGGGTACTTGTTATTTAGGTGTACTGGTTCCTAGATTGTACCATGTACAAAGCTTAGATGCACTAACAATGACACCAGCACACAGACAGAAACGTAGTACAGAAGCTGGAGCTGAATTAGAGGGAGATATATTTGGTGCAATTATTCCACCTGTAGGCGTCATATTAAATGGTGAAAAGATTTGAAAACTGTTGACTGTTGTCGACAAGATGGCAACAAGCACTTCTGGAGCTTTGCTAGTATTGAACACTGAGTTAATTTCCATACGTTTAATAGTTTTGCAGAGTCATCCATCATTAGACATATTACTCGCAGAGAAAGGCAGAGTCTGCAAAATGCTTAGATTAACCCATTGCTACTCCTCTACACCAGACAAAAGTAAGAAAATTGAAGGGTTTGCAAAGAACATTTCTGACCTAGAATCTGAGTTAGAATCTGAGTTAGAAGAGTTAGAAGAGTTGGAAACACCGAGTATCTTTGAAAACTGTGGAAAGATTGTTCGTACAGTTGGAAATTGGTTTACAACAGCAGAAGGAGGCATTTTAAATGCTGTTTTTATGCCAGTAATAATCATAGGGCTTAGTCTGCTATTTCTTTATGCTTTATTCATGAGCTGTAGATAATTTTTATGCAAAAGAAGGGAAAGAGAACAAAATGAGAGATTTGAAAAAGAATCAAGACTATGGGGGTGATTAGGCTGTAGGGCGGATCGCCACTGCCCATATGGCGGTGGCGATCCGCCCGCCATTTCCCACCCCACGCCTCACATTTCCCCACCGTCATATTAGTATGGCGGTGGGGACCCAAGCGGACGGAAAGACCGTCCGCCGGTTTTCCGCCGGTAGGCAATCCGCCCACAATATGGTGGCGGTGCCTTGCAGGCACCGCCATCCATATTAGGATGGTCAATGGTGCAGGGCTTTCCATGGCGGTGACTCCGCCATGGAAAGCCAGGTGGAGAATGCCTTTGGGGGCCCGTTGCGGGCCCCCTGGGGATTGAGGCGGTGGGGGGCTGCACTTGGGGGGTACCCATGGTACCCCCCAACATTGGCATGCACCAGGTGGCAGGCACCGCACGGTGCCTGCCACCTTGTGCATGCCAATGCACACAGTGCATTCCCAGCATTAGGCGGGCGGTGCTGTGTGCACCGCCCGCCACAATGCTGGGAATGGAGGATGCCACCGCCACGGTGGTGGTGGCATCCTAATCGCTGGTGCGGGACCGCCGCACCACTGGCGGCCGGTCCCAGCACCGCTAGGGTGGCGGGCGGACGAAAGTCCGCCCGCCATCCTAATAGGCCCCTAAATCGTTTGATAAATGGTGATTACATGAAATCATTAATATTTCGCGCACAGAAAAGACAATCATATGGGGGAATTGAGAAAGATGAAAATTAAAATTCATTAACGAAGCTGATAAGTTGACTTAGGTATTAATGTGAAAACCCACTGTAAAATGACACGTAGTCAAAATGTGCAAAATGCCTTAGGCAGTCATATTTACTGTTAGGCCACAGTTATATTTCTCTATAGCAAAAAGAAGCTTTAGAAATTGCTGAACTATGCACAAATGTACTTGATACCTTGACTTAATGTGACTTGCTAAAAATCTTCGTCATAGCTGCAAAATGTTCCAGTCTTTTAAAATGTGTTATCTTCTTTAAGTTACATGTTCTCACTAAGCTTGAACTTCCTATCTAGCTTGTATTCATATCATACTGAATAGAGAACTGCATATTTTAACAATAACTTTCACTTACATGAAATACAAAAAGTATCGCTTAACTAGAAATCTGCAAGCAAATGCTACTGACTTTAGTATAGTTCATTGTCACACAGTGAAACATTGAATACATCATAGAATAGACTCTGCATTATATTTGCCTGGAAACCGAGGTTAATGCCTTCAGAAACACAAATGTTTAGTGATGTCTGCTACATTTTGATAGTAGACTGTCTACTTCATGTGGATTCCATAGGAAAGGAAGAACAAATCCATCAAAAGATGTCTTCCCATTGGACAGAAGTGATCTAACCTGCAACAATGTTCTATACGGTGTAGAGACAGAATATCAATGTGGAAATATCGAGTTTCATGAATATCGAGTCAAGAATATCGATGGTGTAAAATATCGAGGTAAGTTTTTTCGTTGTTAAAAATATCGATTTTTGTGTAATTCAGAAATTTCGATTTTGAAAATATCGATGGCAAAAATATTGTTGGAAATAATATCGACGGTTTGTATTTTTTGTTGTTTTTGTTTAATGTTTATTTTTTAAATTATGTTGGTAGTAGTTATTTTATATGTTTAAATTTATTTTTTAATGTTAAAATGTTTGTTTTTATTTTATTTTCATTTATTTTTAGGAGCGGGATGTTGGGATTATAGAAGATAAGTGTGGGGAGTAATTTAAATATATTTGTTTAAAGTTTTAATTATTTTTAAAATTTTATGTAAAATTGTAGGAGTGGAATGTTGGGTTTATAGGGGATAAGGGTGGGAGTAATTTAAAAATATTTGTTTACATTTTTAAGTATTTTTTAAATTTTATATAAAATTTAGGAGCAGGATGTTGGGTTTATAGAGGATAAGGGTGGGGAGTAATTTAAGAACGTTGGTTTAAAATAAATGTTAATAATAAAAAAAAAGGAAAGTTCTAAATAATTGTTTTAAATGTAAAATTTAAAATTGAATTTTCTTTAACACTTTTTAGTTTTTTTGGGTGCAAATATTTTAATGTAAATTGTATGAAATATATTCAAAATATTTATTTAAATTTCAAAAAATATTTAAATAAATATATGATAGGAACATTATTTTTATATTTATGTATATATTATTTGTTATTGTTTTAATATTAGTAAAAAAATCTTTTATTTTGAAAATTTAGAATTTTAATATTTAAAACAATGTAACAGAAATGTGGAATTGAATATTTATAAAATAAAATTGTAAGAAGGGGTATATCAAAATGTTAACAATTTTTTATTTTCTTTAAATATTGTAATTTATATTATGTTTTTTCTTTTCTTTTTTTCTTTTTTTACAAAATCTTGAAAATGTTTGTGTTAAATTTGCAATTTTGCAAAAAAATGGTATATTTTTATACATTTCTGTTTTATTCATAGTTTTGACATTTTTTACATTTTTATATATTTAAACTTTTTACATTATTTAGCATTTTCCCTAAGTTTATTTTTTGGGGATTTGGAATAGTAATTTTTTAAAGTTTATTATCCAGCACTTTCCCTGAGTTTAGTTGGTTTTGGAGTTGGAATACTAATTTTTTATGGTTTATTATCCAGCACTTTCGCTGAGTTTAGTTGGTTTTGGAGTTAGGAATAGTAATTTTATTTATGGTTTATTATCCAGCACTTTCCCTGAGTTTAGTTAGTTTTGGAGTTGGAAAATTATTTTTTTATGGTTTATTATCCAGCACTTTCCCTGAGTCTAGTTGGTTTTGGAGTTGAATAGTAATTTTTTATGGTTTATTGTCCAGCACTTTCCCTGAGTTCAGTTGGTTTTGGAGTTGGAATAGTAATTTTTTATGGTTTATTATCCAGCACTTTCCCTGAGTTCAGTTGTTATCGATGTTTGTGTCATTTCAGTTTTGTGTATTAGGTGTCGATATTTTTGTATATGATATTATTGACTCAATATTTTTGTAGTTCGATGTTGTAGGAGTCGATGTTGTATCAGTGATCAGTTGTATACATGTGTTCTTGTCTTTTATATTAGTGCATGTTCTAGATAGAGGGTTACTTCTTTCCTTTTGGAGGAGAAGCTCCTAGACTTTCTTGCAGACTTTAAACCACGCTTCTTGTCCCTGAAGGTTGTAGCTATTGTTGCACTGTTGTCTCAAATTTTCCTGTTGAAGTTTTATTTGTACAGATTGCTACTGCACCTGTATGCTCTTTGGCTATTGAGACTCGGCTGATGTTCATGAACTGCTCTTTATGGAGAGTTTGTCTACTTAAATTGATTTTGAATTCCATGCTCCTTTGATATCACTCTTTTCTTGAACTCTTCCTGCGTTCTATTAGCTTTAAAGTTTGGACCTCTATTTAGAATAAGGATTAACTCTTTTATGGAACACACTTGTCATTTTCTGCATTATTAATGACTCTACCATACTTCTCTCGATAAATTTCTGTAAACTGATTTATTTGACTTACTAATATGAAAAAGATTAAACCTTGATGCATTTCTAAAATTCACTAATGAGTCTTTTTTGTGCCTGATTTTGAGTTTCCAGATGGGGTACCCCAACATATATGTGACGGAGCATTCCATATGCAAATGTCCCTTTAATTAATTTATTTTTGTTCATTATTGATTTATCATCTAGACATAATAAAGGACATAAAAATAATGTCTTTGGGCATGTGTTACTCTGTCACCAATGTGTTCACATTCCTGTCTGTTGAAAAAAATGTATGCCTATCAAATTCATTTTCAAAAAAACAGACTGGCTTACATGCACATTTGTGAAGGAGTAAGACACCATGCAAATCTGTCACTTTTAACATTATTTAAATTGCATTTTTTATTAAAAACATATTTGTAATATATATATTTGTAATATGTTTTTAATCAAAAATATAGCCATTTAATTTTATGTTTCTAGTCATTTTGACCCACATGCTCACTATTGTTTGTTTATAATACGAACACACAGTTGTGACATTTGGAACATCCACTGTATCATAAGTGCATTTTATGCTTTGTCATAAGCTATGTAATAGGGCTAACAAAACATCTTTCACAATTGTGATGGAGCATCACACCTGACACAAATAGAAATGCTGGCCTGTTTGGTGCAACTGCCTGTTATAACATCAAACAAACTCATGTTTAATTTTTTTTAGGCTGGCATGTGTCTGCTCAAAACAGTCCTTTGGTAGTGATTAAAAATATATTGGTATAATTTTCCACAAATGAATCAACAAAACACATCATCATACACCTAGTGCAAAACTTGCAGCTTCAAGAACCCTTCTCGTGCATTGGCTATGTGTCGATCTTTATGTTGTTGCCATAATTTATTATTGTAACACAAAATAATTATTTAAAATGAAAAACTCAAAAAAGAACGTACCCGTTGATGCTGCTGTCGGGCTCTCAACTGCCCGTCAAGCTGGGGATAGGCCACTGCAACTGTGTCGGCCATTAGGGGGTCAGTGTGCGGCGCACATGCTTTGCATGTTGGGAGGATTGGCCGAGCTGGTCTTTTGCTGACTTCTTGGTCCAGCATTGTAGGTCCTCCCATCGCTTCCTGCAGTGAATGCTGTACCACTTGTAGACCCCCAGGGACGCACCTTCTTGGCGGTGACCTTCTAGATTTTGTTTTTCTGATGGAAGTTGACATGTATGGATACAATTTTTTTTTTTAAATTGTGACTTTTTGTTTATTTGTATTGATGTAACACAATTTTGAGAGATCAATCACAAGCATTTTGAAAAAGTTACAACAGCATTTTTGTTATGTCTTTTCATTAAAAAAATTAGTAACCTGTTGAGTAACCTTATCCCTTGTTATGTCCTTAATTTTGCTAATCCAGGGCAGTGACATTATCTAGGCTGAGTTATGTGGGGGATAATACAAAAATGCAAAGATCAATTTTATTTGGCTTGTAAAAAGAATATATATGTATATATGTGAATTTGTGTTATGTAAATATAATATATTTTCGAAGTTAACATGTTGATTTTATAGATTGCACATGAAATTATTAAATAAATATATATATATATATATATATATATATATATATATATATCCACCACAAAAGATTGCTCCTTTTGGAAAAAGCCTCACAGGTGGGTATATGTCCCTTTACCGGAAGGTGCAGCGGGTGGGACAGCAACACAAAGCCACAGAATTCTCCGCCATACGCGTTTCGGGCAACATGCCCTTGATCACTGGCAGCAAAGAGTGACACATGAAAATGCAATCACCCATTTTTATTTTCAGATCAACCCCGCACACAGGCCTCCGGGCATTCTGGTACTTATAGTGTTTGCATAGTATTTCCACAGTGGGTTACATGTGTCACTCCATTTGATGCAAAATAAAACCCCAGTGTGTTGGCTAAAATGTTCGTTCCTCTTCCCAGTGCATGTTTCAAACCTCAACGGAGGGACCCCACCAGTCTCGAGTACCACGTGATCATGGACTCCGGATCCGCCTTTCCGCGGCGGGAAATTTCCTCGACCGAGCAGGCCGTTTAACATCCACCACAAAAAGATTGCTCCTTTTTCAAAAAGCCTCACAGGTGGGTATAAGTCCCTTTACCGGAAGGTGCAGCGGGTGGGACAGCAACACAAAGCCACAGAATTCTCCGCCATACGCATTTCGGGCAACATGCCCTTGATCACTGGCAGCAAAGAGTCACACATGAAAATGCAATCACCCATTTTTATTTTCAAATAAACCCCGCCCACAGGCCTTCGGACATTCTGGTACTTATAGTGTTTGCATAGTATTTCCACAGTGGGTTACATGTGTCACTCCATTTGATGCAAAATAAAACCCCAGTGGGTTGGCTAAAATGTTAATTCCTCTTCCCAGTGCATGTTTCAAACCTCAACGGAGGGACCCCATCAGTCTCGAGTACCACGTGATCATGGACTCCGGATCCGCCTTTCCGCAGCGGGCAATTTCCTCAACCGAGCAGGCCGTTTAACATCCACCACAAAAAGATTGCTCCTTTTGGAAAAAGCCTCACAGGTGGGTATACATCCTTTTACCGGCAGGTGCAGCAGGTGGGACAGCAACACAAAGCCACAGAATTCTCCGCCAATCGCGTTTCGGGCAACATGCCCTTGACCACTGGCAGCAAAAAGTCACACATGAAAATGCAATCACCCATTTCTATTTTCAAATAAACCCCGCCTACAGGCCTCCGGGCATTCTGGTACTTATAGTGTTTGCATAGTATTTCCACAGTGGGTTACATGTGTCACTCCATTTTATGCAAAATAAAACCCCAATGGGTTGGCTAAAATGTTCGTTCCTCTTCCCAGTGCATGTTTCAAACCTCAACGGAGGGACCCCATCAGTCTCGAGTACCACGTGATCATGGACTCCGGATCCGCCTTTCCGCAGCTGGCAATTTCCTCGACCGAGCAGGCCGTTTAACATCCACCACAAAAACATTGCTCCTTTTGGAAAAAGCCTCACAGGTGGGTATACGTCCCTTTACCGGAAGGTGCAGCGGGTGGGACAGCATCACAAAGCCACAGAATTCTCCGCCATACGCGTTTTGGGCAATATGCCCTTGATCACTGGCAGCAAAAAGTCACACATGAAAATGCAATCACCCATTTTTATTTTCAAATAAACCCCGCCCACAGGCCTCCGGGCATTCTGGTACTTATAGTGTTTGCATAGTATTTCCACAGTGGGTTACATGTGTCACTCCATTTGATGCAAAATAAAACCCCAGTGGGTTGGCTAAAATGTTCGTTCCTCTTCCCAGTGCATGTTTCAAACCTCAACGGAGAGACCCCATCCGTCTCGAGTACCAATTTATGAATTTTAGTTTTGTGGTGATGATAGCCAACATCGGTTTAATATTCTGCACTACGGATTCCAGAAATCATGGCACTTGCCTCCTGAACTCACTTGAGGCATGGAAATAAAAGAGGGGATGTTTTCCATCAGTGAATTCATCATTTGCATCACAGAATGCCTCTGATGAGGTCGGTGGCTCGAAACGCATCAGGCATGGAACGGCTGTGGCAAGGAATCCAATAAACTGCTTTCTTATGGAAAGAAACCGGCTGTGAGTGCATTTCTCCAGGGGGCAACTCTGTTTTTGAACATTAATGCGGCCGGCCCGGTCGCGAAATGCACCACCGCAGGATCGTGATGCGGGGCTACAGCCTGCTTATTGGGGCAGGCACTGAGTGGCACAGCGGGACTCTGAATAAAAGAAAGGTGTTTTGTTGGAGTACTTCAGTTAATTTGTTAATTTTAGTTTTGTGGCGATGACAGCCCACATGGGTTTAATATTCTGCACTACGGATCTTCGCAAAATTTTCAAAACTAATGGGGCGCTCCGGTCAGCTCCTGTCTTGAAAGTATTGGGGTGATTCGTCAAGCAGGGGCTGAGAAAAAAGGGGGGGTCTCAAAACACGTTTTCTCCATGTTAATTTCC
Organism: Calotriton arnoldi; assembly: GCA_963921515.1. Lineage (NCBI taxonomy): Eukaryota > Metazoa > Chordata > Amphibia > Caudata > Salamandridae > Calotriton > Calotriton arnoldi. The sequence goes on along the minus strand of CAWUFW010003869.1, from coordinate 1,482,225 downwards.
ATTGGAAACTTTAAACAAAGCTACAGCCCGAACTGCTGATCGGTATTACATCAACTTTAGCAGAAGGGTACCTCTTGGTTCAGAAAGCGTTCTTTTTTTTAAATGGTGCAAATCCGTTCAGTAGTTCCTGAAATATTCATATTTTAAAAAACGTATATATCTGGTGACTACGGTGGATCCGGGAACCCTCCCGAGCACAAGCTTGATTCTGATTGGCTGCCAACACTCTAAACCAAAAAGTGTTGGCAGCCATCTTGTGACTCAGTAAACCGAGTCACAAGAAAAAAGGACATAGAACAAGATAAGGGGGCAGGGTAGAAACACCCTGACCCCCTAGGTCTGGTCAGGGGGTCCCACAGGGACCTCCAAGGCCAAAAAAAGCATTTTTCTAAAAACCATTTCGGCGTGATTCGAGCAGGGTACGCAAATCCAGTCCAAAAAAAAAAAGGAAGCGCGGACTCCTGCGCTTCGTTTGTTTTAAGCCCCCGGGTGGGCTAGGTCCCGGGGACAATGGTTTAATATGTAGTGGGGGCCTGCGGGGGCCCCCGCAGCCCTGGGGATCACCACCTCCCCGGGGCTTTGTTTATTATGCATGGGGGCACGCGGCCCCCCGCAGCCCCGGGTAACACCACCTCCCCGGAGCTATTTCTAAATAGTAAGTGTGGGGGGGGCTTAAGCCCCTCCACACTGCCCCGGGGACCACCACCTCCCTGGGGCATTGAGTAATAAAGATATGGAAGTCCGTTGTGGACCCCCGGGGACCACCACCTCCCCGATGCTATGTATACGTTGGGAGGGGGGCTGCGCGGCCCCCCTCCTGGAGCCCTCCATGGCCCCAGCAATGTCCCTGGTTATCCACCCCCGGGACATTTGCAATGGCAGGGCAGGAGCAGTGCTCCCACCCTGCCATTGCAAACTTCTGCTTTGCTTCATGGAAGCAAGTGCAAGAAACCTGCTCTCGCTTCCATGAAGCGAAGCAGAATTGCTTTTGGACAAAGGGAGCTGAATGTTAGCAGCTTCCCTTGTCCAAAAGCAATGCCGGCTCCCGCAAGAGGCGGGGAGCCAGCTGGTACCGCGGGGGCATTGGGGCTCCCCCCACGGTCCCCAACGTGAGAGCATGCCCCGGGTGATGGGGTCCCCGGGATGGATATCAAATAATGAAAGTGGGGCGGTTTTTTTCTTCTTTCGATTTTGGAGTCGCGACCCCATCGCGGCTCTCAGCGCGGCCCACCGTGTAATGTCGCGGATCCACCTCAAATAAATAATTTAGTAGTATATAATTCAGAAGGTAGTGTTGCATTTGTAAAGTTGCTTTATAGAGGTAGTGTGATTGAAGTTAATAATAAGATTACATTTGATAGAATTAGTAAAAATATATAAAATTAAAAATTAAAAGTTAAACCTGAAAAGTGTATTGTGTTGTAGTACATTGAATTCATGCTTTTGCAGATTCGCGATGGGTGCGCGAATCCACAAAAAATTAAAGAAGAGTATGTTTGTGTAAAAAAAATTAGATTCACTATCATGTTATAAGGTGGCTCTAAAAAGAGCCCTTGTTTTCATTATGAGTTTGTTGTAGCTACATGTAAGTGCGGATGCACACCTTTAGGTTGTTGAGAAAGACTCTGTTCCTTAAAAAAGCATGTTTCTTATTGGTTATTTAAAAATGTTTGAAAGGTACAGTAGATAGGATAAGGTAACATTTTGCAAAAGTCAACCACACCGTCTATTTACATTTGTAAGCTTGTCTGCTGAACTTGAAAATATGGTGAACTTGTGACCTGCCAGTTCAGTTGAATGTTACAGAAACTTTTACTATGGAAACTGGGATTAAGCCGAATTGGGGAAGGGTTGAAAGTTAACTGTGCTTTTAAAATATGAAATTGTAAGTTATATATAAATGATATGTTATTAAAGTAAGATTTCCCAAATCAGTAGTATGTTTAGAAGTGGTGTGTTCTTAAAAAATAATTATAGTATTATTAGTAATAGGTTTTTGAACACCTGTATGGATTCGTGGCTCCATCGCGACGCTACACTGCGGCACCGGGGTGGAGTCGCGACTCCAGAAAATTAATGAACCAGTTTGGGCACTTTTAAAAGTCAGTTGGTAAGGGTTAATATGTCTACCCAATAGAAATGTGTTTCACAATTTGAAATAATGTAGGAAGGAATGTGATTTGTTACTTACATTTATTTGTGTGGAGAAAGAGATGGAAAGTTTGCCATTACTGGTTTTACCTTGTTGAGAGTGGTGCATTGCATTGATTGTGTGCAAAAGAAAATCTTTTGAGTTTCTGATATTTCATATTCTACAATACTATTTGAAAGGTGAGTTACAAATTTGTGAGGTGTATGATGTATTAACTTGCTTTTAGAAATATGGGGAGACTTACAACGAAGACATGTGAACGGTTGCTGCTTTGTATTTTGCTAGGCTCAACATCTGAGTAGTAGTAGAATGGTGAAGCAGCAGCAGCGGAAAAGTGAGGTTTAAGATATGTTGGCTGAGGAATTAGTGATTATGCTACTTTGTATGAGTCTGTAGAAAAGTTTACATGAAGTACGCCGCATAAATCTAGGTGTCTGTTTGAAATGTGAAGTGCAGTCTGTCACGTTTTAAGGCCTTCATGGTCTTGTGACTGAGGTATGTCTCTACTTGCAGATGTATTCTGATATGTGTTATGCATCTGAAGATGCTAGACGTATAAAACACAGGTATAAACCTATTTGTATATTTCTTTTATATATGATGCTGCTAGCAAAAGGTACAGACATATGTATGCATGCTTTCAGGATTATGGTGAGACTTACAGCTGAGACATGTGATGGGTTGCTGCTTTATATTTGGCTTGGCCCAACACTCGAAGTAGTTGCAGAATGGTGAACCTCAAGCACAAAAGTGAGGTTTAAGACATGTTAGAAGAGGGATTAGTGATTAAGCTAGTTTGTATGAGTGTGTGGAAAGGTACACTTAAAGGACGCCGCATAAATGTAGGTGTCTGTTTGAAATATGACGTGCAGTCTCTCAAGTTTTAAGGTCTCCATGGTGTTCTGACTGAAGTATATCTCTGTTTACACATGTATTCTGATATGTGTTATCCATCTGAAGATGCTAGACGTGTAAAACGCAGGTATACATCCATTTCTATGCTTCTTTTATATATGGTGTCACTAGCAAAAGAAAAGACAAGAATAAAAACAGTACTATTTAAAGGAGAGAGAAAAGCAGAAATTAGATGAAGTTCAAAATGTGACATTGAAGAAAAAGACTTCTGGTAAGAGCACTAAAGAATTTGTTAAAAGACTTTTAAAGAATGTAATGAATTTCCAAAATGTGGAAAAGAGAAAGAAAAGTTGTACAACCAATCAGAAGGAAACGAAAAAGGACATATTAATGGAAAATCATGTTATGGGAAAACAATCAATGTTGAAAGAAGGATGAAAGAATATAAAGACATTAGGAAGAGAATGTATAAAAGTAGAGTACTACAAGATTTATTGAATGATTGTAAAAAATATAAAAAAAGATCAGCCACTTACAAGAAAAAGCAACAGATTGAAAGTGTAGTAGAAAAAGCTTTTGAATTGAAACAAACATTATTTATATTGGTATTGAAGAGAATGAAAACATTGAATAAAACAATGCAGTTTATGAAGGAGAAAAGCAAAAGAAAAAGACTGATTAATAAAAGTAACTTTTGCAAAAATTTTACTGGTGGATGGAAGCACACTTCTAGTACTGAGCCTTTCTTTAATGAAGAAAGCTATTTTCAACAAAATACATTAGTTCATGCAGTTGATACTAGTGGTCGATGTTATGAAGTGAAAGATGGTTCTTAGGAATGTGGAAGAAGTTATAGTTGAAGAAGTTCAAGGGAGGCGTACACAAGCTCCGGTATATGAGTGGGATTGTAGCAGTATTTGTAGTATTCGACAGGAATCTATTGATATATTACGAGTTTTTTTACGAGAATATGCCAAAAAAAGTCTTAAACAGAAGATTAAGATGTTACAAGGACTAGATCCATGTAAAGTAAGAAAATATACTAAATTGCAGGGTGATTTTCTGGCTTGCCTTTCAAGAAAGGTATGTCAAAGTACTTTCTATCATTTAAGAATGTCAGCAGTCCACCACTCAGAAATGCGGAAGTTAGTAAGGAGACTCTACTATGTAAAAAGTCCTGCATTATGTTTAAGTGAAATGAACACAGCTCTTTTGCATGGTTCAGTATCAGATGTAAAAAAATGTTTGTGATGATATACAGTTTTGTTACTTTGGTTCACAAGAGGAGTGTAGAGAAAGTGAGAGCTTGATAAGTGTAGGTGTTGAAGAACAGGTGGTAGATATTAGTACTGACAAGTTTGCAGAAGAAATTATAAAGTTTAAGACAGTTTCATCTGAAAAACCAAACTATGGGGGTCATTACGATGGCGGAAGGACCGCCACCGCCAGCCATGCGGTGGCGGGCCTTCTGCCAGTAGACCACGATTTTCCCCCTGCCACATTACGATGGCGGGGGGATTTAGACTGCGACCGTGGCGGACGCAAAGACCGTCCACCACGGAACCGCCACAGGCAATCGTTCCGATTGGCTGGCGGAGCGGTCTGCATCCATTAAATGGTGGCGGTGCCTAGCAGGCACCGTCCGCCAAATTAGGATGCTGTTTTTAGCCAGCCTTTCCGTGGCAGGTAAAGCGCCATTGAAAGGCTGGCGGGTATTGGTTTTGGGGGCCTGTTGCGGCCCCCCTTGTGTCTGGGGGTGGTGTTTATGCACTGGGGGTACCCATGGTACCCCCCTACATTTAACTGCACCAAGTGGAAGGCACCGTGTGGTGCCTGACACATAGTGCAGTGAAATGCACAACATGCATTTTGAACATCGCGGCGGGTGCTGAAGTCAGCAGCATCTGCCGCAATGTTAAAGTGCAAAATGTGACCGCCATGGTGGCGGTCGCATCCTAATTGGGTGTGCGGAACCGCCGCATGTATTGCGGATGGTCCCAGTCACCACCACGAAGGCGGACGGACTGCAGTCCGTCCGCCATCGTAATCGGCCCCTATGTTTGTATTTGTTGTTGACGTACTCACTATAGAAGTCAAACTAGGAATGTTGATCTATATTTAAAAAGTGAAAAGGAAAACAATGATAAGTAGGAGCAATTTGGTGCTTATTTGTTGGTGGAAGGTCGTTTTGAGTTGGCTACTGATCAACGTATTTGTAATATTGTTACAACAAATTAGAAGAGAACAAAATGCCAGCTAAAGCTGTACATAGCAAGTTAGAGTTGGTAGCTATTCCTCTGGAACTGGCAGATTTAAATACATATGAGTCAATTCTTATTCAATCTGTGCACCCGTTTCAAGCTATAGTTCGTATGGAGCCTAAAACAGGTAAGCTGCCTCCAACAGATTTACAAAGAGGTCTGAAAGGAACAGTTGTGTACTTACCTTTAGATTTTAAGAACATTTTTGAAACTGTTGGTATAGAGAGGGAGGAAAGTGAGCCTGTAGTTATTCTAGTTAATGGTGTACCAACAAATAGTAAAAATATATGGCAAGAGTTTGTTGATGTTAGCAAACTTCAGAAGGCTACATTGTATCTGGTGCAGAATAATATTTGTTATAAGAATGTAAGCGTTGATGAACAGGAAATATGTTTAGAAGATGAAACAGAAATTTCAAGTGGCCAAATAGAAAAAGTGGACAAGTCTAGGAGTGAAGAGATTTATGAACATTACAGTATACATCCTCTACATTCAAAAGAAGTGATAGGAAACAATATTGAATTATTTCAAATGAAGAAAGCGAAGGGAACTCCCATGAGCGTATGGGAAAAAAGTTTAGAAGCACATTGTTTTCCACAGCTGTTCCCCACTGGAGAAGGTGGACGATATGATGAACGAGCAGTACAGATTCCAGCTTCAGAATACTGTTCGACAAGATTGTACTCAGAAGATCCAAGATTTCGACAGTGTATTCCATATATATTTCATCTTCTCTTTGAAAGTGATTTGTCTGCACTTTCATATGCAGTGAACCGTATATTAAAAACAGGAGTTTATCTTCCACATGTTTCTGCAAAGGAATTCATGGATAAAGTTCAACAAAAAGATGAACAGTTAGAATCTCAGTTAATAAATTTGATGGAGTGTCAACGTGGTACCAATGAGTATTGGTATCGTCGTCATGGAGAACTTAAATGTATGTTAAGAAACTTAGGGACCCCTACATGGTTTGTGACACTTAGCTGTGCTAAATATGCATGGGACGATTTACTTGAATTTCTACGAGAACTATGTTACTTGGATCCTGTAAATGTGTGCAGATATTTTAATCATAGGTTTCAAGCTATGATGTCTTTTATCTGCAATAAAAATAATCCACCTCTTGGAGAAGTTACTGATTTCTTTTGGAGAAAGGCGTACCAAGCCAGAGGTGCTCCTCATATACACATGCTACTATGGATCAAGAATGCACCAAAATTTGGAACTGATACTGATGAAAGTGTTTTGTCTTGCATTGAAGAGTATGTTACCTGTGCTATTCCAAGGGAAGTTGGGGAAAATACTTTGAGACAGAAAGTTTTACGGTTTCAAAGTCATCAATGTGGCAAATACTGTCGACAAAAATACAAGTCTAAGGGAACATTTTATACAAAGTGTCGTTTTGGATTCCCACGCCCAATAATTTCAAAAAGAAGAGTAAATAGTTTTATGTCAGCAGTAAGACATATAATAACTCGGAAATCTCCAAAGAATACATACAACTTAAAAAGAACTGAAGATTCAAAGTATATGAATGACTACAATCCAGTGATTTTGACAATGTGGAATGCAAACATGGATATTCAATATGTTGCAGATAATTCAATTTCTGTTGCTCGCTATATTACATCATATATAACTAAATCTGAAAAGACAGAGATGAAAGAAATGTGGGAAGAAATATCACAGGAAAAGAGTCTTAGCAAGAAATTGTACAGCTTTTGCTTGAAAATGCTTTCCCACCAAGTGATTGGATCCTATGAATGTTCGAATCGGGTGAGCTCTGCCAGTTTATATTCAAAGTCTAGAGGAATCATTTGGATAAGTTTAGGTCTTGCCTGCACACGAAATAGAGTATTGAAAACATTACAAGAAATCGAATATTTAGCCCTGAATGAACCTGAAAGTAAAGATATTACTAATATGTTGGATACATACTATCCCAAAAGGAGTCCATATCTGGAAAACGTATGTCTCTATGAAATACTTCAACATTGTAGCTTTAAAAGAAACATTACAGAAAATATAAATGAAGATAAATATGCAGTAATTGGTTGTGATGGATGTATGGAAAAACATGCCAAAGGAAATCTTATTAACCACCGAAAACTCAGTTGTGAAAGTCCAGATAAGAGGGAATTTTTCTATTTAGCACTTCTGCAACTGTTCAAGCCTTGGCGTAGTGAAGCGGAATTACTTGGAGATTTTGTCTGCTATGAAGATTCTTTTAATGCATGTAAAGATAGCATTCAATGCACAATCTTCCCAACTTATCTACAAATGTTAAATGATGAGATTGAACAAGAAACTACTATTGCAGCTGAAATAGCTAGAGACAGTTCTCAAGATAGTCAAAGTTCGGGTCCACTAAGTCAAGATCCACTAGGACAACCAATTATTGAAAATGAAGCAGCAATAGCCATGAATGAAGTAGAAACTGCAATGCAGCAAGTACAACAGGATATTATTCAGTTGGAAAAGTTAGAAGAACAACTAAACATTGAACAAAAAGAAATATATCTACAAGTGACAGAACAGATACAACATGGTTTCCAACATGAAAAAAAAGAATGCCAATGCTCATCGTTTAAACCTATTCTAATGTACATCAGTGGTCAAGCTGGAACAGGAAAAAGTTTCTTAATTAAAGTTTTGACCAGTTATCTATACAAAACTACAGAATCACATTTATCTTGTGTTGTAACAGCTCCAACTGGATTAGCATATAAACACACAAAGGACTATTCAGAGGTTATTACACAGAAAAACACAGTGAAATTACAGTACGTGAAATACAAACAATTATACACATAAATCACAATACAATTGAATCAACAAAAATTGTTTACATATAACACAATCATTTACATCAACGTCATAATCTTGTGCGACCGTCCTAGTTTAAACATAAAAACTTAATCGATGGATCTCAAGTTTAATTGGACTATAACGTTTGATTTTCATACAAGAACTTTTAAAACTGGAAAAACAACAAATAGTGGAAATTGAAGCTATTGATAAAATTGAACATCAAGGAGTGACTATTCTTCTCACAGAGAAACTACAGTCAAAATTGGATTCTTTGGAAAAGTCTGTATCTAAGACTGCAGGCTTAGAAAAGACTTTACATGTATGTATAAACTGTCGGGTAATTTTACGGTGTAATTTGAATGTAGAAGAAGGTTTAGTCAATGGGAAAAGCTGTTGATTTTGTAAATTTTCAGAACAGAGATGGAATAGAATTTTTTAAGATAAAATGTAATCAGATTAAAGAGGTAAGAGAGATTGGGCATTGTGTTGTACATTTTTTGCTTGTAAAAGACTTGTATGTTCGCAGAGAACAGTTTCCTTTGTCTTTAGCATATGCAGTAACTATTCATAAATCTCAAGGTTTAAGTATAGACAGTGCTTTTGTAAATATTGGAAGTACAGTGCTCAAAGAGGGAATGGCATACGTTGCATTGTCTCGAGTAAGAACATTATCTGGTTTGTATTTGATTGATTTTGATGAGAAAAAGGTTAGTGCTGATGCAAATTGTGTAAGTGAGTACAATTGTTTAAGAAGACTTTATACTCCTCATTTAGGTGAATATACCATATATGAGAAACGTGTAGTTTGTCCAAAACGGCAATATGTCAAACATTTAATTGAGGTTCAAAAAAAGAAAACCATTGAAGATAATCATGAAGGTATAAAGAAAATGAAAATGGAAACTGTTGATGAGATTGTAGGATACAAGTTGGAAAACAGTTAAGGTATCAACTGCTATGCTAATGTGATTTTTAATGTTGTGTTTTATCTAGAAGAGCTTCATTGTGAAATTATGGCAAATCATGAAAAAAGGTTTTGTTCTTTATTACGTCATGTATTTAAACAATTGGTAACTGACAGAAGTAAAATCCATACTGCTTCTGGTGTTCGACATCTTTTGGATATATGTACTAGTTCTTTGACATTTACTCTTAATGTACAAGAAGATGCACAAGAATTTCTAATGTTTATGCTTGGAGTATTAGAAGTTGAAGGAATACAGATTGAAAACTTATTTGGAGTAAGTTACAGATTGAATCATAAATGTGAAGAGTGTTCATTTACTTCCAGCACTGAAATAGACACAGAACGATTCATATACTTGACAATACCAGATTGCAAATCAGTACCTTTTAACAAATTAGTAAAAATAGCCAATCAGGATATGAAATGTTCGCATGATAAATCAGAGATGTTGTCTACATTCCATATAGAAAGATCTGGAAAATATCTAATTTTAATGTTTCAACGTTGTAGAGCAAATGAAAGAAAATTGGAGACCAAAATAAAAATTATTGTTGCAAGTCAAATATCTATTTTGGGAAGAACTTTTATAGCAGTGGCCATTATTTTCCATGATGGACCTACTACAACATCTGGAAACTATACTGTGTCTTTAAAGTCTAAGAAAGGATAGACACTTGGCAATGATGCCCACTTGCAATTCAAATCTGGTTGCCTTTCGATTTACAAAATTCATATTTGATATTTTTGAAGACAAAGTTTTGAATACATTATTCGGTCTATTGGGAAGATGTAAACACGAATTAACAAATTTATATTGGATTTTTTTTAAGTGAAAGTTTTGAATACATTATTCGGCCTATTGGGAAGATGTGAACACGAATTAACAAATTTACTTTGAATTTTTACCAAGCGAAGGTTTTGAATACATTATTCGGCCTATTGGGAAGATGTGAACAGAAAGTGGACAGGATTGAAACAATTACTATTTATAATTAGTGTTTGAGTTATTATTTGTGGTAATTGATATTGCATTTGGAAAATTGTGTTTAAAAGCAATAGTTTATATATTTGTTGTCTATATTGTACCAGATGTAAATGAGTCTATACATTTTAGCAAATGTACTTGAGAGTAATAAATGACAATGTACAAGTTGGTCATAATTTAGAAACTGTAGATAGGTAAACATATAGGTACACATATTGGAAATAGTGCTTTGTGGTAATTTGGTTTTTTTTCACAATCTCGTTGATTGTTTTTTTCCCCACTGTTGTATGATGATGCTACATTGAAATCACTGTGTATAGTGAAGTTCAGTAGAATCTGAGAACAGCAAAAAAGGGAAACTGAAAATGTTATGTATTCTAAAAATATGTTGTGTTCTTAAAAGTGTAATATTTTAATTTCCGTAATACATCACAATATAAAAAAAATCTTCTTCACAGTAGGTAATGGTGAAGTTTGAAAAGTGATTTCGTACAGTTTACGACAATACTATTCTAAAATAGTTCAACAGAATTATGTATCTAAATTACTAAAAAAGGTAAGAACACATAACATAAAATGCATGATAACATTAATTTATGTGTTATTTATTCCTAATAAAAATAATGTTGAACATTTACACTATTTAAAAACTTTAAGATATCATCAGACAGGTACTATCCCTGCACTTATGCAATCAGACAGGTTCTACATGTGCACTCATACAATCATTCAGACACTACTATTGCACTCATCTATTCTCTTCTCTCAAACACTACCAATGCACTCATCTATTCTCTCAAACACTACCCAGGCACTCATCCAATCACTGAGGCACTACCCATGTAGTCGTCCAATCACCCAGGCACTACCTATGCACTCATCCATGTACTCAGGCTGAAGTCATGCACTCATCCAATCACTCAGGCACTACTATTGCACTCATCCATTCCCTCAAACACTATCCATGCACTCATCCAATCACTCAGGCACTACTCATATACTCCTTCAATCACCCAGACACTACCCATGCATTCATCCATGTACTCAGGTTCTACTTATGCACTCATCCAATCCCTCAGGCACTACCCATGCACTCATCCATTCTCTCAAATGGTAAGCATGTACTCATCCAATCACTTAGGCACTACCGATGTAGTCCTCCAATCACCCAGGCACTACTTATGCACTCATCCATGTACTCAGGCTCTACCCATGCACTCATCCAATGACTCAGGCACTACCCATGCAGTCCTCCAATCACTCAGGCACTATTATTGCACTCATCCATTCCCTCAAACACTACCCATGCTACTCAGACACTAGCTAGACACTCCTTGAATCACCCAGGCACTACCCATGCACTCTTGCAATCAGCCAGGCACTACTCATGCACTCCTTCAATCACCCAGGCACTTGTATTGCACTCATGCATTCCCTCAAACACAATGCATGTACTCATCCATGTACTAAGGCACTACCCCTGCACTCGTGCAATCACTCAGGCACTACCTATGTACTCCTCTAATCATCCAGTCACTACCCTTGCACTCATGCAATTACTCAGATACTACCTATATACACCTCGAATCATCCAGGCACTACTCATGCACTCATGCAATCAGCCTAGAACTATTCATGCACTCCTTCAATCACTTAGGCCCTTGTATTGCACTCATCCATTCCCTCAAATACTAGCCATGCACTCATCCATGCACTCAGGCACTACCCCTGCACTCATGCAATCACTCAGGCACTACCCATGCATTCCTTCAATTACCCAGGCACTGCTCATGCACTCATCCATGCACTCAGGCACTACCCTCGCACTCCTCCTATCATCCAGTCATTACTCTTGCACTCATGCAATCACCCAGGCACTTCTGTTGCATTCATCCATTCCCTAAAATACTACCTATGCACTCATCCATGCACACAAGCTCTACCCATGAACTCATGCAATCACTCAGGCACTACAGTTGCACTAATGCATTCCCTCAGACACTACCTATCCACTCATTCATACACTCAGACACTACCCATGCACTGCTGCAATCATCTAGGCACTTCCTCTGTACTCCTGCAATCCAGCAGACATTACCCATGCACTCATGCCATCATTTAGACACTACTGTTGCAGTCATCTATTCCTTCAAACACTACCCATGTACTCATCCATGCACCCAGGCTTTACCCAAGCACTGTTTCATGCACCCAGGCACTGCCCATGCTCTGATGCAATCACTCAGATAAAACTGTTGCAATCATCCATTCTCTCAAACAGTACCCATGCACTCATCAATGCACTCAGGCTGTATCCATGGACTGCTCCATGCACCCAGACACTACCCATGCACTCATGCAATCACTCAGGCACTACTGCTGCACTCATGCATTCCCTCAAACACTACCTATGAACTCATCAATACACTCAGACACTACCCATTCACTGCCCCAATCACCCAGGCACTACCCCTGTACTCATACAATCATCCAAACACTACTCATGCACTCCTCCAATCATTCAGGAACTTGTATTGCACTCATGCATTCCCTCAAACACTATGCATGTACTCATCCATGTACTCAGGCACTACCCCTGGACTCATGCAATCACTCAGGCACAACATATGCACTCCTTTAATCACCCAGTCACTACCCTTGCACTCATGCAATTACTCAGATACTACCTATATACACCTCGAATCACCCAGGCACTACTCATGCAATCAGCCAAGAACTACTCATGCACTCCTTCAATCACTCAGGCACTTGTATTGCACTCATGCATTCCCTCAAACACTATGCATGTACTCATCCATGTACTCAGGCACTACCCCTGCTTTCATGCAATCACTCAGGCACTACCTAAGCACTCTTCTAATCACCCAGTCACTACCATTGCACTCATGCAATTACTCAGATACTACCTATATATTCCTGCACTACTCATGAACTCATGCAATCAGCCAAGAACTACTCATGCACTCCGTCAATCACTTAGGCACTTCTATTGCACTCATTCATTCCCTCAAATACTACCCATGCACTCAACCACAAACTCAGGCACTAACCCTGCACTCTTGCAATCACTCAGGCTCTACCCATGCACTCCTTCAATTACCCAGGCACTACCCATGCACTCATCCATGCACTCAGGCACTACCCAAGCACTCCCCCAATCATCCAGGCACTACACTTGCACTCATGCTATCACCCAGGCACTTCTGTTGCACTAATCCATTACCTCAAACACAACCTATGCACTCATCCATGCACTCAGACTCTACCCATGGACTGCTCCATGCACCCAGGCACTACCCACGAACTCATGCAATCACTCAGGCACTACTGTTGCACTCATCCATTCTCTCAAAAACTACTCATGCACTCATGTAATCACTCAGGCACTACCCATGTACTCTTCCAATCACCCAGGCACTACCCATGCAGTCATCCATGCACTCAGGCTCTACCCTTGCACTCATCCAATCACTCAGGCACTACTATTCCACTCATCCATTCCCTCAAACACTACTCATGCACTCATGTAATCACTCAGGCACTACTCATGCACTCCTCCAAACACCCAGGCACTACCCATGCACTCAACCATGCATCCAGGCTCTACCCATGCACTCATTCAATCACTCAGGCACTACTATTGCACTCATCAATTCTCTCAAACACTACCCATGCAGTCGTGCAATCACCCAAGCACTATCTGTGCTTCATGCAATCAGCGAGGCACTCATACACGCCTCCAATCATTCAGGCATTTCTATTGCACTCATCCATTCCCTCAAACAGTACTCATGAAGTCATCCATGCACTGAGGCAGTATGCATGCACTCATGCAGTCACCCAGGAACTATCCAAGTACTCCTGCAATCACTTATGCACTTTCCCTGCACTCATGCAATCACTCAGGCAATTTTTCTATTTTTAACCAGTTTATGTGGTTCCGTAAGAACCGGTTTTTTTGTTTAACATTTTTGGAATTTTTTTGTATTTTCTAACAGTTTTTTCTTTTTTTTGGTGTTTTAGACTTTTTTTCAAACAAAACAAAATTCAACAGTCCAATATGACTATTTGAAAAAAAGAAGAAAAGGAAGATTTGCAAGCGTATAAAAGAAAATTAACACTTGTGTGTTTTTATTGCATTGAGAATAACATCAATGCATTGCTCCCCTACACACAGTTTTGCGTCACATTTCTTGCAATTAATGGAAGCATCCACTAGCTCCAGGAAAATATGTGGCCGAAGTGAAGGTGGAACTCCTGCTCTCGATGTTGATGGTGCATTAGCGTCAACCGGGGCAGCTTGTTCATTTTTCTCCCGCACCATGAGTACCTTTGCAAAATGAACAGGATGAATTGTTTCGAGGTGCTTCTTCATCGAGGATGTTCCGCACGAGTACTTTTTATCTGATCCTCGAGAAAGTACTCTTTTGCACAATTTGCAAGTGACTTTTCTGGCATTCACCTTTTTTTCGCCCTCTGGCACTGTAAAAAAAGCCCTTACTACACTCTCCTTTCTTTTTTTTACAGGCTCCTCCACATCGTCAAGCTCTTCCAGGAGATCTTCCTCAGGATGACTGGATGCCATAATGAAGAAAAAAAGTCAAAGCACACTAAAAAAAAGCAACAGCCTACAATAAACAGGTCTTGCCAGGAAGATACACCCAAAATAATAGAAATAAAATAGGTGTTAGATCCTCCCTCTAACATAATGAAAAGGTTTTAAACCAATCAAAAGCTTTCTTTCCAGGTCACATGGAGTCGCGTAGGGTTCGTGCACCCGTCGCATAGACGTCGGGCACCGGTAAAATTTCTTAAACATAATTGTAAAGCATAAATTAATGTTTATAAAATATTTTGAAAAGTATATTAGTGAAAATGTTTAAGCAAAACTGATATTTAAAGTTTGTACAGTGATATTTCACACTTTTAAAATTATGCCAGAGTCGCGACCCCTGCACGATCCCAGAAATACGTGCCGGCAAGGTTTGCGCATTCTACGTGCATACGTCGCGCACTCGTAAAATCTCGTACAGCTAATTCTAAAGTATAAATTCCTGTTTATAAATTGTTTTCTAAAGTATATTAGTGAAAGTCTTTAAGCAAAACTGATATTTAAAATTTCTACAGTGATATTTCATACATTTGAAACTACGCCGGAGTCGCAACCCCCACGCGATCCCAGAAATATGCGGCAGCAGGGTTCGCGCACCCTGAATCTGCGCACCCATCGTGTAGGTTCGCGTAGGGTGCGCGACTTCTTACGAAAAAAAAGTTATCATAACAATACAATAAAACAACTTTCACAGTATTAAAAGCATTATTTCAAGTAAATATAAATTTTAATCGTTCAAATAAATAACAGAATACATTTTTAGTAGTCTATAATATATATATTTTAAAAGATTGATTATAATTATTAAAGAAGATTTTAGAAAGCAATTAATAATTTTAAAAAGAAAAAATCTAAAAAGTACTTCCAAACATTTTTAAATAAAAGGAATTCTATAAAACACTTAGAAATACCGTAATAAAGCTAAGATTACAGTAATTTTATACTTAAGATTTGGCATTTAAAAAACCTTAGAAATTCACTGAAAAAACGATAGGTTTCAAGGACGTTATAGTTAGGAATTAGCATTTAAAAAACTTTGAAATTCACTGAAAAAACCATAGGTTTCAGGAACGTTATAGTTAGGAATTAGCATTTAAAAAACCTTTGAAATTCACTGAAAAAACCACAGGTTTTAGAGATGTTATAGTTAGGTTGACATTTCACTCGTACAAAACCAGAGAAATTAGGCTGTTATAGTTAGCTGAGCTAACTATAACTCGTGCCCCTGCAATGCACTGCTGATGACGTCACATATTACATCACTCATGACATGGTCAGTGACATCACTGATGACATCACTCTTGACATCTCAAATGACATCCCTGATGACATCACTGATGACATCATCCATGTGATCATCTGATGCACATCCTCACACCATAATATAACCTTTGATACACCCACTCTAAAATACAGACTAACAATCTCGAAACCATAGACACACCAATACCAGTTAGTACATACCTGCTCACTGATTCATAGGTCTACACACACATCCACTCAGTAACCCATACAGTCACTCATACTCACAGTCACTCATCAATACAGCCACTGATATATCCACTCATACAACCATACAGACACTCACACACCGCCACTCACCCATAGAGTTACTCAAACACCTATTCAGTCACCCAAAGAATCAATCACACTGCCATTTACTCACCTATACAGTTATACACACACACACCACCTCACTTATTCATACAGATAGTACCATATACTTACTCTCTTCTACAATCACTGACATAAGCACACACTCATCCATGCAGCCACTGTCACAATCACTCACTCTCACATTTAGTCACTTATATACTCCAACACTCACATATACTGCCTTTCACATATGTAGTTACTTACACATATACCACTGAGACATCCATTCACTCACCAACACAGCCATACATACACTCACTCACCCATACAGCCCCTCACAGACGCACTCATAAACCCACTGAATCACCCACTCACACATCCATGCAGGGAGTCATACAAACCCCCCACACACCCACACAGACACTCAGGCTCCCATACAGGTAATCAGACAACCAATCATTGACCCATATAGACCCTCATGTAGCTACTCACGAACCCATGCAGCCACTTACACACCAACTGACAGACTGATACAGACAGTCACACAGATTAGTCATTCACCCATGCATTCACTAAGACACGTTTAATCACTCACTTATACAGTCAGTCACACACCCACTAAATCATCCATTCAGACACTCATACACCCACTCATTCTTCAATAAACCTTGGCGTGTATATATATAACATTCTTAAATTTTTTACAATCACTCAGTCACTGGATGATGTCATCAGTGATGTCATTTGAGATGTCATCAGTGATGTCATCAGTGATGTAATATGTGATGTCATCAGCAGTGCATTGCAGGGGCGTGAGTTATAGTTAGCTCAGCTAACTATAACAGCCGAATTTCTCTGGTTTTGTACAAGTGAAATGTCAACCTAACTATAACGTCTCTGAAACATGTGGTTTTTTCAGTGAATTTCAAAGGTTTTTTAAATGTTAATTCCTTACTATAACGTCCCGGAAACCTATGTTTTTTTCAGTGAATATAGATATAGATATATAAAGGGCGTCAAACACACAACACATACTAATGTAGTGGCGTTGTGTAATTATAATTAGGGCTTGCGGTTTTAAGGTATTTATTTTTTAACATTTCCGTCTGTATTTATCCATATTTTATTTTTGGGGCATCTTTTTGGCATTTATCCATATTTATTTTGTGTTTTGCACGTAAATGGAGTCGTAAAATGGTATATTCCCACATATTTTTAACTGATAACCATACACTAATACTTTGCTGCCTGTCGCATTTTTGCACTGGCACCCACAGGTAAATATCAGAATTATAAGACAAGTGTGTGTTAACATACCTACATTTAGGGAAATCTCATCCTGTTTTTCTAACTTCCCATGCTGTCTATCTGCTTAGCTGTTCTCCTGGAAATCACAAAAAATAGCAGGAAAGTCGTCCACAAGAAGCACAATTTTCCACATTTTTTCGCTTTAAAAAATAAATACAAACAGGAAACACATTGTTTTCTGTCTGTATTTATCTGTAAATATGAGTAAAAATTGAAAATTGGGAGCCTTAATTATAATGTGTTCAGAAATACACACCATAATTATTCTTTGCAATTTTAAAAAAAAAACAGACACTTCACTTCAATCACTACACTTCACTCAGGAACTAAAAGGGACAATCTAGCCTGTGTTTAAAAAAAAAGTTAGTCAGAATTACATTTTCATTTTAAACGTATACCTTTTCCTCTGGTGAGCCATACAGCTGACTCTACAGGGACAGGACCTCAGTAGCCAGCATCTCCAGCTCCTCTGGTGAGAGGATTGGGGCCCTGTCTCCATCTTTTCCTGGCATTGTGTCTCCCAGAGCTCGGGAACAGCAGCAAAAGTTGAGGAGGTGCTGTTAGTTGCATTGTTACAAGGCAAGTGAGCTTTTTAAAACGCTGCACGACGTGCAAGATCATCAACAGAGACAGACACATCCATTGGCTTTCGTACATTGCTTTCACACATGTTAGCCTATGACTGTGTCCATCGTGGAGTTTCACACCCACTACCTGGTCAACTTCCACTGACTTCAGTTTCATTGGAATAGTCCTGATGGAGAGGTCAGGCGTCCGCCAATTTATATTGTGAAATAGTGTGTTTGTGAATGTTAGGTGCATCCCCATCACTAAAAATGGTGGCTTGTTTGTTTACACATGCAAAATACTAAAGTTATTAATTTATTTTGACAAAAGAGTATAATGCAGTGCATTACTGTGGTTAAATGTGATAGTTGTACGGTTTTGTATACACTTCATTGATGGAATTTTAGAAAAAAAAATAGAATGTCAAATAATACATTTAAAAGGTATTATTTGCACATTTATCTTTACAAAGAAATAGACATGCAGAAATTGTAATTAAAAAAGTAATAATTAATGTGTGAAATGATGTAAAAAAATATTTTTTGAAAACTAAATGAAATGTGTGTTTTATTTCAAAAATATGTTTGCAAAAATGTATAACAACATTTGTGCTTTTCAATGCAGACATGAACCCAGGGAGACTGGGTAAATGACAGCCTCAAGTTCTGAGGCCATTTCCAGACCTTGCCAACATAGAAGAATGGGATATAATAAAAAATCAAATTAAATAGGCAAACTATTCCTGATTTATGTCCTCAGCTGGAGCCAGAGCTTTTGCCTCGCAATAGGAATCCCACAGCAATAACACCAATAGTAAAATTAATAGCAGGACTCCATTTTGTTGCCACAGGATCATTCCAATACACTGTTGAAGTGTCTGGTGGATTGTCACAACCAATTTTCAGTGGTGTTCTACAAGAAGTTCTTTCTTCAATGTTGAGATACATCAACAGGTTCATACACTTTCCAAAAAATGAGGATGTTGCCAGTGTGAAGGGAGATTTTTATGCTTTGGGTCAACTACCACATGTGGTTGGAGCAATTGATGGCACGCATATTGCCTTGGTGCCACCACCCAACAGAAAATAGGACTACTGCAATCAGAAAAACTTCCATTCAATCAATGTGTAAGTTGTGTGCTTAACAGATTTGTACATCACAAGCATGTATGCGCGTTTTCCAGGATCAACACATGATTCTTTTGTACTACGGAACAGCACCATACCCCTGAAATGCCGCAACTTGTACCTGAGAGGGCCTGGTTTGTTGGCAAGTACAATCTGGCTATAATTGTTTTGTTAATTGTAAGTTTACTGATCAAAAATAGTATGTACATTTTTGGCTTTTTTTCCATTTCATATAGGACACTCAGCTCATCCTAACCGACCATGGTTGTTAGCACCATTGAAGTATCCAACAATTCCAAGGGAAGTCCGCTTCAATGGGGCCCATGGAAGAACATGGAGGCCAGTGGAGCGGGCTTTTGTGCTTCTAAAGGCCAGATTTCAATGTATGTATAAGACCGGTGACGCTTATCCGAACCAACCATGGTTGTTAGCACCGCTGAGGAATCCAACAATGCCAGGAGAAGTCTGCTTCAATGAGGCCCATGGAAGAACATGGAGGCCAATGGAGCGGGCTTTTGGGCTCCTACTGGCCAGATTTCGATATCTGGATAAGACTGGCGGAACCCTCCTCTGCTCGCCCAATAGGGTATGCTAAATCACCACGACATGCTCCATATTACACAACATAGCCCTGCAACTGAATATCCCGTACATTGCAGAGGAAGAAAACGATGATGAGCCACCGGGTGAGAATGTTGAAATGTCAAATGAAGATGATAGTGGTGAAGAGGAAGGAATAGACTTATTTCAAGATGTTATTGACAACTTCTTCACATGAATGTAAGTATATATTCACATATTATAGCATTACATTTAAAACCAACTTTAAATCTAATGAGAATAAAAGTCTTTGCAAGGCATTTTTCTGAAAGTGCAAGTTAAGGTAAATCCAGGGCAAAGATGTGCGATGATCTAGGTTTTGACACATTGACTACTGTATTTATTTACATTGTTTATCTATGATTGTTTTTAGGTTAGGTGTCCTCAAAATTTGACATTTATAATGTCTCTATTTTGTCATGTTATACAAATAAATTATTTTTGATTCTTCATATGTACATTTCGAAGTTGTGGCATTTGCTGTTATATTGTGCTAGTTGCAAATTTACATAGGGAACATGGGTTGATCCTGTGAAAGACACACACACACTTTGGATGCACATATCCTGTACAAAGACAACTTGCAGAGTGGTTGAATTGTATTTGTTAAGATTGTATTAGACTTGTTTTCTGTTGATTGTTGCCACCAAGGCAATATGTGCTGGTTAAATTGCTCTAACCACATTTGGTAAGCCACCCAAAGCATACAAATCTCCCTTTACATAGTCAAAATCCACATTTTGTGTTGAATGTATAAAGCTGTTGATGTGTTTCATCATTGAAAAAAAAAGTTCTTGTAGCACAACACTTAAAGTTGGTAGTGACATTCCACCAGGCACTGCAACAGTATAATGGAATGATCCTGTGGCCACAAAAGGAAGTACTGCCATTATTTTGACCCTTGGTGTTATTGATGTGGGAGGGATTCCTATTGTGAGGCAGAAGATTTGGCTCCAGCTGATGACATAAATCAATAAGAGTTTGCCTATTTAATCCGATTGTTTTGATCATATCCCATTCTTCCTTGGTGGCAAGGTTTGGAACTGAAAATGAAAATATTGGAAGAGGTTTTTGGATTATGCATCGGTTCTAATGGATTGAGAGATTATGAAGAACAAATCTTTATTCTAATTTACGCAAATACTGGTTTTTGATTTGTGGTTTTTCTTCTTTTTCTAAATTAATAAAAACTGTGAAACACATTACCTAAATGGAATTTATTTATGAGTAAATGAATAAACAATCTTTTTAATTTTAACTTTGTATAATGTATGAAGGAACCAAAAAAAGTGAACAAATAGAGATAAGAAATACAACACCAATCTTTGAATTATGTTTTGGGGATTTTATTCAATAAAACCAAATAATCTAAAATATGATGGGAACAAAAAACCAAACAAAAAATAAAAAGTCAATCATGGTGAATGAAACTATTACTGATGATTCCGAATTGTTTGAAAGCCAATGTACAACATACAACTAGCATAGACTAGGTAAATTTGTCCAGAAAATAGTCCACAGAGTGATGGTAGTCACACACTGGAGGAAATTAGGTTATGCATCTCTTGCTGCTGGTGGTTGAGGTCTTGCCATCCTCTCCTGGTGATTCGGATTAACGTCCCCTCCTGAAGGGAACTGCTAGATACACAGTTGCAGGGACTGAGGTGGGTGCAGGTTTTTCCTCTTGTGGCAGTGCCTCACTTTCTGAGCCTGAGGCAGATGTAGTAGACCCAGATGTTGTTGGACCACATAAAGGGGAAGATGTTGCTGGAAAAGCCCTGCACATATGGGTAAAACAATCCTGCAGCAGCCCAGTTAGGGAGCCCAAATTTGAGTTTAGATTTTCCATTTGAACATTGTGATCCCTCTGCAATTGCTTCCTCTCCCAGAGCTCTGTAAGGACCTGGTCCATCATGTCTTTGGACTGAATAAGGGATCACAAGACTTGTTCGATGGTGGCCTTGGTGACATTGAGCCCAGTGGCCTCACTTTGCTGGCCCACAGATTCCCTCACATGACCCCTACACCCACTACCTTGTGCCCTTAACCCAGTGCAGCCCATTCCACTGGTTCCTAGCTGAACTGGAGGGGGTGGTGGTGGTGGTGTTGGATCAACAGCAGCCAGGACTGGGGGCACAAGATTGGGGTGATATTCCTTTGAACACAGGAAGTAGAGGTATCCAGAGGTTGAGGTGTAGTGTCAGCTATCCAGGCAGACCAGATGGGCCATCCTGCCAGCGGCGGCTCCTCCATGAAGGCAGAGGAGCGTC
Organism: Calotriton arnoldi; assembly: GCA_963921515.1. Taxonomy (NCBI): domain Eukaryota; kingdom Metazoa; phylum Chordata; class Amphibia; order Caudata; family Salamandridae; genus Calotriton; species Calotriton arnoldi. The sequence goes on along the minus strand of CAWUFW010003869.1, from coordinate 1,460,093 downwards.
ATCCCACTGCTTTTCAGCAGTGCAAAAAAGGAAAAATAAAATGATAATAACACAATGTTATTAGCATTTTATTTTTCCCTGCTACGGCAGTTATGCAGGGCTGAGCGGGGGAGGAGTGGTTGGGGCACTTTCTAAGGGTGCATGATGGTTTGGCCGGCCGTCTTGGGACACCCAAACAGACATGCACACTTTGCATGTTCTCCACGAGGCTGTATTACAGCCTAAGTGTAGAACATGCACAGGCTCATAGTCCCGTCTGAGCTCCGAACCACGGCACTCAGACCAATCATGAATCTTCTGTGATGGTGACAGCGCAGCGCATCGTGATTGGCTTAGGGGAACCTGTGTGCTTCCTGCCGCAGTTCCGTGACTCATCAGGAAGAGAAGCAGAGGAGTTACGCTGCTGTGAAGAGGTAAGTCTACCCCCGCCACCCCCGATACATGCTAGCCGGCACTGCAGCCTGCTTCTCATCATCCAGACTTGCAGGAGTTAATTCCTCAATGAAGGCTTGTTCCTGGTCTGGAGTGGAGGTTTCATCAGTAGCAGTGACAGATGGTTGTCCACTTACTCTGGATTTTGGACCTATTATAAATAACAATAACAAATATGTTAAAAATCTGGATTATACATCAAATCATTTAGATGCTAAAAATGAAGCACACTAAAAGGAAAAAGTGAATTAATATAAGGAATATACCTTTTAGCAGCATTGTAATAAATTACACACAAAACTAGTTCTAAAAAGCAGGTAAAATGATGGCTGAAATGGAAAAAGATTAAGAGGTTTACATAAAATTTAGCAAACATTCAACACAACACAGCAGAGAGGTAAAATGCGAAATAAACCATTCCAAGGCCTAGCACAGTAAACATCTGAATATTAAACAACTTAGAAGGATAAATAGAATTAGTCATCATACAAACATTGCAAAGTACATTTATTATCAAAACAACTTATACACAGAATATAACATGACATGCATTTACATTTTTTAGACAACCTACTTTGATTTGGGAAACAAATAACATCAATTCAATAAAATAGCAAATACATGACAAAATACAAAATTAAACAAAAAATTACATTTCAAAACACAGCATAAATTAAAGATTGATAAATACATAACAATTTAAACTATGAAAAAATATGAAAGAAAATTGTGAATGACCATAATAACATTGCAATATTATCTTCACAAAACAAAACCAAGGCATTGTGGTAGTTGTAGTCATTTCTATTACACATTAACAACACTTGCAAAATTGTAACTTAAACATATCTAGTAAAATATATGCAATGAAAATTAACAGACATTTACACTACGAAACACATATATGAAATATGTTATTTGGTGAAAAAACACTCACATGAACCATAACTTTATGTGAAATTAAATGGAGATTGAAACATGTAATCTTAAGTACAGCAAAATATGTTTTAACAAACAGAGAAACAAGACAAAAACACCAAATGAAACATGAAGAAAATCACTCATATTGATAACACATATTAACAATTAGTAAAACGAGAGGAACAACAATATTACTACAAATATCCTAAAGACAATTTAAATAAATACATTTATATATGGATTTCTATGTTTCAAAAAGGTGCAAAACACATTAGCAACAGCTAAACTTAAAGCAAAAACAACATTTAGGTTTAGTGACACATTTAAAAGTATAACTTACCAGTTGCCGATCCACCAGGGATTCCTGTCAAGCTTTCAGGATGTAGGATCTGTAAGACCTTCTCCTCCCAGGGAAAAAGTTGTAAGGGGGGCTGGGAGAACACCACCAGTCCTCTGAGCCTCCAGCTAACGCATGGAGGCTAGGGAATACACTCTCCCCCGCAGGTCGTTCAACCACTTCCCTATTTTTGCCTATGTGTACAGGTTGTTTGTTACAGCATTCACTCTCTCAACTTTTCTGGCCCACATTTGCCTTTTCTGAGCTATAGTTGTGCTGTTGCTTGAACGTGAAATACCATGAAAAAATAAGAGACAAGAGGCGTTTGGCATACCAGGAACAGTTCATTTCATTAAACAGTAAGGCTGTGAGAACAGTTACAGGCAAAGGGTCTGAGGACAGACGCAACTTACAATCGATCTGATATGGGCTTTTATAAAATTCATTGAATGCCATAAAATAGTTCTGGTGATCCTTTTTTGGTAAGAAATGTGAACCTCTGTCTTTGGAGCCATAAATGAATGTATTCGATAAGGAATGCAAGTGAGCCTCGACCTTGCATGGATACAATGAGACCAGTAGGTAACGTGTCCAGATGTCTTGCATGGGGGGCACATGATCACTGAGTGTACTGTGTCCTGATTGGCTATGTGTCCCTAACTTCATGTGGCATCTGACTTTATGGTGTTTTGAGAACGTGCATACCCCTTTGGCCATGTGTGCTTTATTGTTGCCAATCTCCTCAGACCATTGTTGTGTCTGTGCACCACCTGTGACCTGTCAATCAGTGACCTCAGGCCTGGGTCTCGGAGTCTGCCTGACTACGTATTTTTGACATGGAGTTCATAACGGGCGAATTTGTCAGTAAAGATGCGACTTCGTTTTTATACATTAATGTATCATTATTCATATTGACATCGACTTTCTCAATATTAACATTCCCCCCTCTAGTTGAATTTTCAACTACACTATCTAACCCATAATCCATGACAGTTAGTTTATTGGGGGCATTTTCTTCGGTTTTGACAATTACTACTTTCCTAGTTACTTGCATTCTACCCAATTTGAGGACTGTGTGTTTACAGCAGGAAATCCCCAATTGCACAGAACCACACAAAAAGAAGAACACAATTAAAACTGGCAACAACGATGAACACAGACCGCAAAGCCATTGGGGGAGCCATGAGAACCAATTTGAGAACCAATACTGCTCAGGGGCACCTCACCTCACGCATGTCTCTTTGTAAACTGTGCAGTGCTTGGATGATAAGAGTCAATGTCGCATTTTCCATGTCATTTCCTGGGATAAACATGCAGCAGGACACACCAATCTTGGCACAAACACCCCTCCCTCTATCACGGTCATGAATTTTAACATATACCGATGCTGCATCAACATGAGGCGGAATGCTCTCAGTTCTTCCTTGATCGAATTAAGGCCGAGCTCAGTGCTGTTCATCATTTTAAGCATTTCCCATTTTATTTGGAGCCAGTGGGCATTAGATTTTGTCTGCATGGTGAAGAAGGTTATAGACCTTCCCACGATACTTGTGTGTCTGAGAGAAGTCTGAGTTCTTCTGGAATGTCCTTGTACTGAGCCCAGCCAAAATAATCTCCAGTTATTTTTTTCACTGGCCTGATGCAGCAACGTTGTGTTTTTCCTTAGCAGGTGCTGGTACAAATCCAATAGTTCTTCACTGGGAATGACCAGGGTCTGGGTGTGTATGGTTACAAGGGAACAAAGTCCATGCCATTAAGGGACAACCTAAGTGTAGGCAAACTCGCAGCACTGCCAGTACATATCCATCAATTTTGAGGTGCCCCATTGCATATTTGGAATGTGCAGATCATGCTGTAGTTTTCATTCATGCCCAGTGGAAGCGTTCCTTTACCTTTGAAACATAAGGAATACAGTGTACGTTTCCGTGCAGTTAGGGGTTGCCCCTTCCCATCTAGCCAAGAGTATACCAGATTTCCTGAAATGGGGTGTCTATGCTTTTCTTCAACCCTCCCTATGGGATTAATTTCCCTTCGAATCATCGAGCTGGGCGGCCCTACACAGGAACTCCATGTTTTGGGTCCACTTGTTGTTTTAGAAGGCCGCCCCAGATACGCTAAGGGCCACCCTTGAACAACAAATGGAGGCAGGAGCAGATGTGTTTGTGCATTGAGTTAGGGACTTCGCTACCTCCAGGAATCTCTTTTCTGGGAAGTCTCGGGCCAAACAATACCTTCCACTATGGTGCCCTTCCTACGCGTCCTGTCTAGCTCAGTTTGAATGTCATTAGGCTAGGTGAAAAGGTATAGAGCCATTGAGTTGGTCTTGTATCAGGTCAGATTCACTACCACTCTGTGGGGCTTTACCTTGTTGAGTTGGATTTTGGCCCAAATTCTGCATAGCTATAAGTGGAGAAGGCATATTGCTTTTTCGGGGGCCGCCTCTTGGGACAAGTAAAGTCTGTCTGCACCTACTTAATGCCCTGCCAGTGAAAAGACTTAACACGACCTGGCTGATGTCTTAGAGCCCACAACAGTCATGTGCTGATAGCACATATTGTGTAAAAGAGCGCTGTATAGTGCATGTGGAATATTAGTGTTCAGGTTGGTGTAATTGTAAGTGCCATGGGAGAGATCCCTTCACAAGCACTGTGATCGTTTTTGAATGGACTCTATTGGACTAGACAATTCTTTAGCATTGAATAGGTGCGGCAGCACCCAAAATAGATAGAGGGTATATAGAAATGCAATAATACGTAACTTGTTATTGAACATTGCAGATTTTGGATATAGATCCAGGGAAGGTGTCTGTGGTCCTTTGGTAATTGGGTTTTGTCGTTTAACAGTTCAATCAAAACGTTCATGATGCAGTTCATAATCTTGATTCGCACACTTTAGATCCGTATTAGGGTGTTGATGTGGCAGCTGAAAAGGTGGTGCACTTGGAGGTTCGCTTGTAGACCTGTTGGATAAGAGTTTGGTTCATTTTGTTAATTCAGAAAACATTGCATGTGCCATTGTCAATGATTTTTCTTCGGGGTTCCTGTATTTCCCTTTAGGCGTGTGTTCTCCACACTCCATTTATGCAATTTTTAGTGAGGCACTAGAAGGTGGCCCCGATCGTTGTATCTTTTTGATAGCTAAAACTTAAAGGTGGCTTATTGGTGATCGAATGAATAAATCTATTTTATGAGCCATTGAGCCCCTTCCCCTTTTCTGTGTACCTAACTGAGTGCTTGGATTAGTGCAAAATGTTTATGGGGTGGTCTTGTGATCATAGGGATGGATCATATCAGTTTTTATCTACAGTTTTATGGGCGCCACCAGTTTTTCAAGACCCATTCTCTCCTTGTGTGTGTATGGGGGCACCATCAGTGCAGGCTGCTTTCACCTACACATGCGTGGGACTGTGCAAGAAGGGGGCGTGTCGCTGTTAAGTGTTGTTGGTGGTTGCAATGAACCCCAAGATCATGTGTGTGTATTCATCACCTTTCTCAGCATGCGGAGTGCAACGTGCCCCTCCCCTGTAACACCAGATATCTCGACTCCACCCCTTCTCTAGAGACTTATTTTTGGGCTAACTTTGGGCTCCATTTGTTGGATTTTGGGCATTTTCCCAGATCTCCTGTGATCTGCAATTTCACTTATTATGGGGCGGATGGGGGCGGAAAGTTGTTTGGTGGCCCCATGTACCACCGATCATGCTGTCTTGTGGTGTCTGAGGTCGGGGCTTACTGCTTTCTCCGGATGGTGTATGCGAGGCCTGGTGCATTGGTTAATGGCTAGGCCTGATAATGGGGTAAGCACATTGTGCATTCTACTCTCACCTGGAGCTGTGATTGACTTTGTGGACTCTCGTCTCCTAGGCACCCCCTCTCCCTCGGACAACGTCTTTGCAATGCATTTGGATCTGCAGTTCCTACCTTGTGGCTAGGGACTTCTAACTAGCGGGCATGCTCCTGTCGCTATTTCGAAGGGGTATGGCATATCGATCAAACTTTGGAGATTGGAAAAACACGAAGGGAAGAAAAGAAAACACCGCCTGGATCATAAGAACGTGGGGAGCCTGGGGCCAAGGCCAAGAACCCTTGCCAAACTTTGCGTAGTGATGATGACTGGACCATGATTGCCTTGCATTTCTGGGATGTTTGACTAACCTGGTGAAATTCCCGACTGACTTGATGCCATGCAGGCGCCCTGCTACTTATTGGTTCTTGTGCGTGTGCTGTGGAGTTTATGGGATCTTCACTATCCCAGGTGTACAGGAATCCTGTCTCGCATGACTTGAGGACAGCTTTGTTTTAGAACTGGAAGGGGGCCTCCATTTGGCTGGAGGCTTCCAGTTTTTTGGGGGCGCTGTTGGGGCTGTTGGATTTTTGGTCCCGGGTGGATGCCCGAGAATGGGGACCTTTGGATTTGTTCATTGGAACTCGTCCCTATTTGATTTTGGATGCGGGCCAGGGTGCTTGTTTTTAAGTACTTTGTCTGGGAGCTGCCCCAGCCCCCTTGTCAGACTGCCCTCCCCCTGGGGTGTGTCCAGCCAACCCCACCCTGGGGGATCAGCAGCCAAGTGGGGCATTGGCTCCCGTAGGCACCCTTAATGGCAAACTTTAGTGAGGTTACTCGATCAACAGAACATATACAGCAGCCTTGAATCCCCAGATTTAAGTAAAAGTTTGTATTCCCAACGTTGTATCATTGTTGCTTCTTGTGGTTTGGTACAGTTATTTTTTGGGATGTGGGTGAATGAGTGGTATTTACTCTGGGGGTTTATCTTCCTGCACATTTGGATTCTGTGTTTGTGTGAAGGCAATACCTCCCCAGACAGTTACGCCTCCCTGCTGAGTCTGTGTCCCAGTCCCTGTTGGCCTGAGTTGCCTGTCTGTGGTAGCTGTTGCCACATGTTTGTCCAACTACCTGATCCCTGTTGCTGTGGTGTGGCAGTGGACTGACCTCCCTGCGGCTGAATGGAACGTGCATCCGTGTTTCTGTGGGCTTGATGTTGTGGATGAGGATTTTGTGAAGGCTGAACCTGGCCCATCGAACTATGTCCGTTGTATGCTTTTAGCCGGCATCTGTTTGCAAGGGGGCCCATCCTGTGGCAATAGTAACATTCCCCAGGGTCTGGTTGCTGCCAACCTCCCTGGCCTATTCCACTATAGCTAGGTTGAAACCCTCTGCGGTTTTGTGGTAGACCTCCCTTTAAGACTGGTGCCATTTGCACGCTGAAGGCCAATGCGGCCCCTTCAAGGGTTTTTTTTTCAATTTGTGTTGGACCAATTTAGTAGTGTCTCTCTGTGCTTGCTCCTGTTTTTCTCTCTCCTTCTCTTGCTTCTTTTTATGGTAATGCAATATAGGGGCTTGTATATCCTGCCAGGATTTACTGTCTAACCCAACCATGCTGTCTAATCCTCTTTGCATCTCGGTGGACAGCTCCTTTTTGAGAATATTGTACAAAAAATGCAACTTGTGGGCCCGTATCAGTCCACGACTGTTCTGTTTCTTGCCCCGTCATTCCCTCATCCTATCCAAAAAATCGGTTATAGTCTCCCCTGGCTTCATAGTCTCCACCATCAACCCTCCTACATCAGGGCGATCAGGGAACATCTTCCTCAGGGCTGACCATATTCGGTGCCTGTATGAATTGAATGTGGCCCCATCATGCTCAATGTTTGTCATCGTAATTGCTGGGATGCGAACTTGGGTGAACACCGTGTCAGACTACTCTCTGATAAGACTAATTAGCAGACTATAGATATTGCATATTGCTAGGTTTATTCCTGCGGTGTTCTCGAAATATGAGATCCATTTCCCTGCTCCATTGAGCAATGGCAGTAATTTTGTCCTTAGCCCTTCTGTATCCATTTGAGCCGACGGCACATAGATGGCCCATGACGTGACCTTCTGTAGTAGTGGGTATATTCTTACTTCGGGTAGCTCTACTGGTTTCTCCCTAATGTGGCGCTCCAATCTTTTTAGGCATTCCTGCTTGTGGGGGAAGTTTCCACTTAGGATTTCCTCCTCCATGGTGGATGCAGTCTTCCGCTATGGCCATGTCCTCTGGTTCGAAAGATCCTTCCTCCACCCAAGGTCTATCATACTGGTCTTTTCCCTCGGTCCAGTGGGCTAGCAGGCGGCAGAATGGCTGCACAAAGATCTCACCTTACTCTCAGGCCACTATCTCCCTTGGGGTCAGTCTATCTATCCTGTGCACTCAGGTGGAGCAGCGTATGTCTTTGTCGCTGCTCTACTCATGCCCATGTAAAGGTGCCATCTGGTTTTCCCTATGTCTTGGTTGGGTCAGCACCAGGCTACCTTGGTCTCTTATTTCCGGGTCAGCCCCTCTCCTGCGTTGAAAATTTGGTAAGGCTTGGATCCCAGCCAGAAGTCTCTCATCTAATTCTACAGCTGATTCTTCCCCAGTGACTGGTCTAATTTCTCACCAAATAGGTGCCCACTAAGATGGGTAGACCACATGTTGCTCACCATTGATTACGTGTATATAGATTTTGAGAATATTAAGTGAGCCTAGTAGGTCCACCATTTGGATGTGGCCTCTGAATTATAAATCAAAAATGTTATGTTTATAATTAAAAGAATCAGAGGCACTGTATATTTTGAAACGTGAAGGTTAAAACCTGTTTAGAACAAAAGCTTTATAGATATTTTGTGTGTTTTCAATTGTATATAGATTTGTATTTTATATGTATCACATTGGTGTGTCTTTGGGCCATATGTATGAAAATCGGAATTTGCGATTCTCAAAATGCGATATTTTGCGAATCGCATTGTGAGAATCGCAAAATACGATGTATGAAGAATATCGCAATTATTTAGCGATTCGCCTAAATTCGCAGAATAATTCTGCGAATCCCAATTTGCAATTCCTTATTTGCGAAATTCGCTAATAAGGAATCGCAAAATGGGAATCTGCCATTCAGGTGCAGCTTGATGACATCACAACCAGGAAGTGTGACTGCACAGCTGCACCTGATTGCCAGAAGCACAGTCAGAGGCTGAGGGGAGAGTGGAAGAGCACTGCACTGACATCCAGGGAGGCAAAATGAATCCCCAGGAGCAGGAGAAGGATAAGGAGAAAGAGGAGGCAGGAAGGAAGAGAAAACCTAAATTCAGTGACAGGGAGAAGGAAGTCCTGATAGAGGAGATGGTAGGCAGCCATGAGCTCCTCTTTGGGAAAAAAGCCCTGAACGTGCCAGAGGCAAGGAAGAGGAAAATCTGGGATGGCATACAGGAAAAGGTGAATGCCATAGGTGTAACCCACCGCACTGTGGAGGACCTGCACAAGCACTGGTACGATATGCGGCTGAGATCAAAAGAAAAGCTGGCAACCAGGTTGGCTGAGGCGAGAAGACCGGGGCGGCACATCCAGTGCTACAGAGTCCACGCCCCAGGAGGAGTTGGTGGAGTCCACCTTGCTATCGGAGAGTGTCAGTGGAGTGGCTGACCTGGACAGCTCCGACCCACCCACCACCAGTCAAGGTAAGATGCATGCCATCTGTCCCCTTCCACTCCACCATAGCACCCACACAGTTATGAGCCCCCAGGAACCAAACAGTTTTGCAACTCCAGTACATGTTGTTGTGTACACCCTCAAATGCATCATGGGAGATGTAGTCACATGCACCAAACAGTGTAGTATTGAGACACAGCAAGGTAGTAACAGTGACAGTGAGTCAGGGAATGCAAAATACAGGCAGACAGGATGTAGGTTATGTTATGTTATGTTATTGACATTTATAAAGCGCAAACTGCTACCCGAGGGTGTCCTGGCGCTAACTGAAGTCATAGAGAGATCCTGAGTCAAGAGCAGAAAATTAAAGACCTAAGACTGTGCGGTAAAGAGCCAAGTTTTCAGAGCCTTTCTAAAAGCCAACAGGTTTGGCTGAGATCTCAACTGCAGCGGGAGGCCATTCCATGCCTTGGCTGCGCTAACCACAAAGCTTCTTCCTCCCCAGTTGGTCTTTTTTGCAAAGGGCACCGATACAAGTTTAGCTTCCGAAGAGCCTAAACATCTAGTTGGTGTGTACCATTGGAGTTGCGTAATGAGATGGTTGGGCCCAGTTTTGTGCAGGGCTTTATGTACTATACATAGGGCCTTAAATTGTACCCGTTTTCGCATCGGCAACCAGTGAAGTCTTTTAATCTCTGCTGAGATGGAGACATGTTTTGGGATGCCGGACAGTAGTCTAGCCGCTGCATTTTGTAAAAGTTGCAGTTTGTTCATCAGACCTTCCTGAATGTTGAGATATAAACTGTTACAATAATCTAGTCTGGACATTACTAGAGCGGTGATCACTAACTGACGGCTATCATTAGGTAAGACATGTATGATCTTCTTACAGGTTTTTAATATATAGGAGGTGGATGAGACTACTGCATTCACCTGATCCTTGAGGTTAAGCTTATTGTCTATCCAGACTCCTAAATTCTTTGCCTTTTTGGCAGGCGTTGGAAGAGGGCCTAGAGAGTCAGGCCACCAGGTCGAATTCCAAAAGTTAGCATCATTGCTAAACAGAACTACCTCTGTCTTACTGGAATTCAGTTTTAGGCAGTTTTGGGCCATCCAATTGCCCACTGCTATCATGCAGTCATGAAATCTGGCTGCCGTTCCCTGCAACTCTCCTGGCCTTAATGACACTACAATTTGGGTGTCATCTGCATATGAAGTTAAGTTGAACCCAAATGATTCAATCAAGGGAGCTAAGAGCGACACATAAATATTAAAAAGTGTTGGGCTCAGGGACGACCACTGAGGAACCCCACAAGGCAGAGAAAGAGGTTTAGATGAGAATTCGCCAAGGGTGACTGTCTGTTGTCTGTCTGAAAGGAAGGATTTAAGTAGTTTCCATGCTAAGCCCTGTACTCCAATCTCTCGTAACCGGTCCATCAACAGGGCATGATGGACCGTATCGAAGGCCGCAGAAAGATCCAGCATAATCATAGCTGCTTTTCCTCCCCGGTCGAGTGTAGTCCTAATCTCCTCTGTGGTTTTAAGTAGATTTAACCTCTTACAAAATGAGATTGAGTACACTACAAATATTGTCTGTGCTTCTGTCTTCACAGCACCACTGGCAAGGCAGGAGGGCAGTGCAGGGCATGAGGAGGCAGACGTCACCGATGAGCAGGCAGGGGAGGAGGAGCAGGAGGCACAGACCCCTGAAATCCCTGTAGCATGCAGAAAACGCAACATCGTGCCACCACTACCACAGATGGAGGCAGACCTACAGGGAAGCGGAGACGAATCCCAGGCAGGCCAGGCCCAGCTCACAGTCCCACACAGGCAACAGTCCCCTGACCACCAGAGGGAAGGAGGAGGAAACAGACGCAGGGCAAGGCAGTCCACCAGTGCTGGTGATGAGGAGCAGCAGTCCGTGTTCTCCTGCCTCGAGGGCACTATGGTGAAGGTGCAGTGGCTGCAAGTAAAATCAATGCGGTCAATGCAGCGTCAGTTCCAAACCCTAAACCATCACATGAGCAACATGAGGGGTGAGATGAGGGAAATGACTGGTGCCATACGTGAACTGTGTGCCGTGCAGAGGAGATCCAACGCCCGCATGGACACATACAGCAAGGCGGTCAACCGCCTGTGCACTGTTACGTCCCTGCTGTCACGTAGGTGTGTCAGTATGCAGGTAGAAATGGCACATAACAGCCAGGATATGGCCAAGGTCTTGGTGCAGGTGACACATGCTGTGGAACTGATGCAGGCGGCTGGCTCAGGTGGGACAGGACCCCTGCCCACAGGGGACAGTGAAGACCAATCAAGCCGCAGCAGCATTACACCACCAGTACCTGAGGTCAGACGGCGGAGCGTGAGGCAGGGGAGAACCCAGGATGACCCGGGGGAGAGCAGTGGGCACCCAGAGCGAGGTGCAAGCAGCCGTGCATGCAGAAGATAAGGTGGCTTCAGGGAAGCATGGCAATGGGTGACTTAACACATTGCTGGGGACTGAAGTGTCTAGGACATCTTTGCATTGTGAATTTAACAGTTGCAAATATAATTCACACACATTAGGTGTGCGTCAGGCTGTGTGCCAGAAATTTTTCAGCACCAAATGGAATAAAAACACAGTTGTGCACCAATACATAGCATTCTGTCATTATTACTCACCTAGAAATAGTTGTGCGTGATCTCCTGGCACCTCTGCCGTCCGGCAGCCGCCCCAACACCACCTGCTAGTCCTGCACGAGGAGCTGGTCCCTCCTCATCGGATGACTCTGATTCGCTGAGCTCCACTGGGGTGCCCTTCCTGGTTGCTATGGTGTGCAGCATGGCACATGCGACCACTATCTTGCAGCAGGTCTCCGGGCTGTAATGCAGGGCACCTCCGCTCTTGTGTAGGCACCTAAATCAGCTCTTTAGGATGCCAAAAGTCCTTTCAATCACACTACGGGTCGACCTGTGGGCGTTGTTGTAGCGGCGCTCCGCAGCAGTGGCTGGATTCAAGTAGGGTGTCATGATGAAATCCCTCACTGCATACGCGCTGTCCCCTGCAGGGTGCAAATGAAATGGGTTACACACTGTCATCCCACTCAAGGCCTCAACTGTATGTGTGAATGTTAGCCATGTATTTACCTAGCAAGTAGCCCTCACCAAACTCCCCAGCCAAGAGGCGACGGTGTAGCCCACTGTGGCGGAAAATGAATGAATCATGGGTGCTTCCAGGATATTTCGCAACTATGTCCGTGATGACATGGGTGGCATTACAAACTACCTGGATATTCAGGGAATGATAACACTTTCTGTTCCTGTACACATATTCTGTCTGGGAGGGGGGACAGGGCGACATGGGTCCCATCAATGCAGCCAATTACATGGGGGAATTGGGCTATCTGATAGAACCCCTGCTTGGTTTGGTCAAGTGCCTGCTGCGTGTTAGGGAAATGGATGTGGTGTTGCATCCTCTGCATCATGGCATCCAGGAACCTGTGAAAGAGGCGCGACAGGCTACTCTGTGTCACCCCTCCTGCTGCTGCTATCACCCCTGAAAGCTCCCAGACGCCAGCAGGTGCAGTGAGCACAGGACCTGCACATGGGTGGGGATGGTGCGTGTCCTGCGTGTGGGGTGCTCCAGCATGGGCTTTAGCTCCTCAATGAGATCCATGATGCTGTCTGGGTGCAGCCTGTACTTTTCATGGATCTGCTCCTCTGTTTGCTGGAACAAGATGATGCGTGCACTGAAGATCTTCTCTTTGCGTCTCCTTCTCTGGCCAGCAGCTCTGATCCTCAGCCTCCTAGCGATGATGTACAGCGCAGCCATTGTGAAAGCCCCTGTTGCATTTTGGGCCAGCTTATATGGGTTGCACCTGGTTACCACCTGCTCTGAGTTGGTGGTAATTGCAAGGTGCAAAATTGCGAAATTCGCAAAATTGCAAATAGCGAATTTTTGAAACATCTCATTGCGATATCGCTATCTGCGATGACGTTATTTGCGAAATTCGCAAAACGGGTACAGCAATATGCGAATTCGCAAAGAAAATTCGCAGATTCGGGCTCGCACATTTGTGCGAATCGCTATTTCTGCGATTAGCAATTCTGCGATGCGATTCCGTTTCATACATCGCAAAACTCATTTTTGCGATCGCAAACACTGAAATTTAGCGATTCGCAGTGTTTGCGATTGCGAAAATGCTTGATACATATGGCCCCTAGTGTGTTAAATGTTGTGGTGTCTTCAGTGTATGTTTATAATTGCATTTATTTGTATTGTTAAATCCTAAAACTAATTGGTTATCAACACAAGTATAAAATAAGAAGAAAAAAAATACTTCAAAAGAAAAAAGAAAAATTTAATTTTTTCCAATCAGAGTGTTTAGGTCATCTGGTTGTTGGAATAATTGTTGAGTCTGAATGAGTATCAGATTTCTGTCAGTGGCAGGATGCTGAGGTTATCTTTCTATGCTTCACCCTAGTTTGCTATACTCCACATGCTTTACTAAGTTTCTGATGTAGTCCCTTACCCTCTGTGACGGCTGCTTCAGGACGGACCTCCGCCCCACAGATTCAGCAGAACTTCCAATCAATTGTGGTGTCTGCTCACCTTCCTTGATGCGCAAATGTGAATCCGTCCGGTTGGGTTCTCCTTCTTTGGCTCCAGTTAAGTTCGAGGTACCAATCAGCTCCGATCGTGGCTCGCCAAAATATTGCTTGAACATGAAATACCTTGAAAAAACCAAGAGGCGTTTGGCAAAACAGGAACAGTTAGTTTAATTAAATAGTGCGCTAGGATAACAGTTCCAGGCAAGGGTCTGAGGACTGTCTCAACTTACAATCGATCTGACATGGGTTTTTATACGATTCATTGAATGCCATAAAATAATTCAGGTGATCCTTTTTTGGTATGGAATGTGAACCTCTGTCTTTGGAGCCATAAATTAATGTATTCAATGAAGAATCCAGGAGGGCCTCAACCTTGCATGGATACAATGCGGCCAGTGGGTAACGTGTCAAAATGTCTGGCATGGGGAGCACGTGATCAATTTGTGCACTGTGTGTGCTGTGTCCTGATTGGCTATGTGTTCCTAACTTCATGTGGCATCTGACTTTATGGTGTTTTGGGAACGTGCGTGCCCCTCCGGCCATGTGTGTTTTATTGGGGCCAAATTCCTTGGACCATTACGGTGTCGCTGCGCTTATCTGTGGGATTGATCTGGGGTTTCCTGTTCTCACGTTTGTCTGCCTGCTATGCGCCACCCCACCTTTGACCTGTCAATCAGGGACCTCAGGCCTGGGTCTCAGTGCCTGCCTGACTAAGTATTTCTGAGTCAGGGTTCACATGGAGTTCATAGCAGGCAAATTTGTCAATAGAGATGCAACTTCGTTTTTATACATGAATGTATCGTTATTCATATTGATATCGACTTTCTCAGTATTAACAGTATTTTGGACTTGGGCTCCAAACAATTGTGGCTCTACTGTTATAATTTCATCCACCATAACTGACAATTCTCCCTCAATAAAAAGTGGATTTCTCCTCCCTGCCATTATGAAATGATAAACTTAAATGATTTTAATAAACCACAAGATAATAAATAATAAATGAACGAGAAACATTTAAAGCAAAAAAACAATCTGACTTGACTAAAAAAGTGCTCAGGAACAATGTTGTGCTGCAGTGGAATGACAAAGGATCATGGTCTGAAATGGAATGTGTTTTATAGTGTGGTATGCCGGTGCAAACAATTAGCCAAAACACATCAGGTGTGTGATGCTAGCATCCATCCGAAAGCCACAGGTATAGTACAATGTTGAACACGTCCTAAGACAGAATCCCTCTGTCAGCAATCCGCAACTAAGACAACACCAGAAGAACTGTGAAATCTAAATAGGCTCGGCGCAATACTGTCACCCTGATTGCGACGGAGTAATGTTAGCCAGCAGAGGAGTGTACTGCGTCGACAGCGGTGAGCTGCTTATGCTACGAAAAACACTCTGTCAATGTGGATGGTGGATCACCAAGCCCAAATCTAAATACGGTGGGCGGGAATCAGTCAGCTCAACAGAGTACTTATAAACTCCGCTATGGAGGGATGGCAGGAGTCCCACCAAGATGTAAATCAGGCCCTAAGTTATGTGACCCAAGATACAGGCTGCATGCACCAAAGTGGTTACTGCAAGAAAATGCCAACTTTCTAAAAGTGGCATTTTCTGAATTGTGACTTAAAATCCAACTTTAACCTCAAACAGGATCTTAAATTACAAATCTTTGGAGTGTAAAAATGACATTACTACCTGCTCCCAATCAAAAGTAAAGTGTTTAGGCCCTACCTTGGGGGTGAATCATATGTATTTGAAAGGGAGGTTTAGGCCTGGAAAAAAGTTTCTTTTGTTAGGTTGAACGGGCATTTTAAAACTGAACACAGGCCTCCATGATAGGCCTGAGACCTACTTTAAAGGGCTACTTAAGTGGATAGCACAATATGCAATATGTGCTGCAGGCTCAGTAGTAGCTTTTAAATTACAGGCCCTGGGTACATGTTGTACCACTTTACTAGGGACTTATAAGTAAATTAAATGTGCCAGTCAGGTGGAGGTCAGTTTCACCATGTTTAAGGAGTGAGCACAAGCACCTTCGCACTAGTTAGCAGTTCTAGAGCCAACAAAGTTGAATTTCAGCAACAGGAGGTGAGTAGGCAAAATCGTTGGGGGCAGGCCATCCTAAGGGCTGTAAGGTCTAACAAGATGTCATAAATAATCTCATTTAACACGTCCTATGTGATGTAAGATGTGAGGTCATAAGCAGTGCATTGCAGGTGCTCAAGTTATAGTTATTGCACTAAACTATAACTGGAAAATTTCAAGTTTTTTTTGTTTTCAAACCTTAGTTCTTATCTTAATTCAACAGCTAACTGTATCACTTCAACCTTTGTTTTTTTGGTGCTTCATCAATTTTGCAAAAAAGAAAGTAGGGAACCCTGGGTAGTTCCCAAGTTGTAGGTGGAGAGCAGCTCCTTCATATGGAGCACTCTACAACATTATCGACACACTAAAACTGCTTACCTCAAGAGTTTTTAAGCATAGAATTAGAATAGTGCCGTTCACGGATCAAAGTCTTTCAGCATATAGTTAGCTAGTGCCATCCATTATATACAAATCTCCATGTGTCTGCACAGAGGGCTCCCGAATCTGGTTTCAATTGTAACTCGCAGCTGCAAACAATCGATGAGTGCCAGTCCTGTTTTCAGCAGGGCCAAACAGAGGATGTTTTGCAGAAAATAGTTCTCTGGGCTAATTGTTCGCACTAGAGGTGGATGACCCTTGCGGTAACTTACTGTTTGTTGAACAGTTAAGAAGGCTCTTGTCTTCAAATGTTGTGCTGCAAACAAGTGTGGCACTTATTACCTGCTGTTTTTCCCTGAAGAGCTTGTGAAGAATAAAACGTGTACCTGGGCTAAGAAGGATTAAAAATTTAAATAAATTAACAATTATCAAGCATTGCTCCTTTGGAAGAACTGCAGGTTTGCAAAGATTGACCACATTGACCAGAAAGCACTGGGATATAAATATATATATAATGTACACATATTATCTACTGGCGGTCGCCAGTAGATAGTTATAGTTAGGACCTATTTTCCGTAGGAAATCCACAACATTCTATTTGAAATAACTTTGGCGCCGGTTGACGAATCTTCGCGAAATTTTCAAAACTTTTGGCCCGCTCCGGTCCGCTCCTATCCTGAAAGTTTCGGGGTGATTTGGCAAGCGGGGGCCGAGAAAAAAGGGGGGTCCCAAAACGTGTTTTCCCCATGCAATTTTCCATAGGAACCTTTCATCGCAGCTACAGCCCGAACTGCTGAACGGAATTACACCAAATTTGGCAAAAAGGTAGCCCTTGGTTCAGAGTCATGCCTTTTGCTTAAATGGTGTAAATCCGTTCAGTAGTTCCTGAGAAATTTGAAAAAGAAAACACATATATATCTGGGCGGAGCCTAACCACACATGTCATCGTGAGATCTGATTGGCTGTCATCACTTCATCCTGGAATTGCTGGCAGCCATCTTGGGACCAATATAAATGATAGTACCCCATTGAAATGCATTGTAGTGAATCGAAGATTTTGAGGGTTACCAAAAGGAGAACTATAAAGGGTGATAACAGACTTTAGTTACATTAGAATTCATTTGTTGATGGTACCATACTAATTTCAGGAATTGTGGTGTGTTCTAAGGTGATTTAACCCTGTGAAAAACCTTCTGCTGGGATATCATGAATCATGTTTGAGAGAAAACTATTTCCACATGCTTGTCCCATACAGTTTTGGGAGGTGCTCCAGAAGCTAAATTAAGAGCATATTTTCTGTAAATTCACATTATCTTTCTCAGTCATGTGAGAATGAAGTCTGACATTCTCAGTAAAACATGTACATCCAACAAGGGCAGAGACTGTCAGTTGATTCCTTTGTGTTCTACTGCAGCTTCCCAGAGTGTTCTAAAGAACAACTAGAGTGCTAACAGCCTTACTTATGACAAAAGTATGGCACACCTGAAGCCATCTTGATTGGAATAAACTGGTAACACTTAAAACATTTAATTTAAAAAGGAACAAAATGATGGGGTTCATTTTGTCATAGAAATTATGGTTAGTGCTGTAGAAAGAAAAATTAGGACATGTTTCAAGTGTGATCTCAAATATCTTCCTGTTATATTTCAACAGGAGCAGCCTGTCAGTTGATGCCTTTGTGTTCTACTGCAGCTTCCCAGAGTGTTCTAAAGAACAACTAGAGCGCTAACAGTCTTACTTATGACAAAATTATGGCACACCTGAAGCCATCTTGATTGGAATAAACTGGTAACTCTTAAAACATTTAATTTAAAAAGGAACAAAATGAGGGGGTTCATTTTGTCATAGAAATTATGGTTAGTGCTGTAGAAAGAAAAATTAGGACATGTTTTAAGTGAGATCTCAAATATCTTCCTGTTATATTTCAACAGGAGCAGCCTGTCAGTTGATGCCTTTGTGTTCTACTGCAGCTTCCCAGAGTGTTCTAAAGAACAACTAGAGCGCTAACAGTCTTACTTATGACAAAAGTATGGCACACCTGAAGCCATCTTGATTGGAATAAACTGGTAACACTTAAAACATTTAATTTAAAAAGGAACAAAATGAGGGGGTTCATTTTGCCATAGAAATTATGGTTAGTGCTGCAGAAAGAAAATTTAGGGCATGTTTTAAGTGAGATCTCAAATCCTCTTCTATTTCATTAGAAAATTCTGACATGCAGACTGAAACAATCACTTTCAATACCAGCAGTAGACTTCCAGTTAACTCCCTGGTGAGCAGTAGCTTTACTACAGTGATCTAATGAACAACTAGAGTGCTAACATTCTGAATTTATGGCAAATGTGTGACACATCTGAATGCCTTCTTGATGGAATCAAAGTAAAAAACTGAAAGCATTTCCTACTGAGGAGACTGCAGTAAATGACGAAATTAGGAAACTTCATAACAAATAAGTCTCCCAAGATGGCCACCAGAGAAAAAAGAGCCCAAATGTAGCACAAATATCACCCAGATGTAGCCCACATATAGCCCAATGACAGAAGTGTGCAAAACACTTTTTATTTTTAGTTTTTCTGCAGTTTTATATAGTGCAAACTGGTCAGGTATTGGAGCGTTACATCTTACTTGGACCCCTTATTGCGTATTTTGCACGAAGTACATGAGATTGATCTTGCGAAACATTGAACTTTACGATTCTGTTAACCTGAAGTTGCTCTGAACCGGGCTTTGTAACACCCGTTTTTACCTACTGGTTTTAATTAATTCTCACTGTATTGTATTAGGAAAGAGGATTTACTGTTTTTATGTACACTTTTATGATCTATGTTTCTAAATCAGATCAAATAAAGTTTAATGAATTCTATGGCAGGACGGAGGCGAGGATTATGCATATCTTTCCTCACTTTATTTGCATAGCAGTTCAAAGAAAACGTAACACAACAATCATTAAACAAAAGACTACACAACCCATGAACCATTAGGGGGTAGTCTCCAAGGCAACTATAGTCCAATCATATCACAGTCCATCGTATATAATATCGTGACGTCCCTTCCGCTTCCTCTTTCTTCACTGCTCGTCAGTTAAGTGCATTCCTTACATTCTTGGCTTAATCTGACGTTGTTGCTGTTTGTATAGCGGTTTCTTGTGCACGTTATTAGCATTATTGCCTTGGTATTGTTTCATATTCCCTGCGCAGCAGGCTCTTGCCCGAGCGCGTTCTCCCCCTCGCAGTTTCTCCCGCTGTGTGCTCTGCGCGCGGTGAGATCCTGTCAGGCGCGTCTGGTCCGAGCGAGGCAGCTCCGTCGAGCGCTCCCGCTGGTCTTTACGCGCGTTTGGGAATCCGGTCACTCCTTTAGTGTCCGCTTGATTCCCGACCAACCCTCGCCTAATTTTGACACCGCTACGCGGTGATTTCCCCACACGGCCACGTTAGTGACCAGCGCCACCTGGTGGTGGTAATTGGTATTGCGCCTCAGTCTATTCTTATAACAGCTTCGGGGAAAGCCCAGCTGTTGGAGCACCGGCGAGGGGGCTGTCTTAAGGATTTTAAGGGCATTTGTTCTGTGCTCACACCCTCTGCTATCATGTCTTCTCCAGAAGACCATTTTTACTCCTCCTACCAGGAAGTGGAGGAGGAATGGCCCCCCAACTTCTCCCTCCAGCAGTGGACCAAGCCCTCTCTCTGGCTATTTCTAGGGCGCTGGCTCCTCTTAGGGATCAGGTTGATAAGCTGGCGAAAAGCATCCCTGGGGTGTTCAGTGACCCAGATCTGGTGGTGGCGGGTCCAAGTAGCTCCCAGATGGGGAATAAAAGGGCCGTTAAGCATAACGCGGGGCACTTGGAAGGATTTGATAAACTTACGGAGACCTTCCTCAAGAGTGCGCGAACGCTAAAACATGCACCCTGCCGGGAGGAGGAGGGGCCCGGAGAAAATTGCGACACTGTCACCACTATTGTAGACCCCGACGGCGGGTTTCCCTTAGAGGGAGAGGGTGTATCGGAGGACGATTTCTCCTCCGATGAGGATAAGGACTCGGGGCGTCCCTGGCGTCCAGAGTCCCACTCCTCTCAGTCCCCGGTTGGGGACGGGGTCCACTCGGACATGTTCGAGCCTACCCAAATTTACCATCCTAGGTCGGCAGAGTGGACACCTGACGCCAAAGTGGCAGAGTATGTGGTGGGGAAAATCCATCAACCCCTTGAAAGGGAGGTCAGGAATAGGATGAGGGAGAATGCCCCAGGCCCTCACTGAAGGGGAAGGTGGCACACACGCCTGAAATTGATGAGAAACTATGTACCTTTTTCTCCAAGTATATGAGGGATCCCAAGAAAGGAATTGATAGGTCTTGGACGTGGTAGGGCCCTTGACCCAAATTATTCAATTGACGGAGCGTTCCAAAGAGTCAGGATCCCCTTTGTCCACGGATATTGTGGCTGGTTGGGCGCACTACCCTAAACCCTAAAACACTACCCCCTCCACTACCCAAACACCACTGCACTACCCTAAACCCTAAAACACTACCCCCAGCATGACACCCTACACTACCCAAACATAACTGCACTACCCTAAACCCTAAAACACTACCACCAGCACGACTCCCTACACTACCCAAACACCACTGCACTACCCTAAACCCTAAAACACTACCCCCAGCACGACTCCCTACACTACCCAAACACCACTGCACTACACTAAACCCTAAATATACCCCCAGCATGACCTCCCACACTACACAAACACCACTGCACTACCCTAAACCCTAAAACACTACCCCCAGCACGACCCCCTACACTACCCAAACACCACTGCACTACCCTAAACCCTAAAACACTAACCCCAGCATGACCCCCTACACTACCCAAACACCACTGCACTACCCTATACCCTAAAACACGACCCCCTACACTACACAAACACGACTGCACTACCCTAAACCCTAAAACACTACCCACAGCATGACCCCTTCACTACACAAACACCACTGCACTGCCCTAAACCCTAAAACACTACCCCAGCACTACCCCCTACACTACCCAAACACCACTGCACTAACATAAACCCTAAAACACTACCCCCAGCACAACCCCCTACACTACACAAACACCACTGCACTACCCTAAACCCTAAAACACTACCCCCAGCACGACTCCCTACACTACCCAAACACCACTGCACTACCCTAAACCCTAAATCTACCCCCAGCACGACCCCCTACACTACCCAAACACCACTGCACTACCCTAAACCATAAAACACTACCCCCAGCATGACCCCCTACACTACACAAACACCACTGCACTACCCTAAACCCTAAAACACTACCACCAGCATGACCCCCTACACTACTCAAACACCACTGCACTACCCTAAACCCTAAAACACTACCCCAGCACGACCCCCTACACTACCCATACACCACTGCACTACCCTAAACCCTAAAACACTACCCCCAGCACGACCCCCTACACTACTGCACTACCCTAAACCCTAAAACACTACCCCCAGCACGACCCCTACACTACCCAAACACCACTGCACTACCCTAAACCCTAAAACACTACCCCCAGCACGACCCCCTACACCACCCAAACACCACTGCACTACCCTAAACCCTAGAAAAGAAACCCCACCCCATGCCCAATCCCCCTTACCTCTCACTCCTCATGGTTCCTCTCTCCTCGTGGTTCCTGCTTCACGTCATCTCTGAGGGGCGGTGCACGTCGTTGTGAGGAAACGGAACAGCCTCTGTTTCCTTACAACGACATGGATCGTCTACATGTTTTTAGAACGCATGGTCATTTACCATACATACCTTTACAACAAAATTCGTTGTAAAGGCATGCGTGGTAAATGACCATGCGTTCTAAAACAATGCGTAGTAATGACTTCGTGATGTACAACGCATGCGTGGTAATGCATGCGTTGTAATGGTATCGCAAAGTAAAAAAGTCGTTGTAACGGCTGTTTACCGATCGAAGCTGGCCCCTGTTCTTCAGTGAGACGTTTATTTGATTAATTAGGAGGAAGGAATGTGGTTTTTTTACCGAAAAGTGCATTCCCGGCTGTTGTATTGTGAAAGTGTCCGCATGGCCTGGTTTCACTTCCGGTGAGAGAGTGGAAGAGTCTGTTTGGATCTAAAGGAGTTCTGTTGTTGGACGGGGCCGGCGCGACATGTCATCAGAAAACATAGCTAATGGAAAGCGTCCTCCCTGAAGTGTGGAGCAGTGCCATGAGAGGTCAACGAGTGTGCGTCCCACCGCAGTATGACCGTACCGCGTGACCCATGTGCCGCCTCCAGGGTACGGGAGGCAGAAGCGGCATCGCAGGTCCTCTTGAAGACCGTTGTAGCACTAATTCTACATTTTGGTACTAGGGCATTTTAACTTCGTTGTTCCTGCCAGATACAAAGAGAAGATCCTGTGTTATTCAGTGCCCTCGTTACCTTTTTTGTGGGTTGTGGTGCTTGTCACTTCGCTGCCCCGCCGGTGCACACGACTGGGCACCCCACCTCGTGTGCCATCTGCAGGGCCTCTGCCCTCGGATCACTGGTTTCGGTTTCTGGAGTGGCAACATAAACAGTTGCTCCCAAAGGACTAGCCTGAACACTTAGGTGAATATCCCCTGCACCAGCATTCCACGGAAATTCTTTCCTAGCTCTCCCACGTCAACGAGCACGGCTCCGCTCGCGACACCGTATGACGTCATCGGAGCCATAAGAGGACCTCGTCGGCGTGCTGACATCAGTTCCACCCATTTTGTCCGTGCCACCGAGGCAAACAGGGGACCGAGACATTTTCACATGTATACATAGTATACATAATATAATATATATATATTCACTGAAAAAAACCATAGGTTTCAGGCACGTTATAGTTAGAAATTAGCATTTAAAAAACCTTAGAAATTCATTGAAAAAACCATAGGTTTCAAGCACGTTATAGTTAGAAATTAGCATTTAAAAAACCTTAGAAATTCACTGAAAAAACCATAGGATTTCAGGGGCGCGCGCCCGCAATGCACTGCTGATGACGTCACATATTACATCACTCATGACATGGTCAGTGACATCACTCATGACATCACTGATGACATCTCAAATGACATCACTGATGATATCACTGATGACATCATCCAGTGAATGTGTGTTTTTCTGAAAATTAAATATGTTTTATATATGTATATCTCAAGGTCAATGGAAGAATAAATGGGTATATAAGTATCTAAATGGATGATTTTTTTTGTAAAATTGATTGTATAACTGACTAAGTGTATCTTAGTGAATACATGGGTTAGTGAGTAATGTTTAAATATGAAAATATCTGTATCAGTCTCTCACTTTGTGTATAAGTGGCTGCATGGGTTGGTGAGTAGCTACATGAGTGTCTATATGGGTTATTAGTTGGTTTTTGGAGTATCAGTATGAGTGTCTGAGTGTCTGTATGGTTCGGTGGGGGTATTACTTAGTGCATAGATGCATGAATGAGTGACTCACTGTTTGTATGTGTTGAAGACAGCATGTGTGCAGGACTGTATAGGTGGATGAGTATGTGTATGGGTGTGTTAGTGAGTGAATGACTGTCTCAATAGTGTCTTTATGAGTAACTACATATGTTTTAAACTAGTATATGTGAATATTGGTGTATATAAGTGAGTATATGTGAGAGTGAGAGATTGGAAGAGTTCCTGTACAAATAAGTAGGTGTTTCTATAAGTGATTGTTTAAGAGAGTAAGTATGTGTAAGTTTCTGTAGAAGTAAGTGTGATAGTGTGTGTATAACTGTATATGCAAGTAAATGGATGTTTGATACTTTGTTTGCATGTGTGACTATGTGTGTGAGTAACTCTATGGATGAGTGGCGGTGTGTAACAGGATGTATAGGTGTATGAGTACATATGATGAGTGAGTACATGTATGAGTGACTGTATAGGGACTGTTGGTGAATGAGTGGATGTGTGTGTAGATCTTGGAATTACTGAATAGGTGTGTTGTAACTGGTATTGGTATGTCCATTGTTTTGAAAATGTTAGTTTGTATTTTTGAGTGTGTGTATCAAAGGTTATATTAGGGTGAGAGGAGGTCTGCCACTCTATCACAAGGATGATGTCATCAGTGATGTCATGAGTGATGTCATTTGAGATGTCATCAGTGATGTCATGAGTGATGTCACTGACCATGTCATGAGTGATGTAATATGTGACGTCATCAGCAGTGCATTGCGGGCGCGCGAGTTATAGTTAGCTGAACTAACTATAACGGGGGAATTTCTATGGTTTTGTATGAGTGAAATGTCCAACTAACTATAACGCCCCTGAAACCTATGGTTTTTTCAGTGAATATATATATATATATATTTTTTTTTCTCTGCAGAAAACTAATGTTAAAGTGATGTTATAGTTAGGTGAAAATGTGAACTTAAACATAACTATTTAAACTTAGAAAGCTACTGAAATTTACCAGTCATAGTTAACTGATCACACCTTTTTTAATTTTTGTTCTCTTTTATTTTATTTTATGTTCTACCCTACCCTTTTATAAATGTTTATTGTTTAAACTCAGGAGACTAGGTCCCTGAGACCAATAATGCCTGCCTGCAATATTATTCTCATGTTGCAGGCAGCCTTTCAGAATCCTCCCTCCCTCGGAAGCCTGACTCCATGTGTTAGCGAGTTGGCCAAAGGGAAAAAAGTGCCCTGGACAATCAGAAAGCTCTTTTTTTTTTAAATTGGGTATTAGAGATCCTGTGAGAATCCCTCAAACACAACCATCCAGATATACACATTTTTTTTGATCCTTAAGTTCTCATAAATAAAACATCTTGCCTGACACTGTGGGGTCTGTTTCTCCTTCATCGCCGCCTGGAGGTTGCGGGAGTTCGAGTCCTTTGGATATATATATATATACATATATATATATAGATAAATAGGTAGATAGATAGATAGATAGATAGATAGATAGATAGATAGATAGATAGATAGATAGATATAGTTATGGATATATTAATAAGTTATGGTTAGGACCAACTTTTCCCATACACAAAGTGTTTTTTGCTGATAACTTTGGCGCCGTTTGATGTACCTTCACGAACGTTTCTTAAAAACGTGCCCTACTTTGCCTCACTGTGCATGGAAAGTTTTGTGGTGATTCGTCCAGTGGGAGTGGAGAAAAAGGGGGGGGTCGCAAAATGATTTTTCACCATGCAATGTCTATGGGAATTTTACAATTTTTAGACACTGCTACCTAACTTTTACGGCTGGATTCCAGATTTTGTAAAATTACCCATGCAGGTTCCCTGTTTCGATTACATCTGAATACGTTTTGATTCAGATCGTACAAATTACTTCGATTGGATGCTCAAAAATGTTGTTGTCTGTCCTGATGATGACCTTATAAATTGAATAGGTCGAAACGCCGTCGACGCTTGTCTTTGGCACATCTTGTAGAGGAAGCATTCATTGCAATCCTCGTTCTTGTGATCTGTCGGGCATGTTTTTGTGTTAATTTTCTTTCCTCTGCCATTGTTTCTTTGTTTACACTGTCAATTGTGTCCTTAGTAATATTTATTTTGTAACTGTGTGAACACGCCTTGTGTATTGTTTTATTGTCATTTTTTATATACCTGTTTTTTAGTAAGAGATGTTTTTGCAGCAATTATTGTTTTTCTGATTTATTATGGGTACCTTCACATGATTTTCTAATTTTTTCACAATTTCTGATGTGATTTATATATGCTGCTTTCTAATTTGATTGTTATCTAATTTGATTATTTTTGAATTTATGTAAAACTTTAACAGTTAAGTAACTTTAGGTCACGTGTTTTAGTTTCTTAACATAAGTGTAACTATAAATATAACTATAAATGCTGAATTTCTATGGTTATGTGTTTGTAAAACGTGAAACTAACTATAACATCCCTGTAACCTTTGTTTTATTCAGTGAGATATATATATGTCAAAGGAAGTGCTGAAAACTTTCCACAAAAAGTACATCCACTTAAGTACTTGTTCTTGCTTGTAAGTTTAATGCATTAACTTCATGAGGATTCAGAAAAAACAGAATAAGGGAATTGCACCTACTGTCTAAGTCCAAACTTAGGCCCAGATTTACAAAGCCCTTGTATTGCATTATGCAAGGTGGAAAAAGGCAATGCAAGAGCTTCAGTGAGATTTACTAAGCCACCCAAAGCCATCTTGCATGGCTCTGTCTGGCTTAGTAAATCTGGAGTAACGCAAAGCAGCGCAAGTCGCTGCCTTGCATTACTCTGTCCTGGGAAGGCATTCCATGGGCGACCCGTGGGTGTTTCCACGTAGTTACCCATGGATTTTGGTTCATTCTTAGATTTACTATGACTAGTAAACCTGGGACTGCATCAATATGCTAAGTCTTCCCCGGTGAGGCGTAATGAGGAGAAATATTTTTATTTCTCCTTGGGTTTTCCTCTTTCTACGTGTGCTGCATTCTGCAGCACACATACAAAGAGGAAAAAGCCTCAAAGGATTGTTTTTGTGCAGGAAGGTGTCTCTTCCTGCACAAAAACAATCCTGTCTGTAACGCATGCACCCTGCATTGGCACTTGGGAGTCACAAGTGCAAAAGCAAGGAGGGAGAGCAGGAATGCACCATCCCTTAGTAGACCTGGTGCAATCCTGCTCTCTCCTTTGATGCAGCACAGCTGGTTGTCTTGCTGCATTGCATTGCGCCAAATATTATTAAGTCTGCTGACCCTGGTATGTAAATGGAACTTTACTCAAGAAAGTGCCTTTGCTTGGTTTGGTGTAAACCTGTTCAGCAGTTTTCGAGACATTTGTGTTTATAAAAGTGCTTGAGCTGAGAATAAAGAGATTAGATATTGGAGGTGTCTTGACTGTTAATTCGCAGATGGGGCTCAGGCTAGGTTTATCCTACCCCCTTATGCTGTTTTGCTTCTTTACAACACGGTGCTCAGTGCACCATGTTGGAGTATGGTGGGCGCAAGAGAAATATGTTTGTGATGGCCAGCTAATCAGAATGGAGCAGATTTGCCAATCTGGAGTTCAGTTTGCGAAACCACGCTACACCAATGGAGAAAAAGCTCCATAATCCAATGGGGTGTTTTTAATTTTTAAAATGGAATCACAAATCCACTGTGACTTTGTGAATTAATGGCCCAGATAGCTCTGGGTTTTTTTTTTACATTTTATTTAAATTAAGGGTTTTCAAAATAAGAAATCACACAATCGTGACACTAGGAAACATTGTACCGTCTTGAATATCAGAGCATTATGCATAAATCATGTACAAAATAATCACATTAAAAATGCACTATGTATAGTTCACAAGTTAGTTTGACAATCCCTGCAAACACAAAAAGAAATGTGTAATTCGGCAGATACTTATGATACAGTTACAGTTTCCTGTTGCAATAGAAAGGATCACAACGGTTCCCAAAAGTCTTTCAGACAGGCCCTAGGATGCATAATATTAGCAGAAGACTCCATTAGCGTATTGCAGTACACAGCGACATCACCTGCCTGGGAGACCAGGCATCTATTTAGTACACCCGTCTTTTAACCAGCAGCGGGCTATTTCCACAGACCTATCTGTCCTCTTAGGCACCTCCTCTGTGTCTCCCAAAAGGGCCAGCCTAGGTGACAGCACCAAGGTGGTCCCCACCATCCTAGACAAGGAGGTCATTATTTCCAGTATTTTAGCGCTGGGAGACACAACCATGCCCTATGAAGAAAGGCATACGTTTGTCACCTTGCATTTCGTACATTCCAGTATTCCCCTGGAAGAGAAATGCGCTACACAGTCAGGAGAAACTTGAACTGGATTAACTTGTGCCTATAAACTGATGGGATACGTTGAACCTTGGAGCACAGCAATATTTTGAACATTTGTTGATGATCTGGTAACCCAATTCATCCTCCCAAGCTTGTTTGGCCGGGTGCGCCTGCCCAACTCTTGTGGTCATCAATTCCGGATATAAAAAGATCATTTTACCTGCATTAACTATTTGAATCATTTTCGTGAGTGACAAAATTCTAGAAGAGGATGAGGAAAATTTTGAGCAATAATCTTCATAGCCCACAGGGGTGGCTTTCAACTTTAAAAATTGGTGAGCCGTGGCGCGTAGTAAAACTCACCGATATGTTGCCTTTCTCCTCGCCTGACGATGACGAGCATGAAAGGAAGGTGGTTTACTTCCTGCAAGCAAATCCAACCAACCCAGGAGTTGCTCTCATGCTGTTAGCAGCTCCAGGATGGGTTCGAGCAGGCTAAACCAGAGCTCATTTTGATGCTGGGGGCTAGGGCTTGCAATCCCTCAGCGGTTTTACAGCACTGAGATTGCAGGCACAGAAGTGCACATGACAGATTGGCTGGCTGTAGACAGCCAACCAATCTGTCATGCGCGCACTGAGCACTTGAAGCAGTCATTCTGCGATACACAGGAATCTGTCTACCCTGCCCCCACAATCACGCTTTGCGCTAGCGCGGCCTGTGGCACACAGCATAATAAAATGGTAATGACCATTTTATTATTCTGTGTGTGCCTGCTGAATTGCAGCAGGCAGGCGACGCCCATTTTAAGCTGTAGTACAGCAAAATTGTCGATGAGTGTTGCCCTCCTAGCTTTAAAAGTCTGCAAGACTATAGATATTCGGGAATAAATTCGGGAATAAATCACCCTGTACTTCTATTCTTATATCTTTCAATATCCTTTCTGCAAAGTCCTCCAACGTGGGCAGGAGAAACTGGTTCTGCACTGCTTCCAGTTATGAATAAGAATGCAGATCACATCCGGTGTGTTTTGCCAGTTCCCACCAAGCCCACTCAGTTATTCAAATCACTTCAACATCATACCATTTACAGATGGGCCTTTACATATGTCTGTTGAGAGCAAATCAGTTTTGATTAGTGTTTGCTCAATTCGCACATGTGTATGGATGGTTTGTTCAATAGGCCAGCATGTCAGGAACTGTACTTGGCCAACTTGGTAGTGCGAAAACAGATCCGGACAGCTAGACCCGCTGCTACCAATGTTTGCATTAGTACCTTCCACTTCATGCGCGGCTGTCCAACCAATAGACCAGTCACAACAGCGATTGCCTAAATTGAAGGAAACTTTCTGCATGTATATGAATTGGAATATTTTTAAAAAGAAAAGAATGTCAGCAGTATTATCATCTTGATCAGGGAGCTACACTTGTTTATTGATAACATGAGTAACATCCATCACTCAACATGCACCCTAAAGTACTACAATGGCTCAAAGTTATTCCTAATGGACATTGACATGTCCCTTGTTACGTGAATTCCTAGGTATTTCATCCCATCTGCACTCCACTTAAGAGGGTACTTCCAGCAAACACAGCAGTATTGTCTGTCAGTAGAAAACGTTCGGGTTTTGTCCCAATTAATTTTTAATCCAGATTATCCCCCAAACCTAATGACCTCTCTAATGATGAGGGCTGCATTAATTTCCAGATTCTATGCGGTTGGACCAGGCCCTTTCTGCTGGGTCACCCCCAAACTTTTTTGTCTTTCGCCTCCCTTTTTTCTGCCCTCATTTTTGTTGGTTTTACTACTCTAACCAGCACTAAAGTGCATGTGCTCTCTACTTAAAACATGGTAACATTGGCTTATCCACAATTGCCATATGTAATTTACTTATAAGTCCCTAGTAAAGTGCCCTATATGTGCCCAATGCCTGTAAATTAAATGCTACTAGTAGGCTTGCAGCACTGAATGTGCCACCCACTTCAGTAGCCTTTAAACATGTCTCAGGCCTGCCACTGCAGAGCCTGTGTGCGCAGTTTAAACTGCCATTTTAACCTGGCAAGTTCACCTACTTGCCAGGCCCAAACCTTCCTTTTTATTACAGATAAGTCACCCCTAAAGTAGGCCCTCAGCAGTTTTATGGGCAGGGTGCAGTGTACGTAAAAGGTAGGACATGTACTTTTGAGTTTTACATGTCCTGGTAGTCAAAAACTGCTAAATTCGTTTTTCATCACTGCAAGGCCTATCATTCCCATTGGTTAACATTGGGATTGCCTTAAAACATCTTTTAAGTGTAACTTCCATTTGGGAAAAGATAGAGATTTGGAGTTTGGTGTCTCTGGACTCACAATTTAAAATCACAACTTATGATGAAGTCAGATTTTTAATTGTAAGTCTGACAATTCCACTTTTAGAAAGTTGGCATTTTCTTACTTTAACCATTCTGTGCCTCTGCCTGTCTTTAAATACACGTCAGGGTTGGGTGGCAGCTGGGCTTTGTGCATTCCCTCTAGACAGTCACACAAAGGGAGCTTGGGTGTGGCAGTTGCATCCTGATGGCCCATCACCAGGCTGATGGGCCTTCCTGAGGTAGATTAGGAGGGAGGAGCTGACACTTGCATTTGAATAGGGTTGTGCCTGTCCCCACACAAAGAGCTGCATACCTTCCTGTAGTGAGTCTAGAGCCAGGGCAGGAAAGGCAGGGATCTTGTGATCTTCAAAGGCGTCTTTGAAGTCTACCCCACTTCAAAGGCACATTTGGGTATAAGTATTGGACCCCCAACACCACCAAATTAGAACTTTGCTGAAAGCAAGGACTTCTGCTTGGAAGAAGAGCTGCTGAGCTATAGGAGGGACTGCCACTTTGCTACCTGCATTGCTGTCTTGGCCTGCTGCCTGCTGCTTCTTGACTGGGAGTGAGAGGGGCTGAACCTGCTCTCTACATCCTTAAACTCATGTTTCTCCAAGGGCGCGTTGGCTTCCCTCCTGTTCTCTGGAGTCCCAGTGTCACAAAAGACTTCTTGCAACTCTGCTGGTGCTGCTGGACTCTGCCATCTGCGAGTCCTACCCTTGCCTGAGGTGCACCCAGGGGCGGTATCTCCATTTTATTTTTCAGCAAACAACCCTTCCTGAACTAAGTGACAGGGCAGGGAGGGGCCGGTGCTGCCGAGTGGCAGCAATGGAGCTGTGCTCTTTAAAATGTGCATGTCTCTTTGGCCGGCCGTCTTGGGACAGCCAGCCACACATGCGCTTTTTCTCTAACCTAGCTGTCTTAAACAGCTGGGTAAGAGAAAGCGCAGGCCTTCAGTGCTCTTAGGAGCACTCAGAGAGCCTGCTCCATCCAATCCTGGCACTGCTCTCATGCTGTGAGAGCAGCACCAGGATTAGTCAGTGCAGTTTCCTGGTCCCACGTTATAGCTGCTGGAAGAGAGACGACTGGTGGAGGAGGATGTTGCATCGCACCTCAAGGTAAGTAATTTATTTTATTATTTTTTCTTGCGCCCTCCCGCCCCACCACCCTCGGTACATGGCAGCCTCCACTGGGTTCCCCCTCCAGTCCTGGGCCTCCGAAGTGGGTTCTTCAGTTGTTTTCTGCAAATATTGACATAGTGACCCCTGTGCGCTGATCGGAACCGATCCTCCCATGCCGACACAGTGCCGATTCGCCGAAGACTCGGGTCTTGACTGCGAGGTTCGACAATGATGCAAAACCAATCTAAAGACACCGCTGCAAGTCTAGACTCCGACCTAGCATTGACCCTTCAACACTGACTGCGAGGCTCGGCATTGACCCTTCAACACCGACTGCGTGACTTAGAACCGACGCATGGAGTCCTCGAAGCAAGCGCTTGCTCCATACAAGGCACTTTTTCAGCTGGCCTTGAGTGGGTCCTGTAGTCGGCCTGCCCTCCATCCCGGTTGGCCCAAACTATGGATTTACCCCAGTCTAGTACGACTCAAGTAACCTTTTAGTGCAACCTCAAGTAACCTTTTAGTGCTATTGACTTCGAAGCAATGTTTTGGGATTTAATCTTTAAAAATTCATATCTTGACTTCTACTGATTGAATTTTTGTTGTTTTGTTCTTGTTTTACTCAGATAAATATTCTCTATTTTTCTAAACTGGTGAGGAGTCATTTTGTGATGTTTTCACTGTGTTACTGTAATTAAAGTGTTGCAGAAATGTGTGTGTTTGTTGAAAAAATAATTTACACATTGCCTTTTTAGATAAGCCTGACCTCTCTGTGCCAAGCTACCTAGAGGGTGAGCACATATTAATTTTGGTTGTGTATCTGACTTACCCTGACTAGGATTGTGGCTCTTGCTTGGACAGAGTGTGCACTCTGCCAACCAGAAACCTCAATTTCTAACATATACATACAACACTACATCATCGGCATGCAGGGATGTTATGAGAGGTCCAACTTCCACATAAAGCCTATGATGGGTATGAAAGTTGCAAAAAAGTATATGTAGAGGTTCTATTGCTAATGAAAAAATCAGCGGAGACAGAGGACAGCTCTGACACATTCCTCAGCAGATGGCTATCATGACGAAGTGTAAGTAACTCGAGCCGTGGACCCAGAAAAAAGTTGCCTTATCAGGCTCAGAAAGTAACTTTCCTACCCCATGCGCTGCAATACCTCCTGAACGAATGACCATTCAAGAGCATCAAATGCTTTTTCAATGTCTATCAGATTAGCAGTGGCTGCCGAACTCGGATCAATTCTATGTGCAGCCATCAACACGCACAGAATAAATGCAGTGCATATCTGCAGGATAAACCTAGAGTGCTCTGGGAGCACCAACATTGGCATCAAAGGTTGTAGCCTCTGAACCAATATTTTCGGAAGAATTAGCAAGACTGTCTATGACACTTTTTACATCCTTAATCATCAGGGGGAAGTCGAGGAGTTCCTTCATTGCTCCTTCAATCCATGAAAAGCGACATCATTTAAGTAGTCGCCAATCGCGCCATCAGATTGCTTAAAACAGAACGTATCTAAGCACACATAATACTGCTTGAAAACATCTAGGATATCAGATGGAGCTATTGTGATCAGACTATTATCTGCACAGATGCTCGATATCTGAGGAGTATCATTGCATGCAGGGCTTTAAGTGGGATGAAAAATGTTGGGGGGTCTGCAAAACGAGCGTGGCCTATGTAACTTAGAGCATGGCTTAAGCATGTAAACTAAATTTCTGTGATTCCCATAGTATGAAACCCAAGTGGTATTTTGGTTGCTTTCTGAGCTTTCTGTTTTTGCATCCAAATATATAATACAAGTGACACACACTTAAAACCAGCCAGGACTATTGGCTTTGTCAATGGTTATTAGCTGTTTTTGATAAATGAGTAGCAACCATGATTTTGTTGTAAATAATTAATATTGAAAATTATTTATTTCTGAAATTGTGAGACTATGAATTAAACATTGATGAGGTCTGTTGAAGGGATATTGATCTTCAGAATGTCTCAATCAGAACAGTTATGTTCACTCTATGTTAGAATTGTATGCCCTTTTAATCTTCACATCTGCTCCATCTGCACATCTTATACATCATCTCTTACCTCTGCAGTACCCTTTTTTCACTCTGTCCTGAATTCACTTCCTTGCATCTCTTTCACTTCACAACCCACAAATACACAATTCACACAATTCATCCACTCACCTATAAGCACTTTATTTTCTTTTGCTTTCCCCTTGTCAGTATTTTGACAAATGTGTACTCCTTCATACACATTTCAGAGTCACTATTGTGACTGGAAAACATGACCATTTCTCAGTACGCTCTGCAGAGGCCAAGGATTGAATAATCATGTATTTTGCACACTGTTTTGACCCACTGACAGCCACTGTGAGAACCTTGCACTAACTTGACCCTTAAATCCATAGCACTCAGTAGTGGCCCGTTATAAACACCTGGAGGTGACCCAGGTCAAAGTCTGCACTATACAATACTAAAAGGTTAAAGTAAAACACAGAAACACAGTATCCTGAAGATAGCAAGCACTCTTTGGGAATGCAAGATTAAGTAAAACAGGTGAACTATAAACAGGAATTAATTTACTGACATGAATTACCTCAGCATGTTTTACTTTAATTGTTCAGAAATTGGATCAGTGTTTTTGCTGGTAAAGTTAACAACATGAATATAGGTGCTGATAGGGACAAGTTTCAATGTCTGTTTTTAATTATTACTGGGTCTGACATTCAGAGGGACCCTTCCCACTTAAAGCCTTAATTGTATGCTTTCACCGTCCAAGCCAGTGTCATCCTAGCCTGAAACCCTCTCAAAACACCCTAGCTTGAGCACTTTTCCCTGGGTATAATGCATCACACTTTGCTGTCTCCCTAAATTCTCTCAAAGTTTTCTGCTATTTCAGAAGGGTGGCTTTATCATTACTTAGCTCATAATCATTCTCAAGCTGCTTACGTTCTTTTTTCAACATTCCCAAACAAATGCTAAGTGATATTACAATGCCCGACCCTTTAGAAATACATACACCACAAATATATGCCTTGAAGGTCTCCGGGAGCTCACATCAGAAACCTTTAATGGGGTAACCCTGTGTCCCTCAGAACCTGGGTATTTGTGATATAGTAAACAATTGGTTCTGTTGGGTAATGCAATTACTGTGATCTGTGTAATCAATACAGAAGCAACAATATATCTCGAATTTCTTTCAACAAATGAAGTTTTAAGAAGATACATATATGATAAGAACACACCAAGAAGACATGATTTAGAAAAAGCAGAGTGTTTTGACTCTTTTGTTATTCACAAAAAAGTTGAATATGGCTGTCACAAACACAATTAAATTGCGGCGAAACAAAAAAGGGTGACTATTGTGAAATTATGTGAAATAAAGTGACAAGTGAAGTCAGCGGTGGGCTATATACATGACATACATAAGTGACATAAATAAATTCGAATCAAAATTTCTGTCCCATATCCAAATTTATAACATGAATTCACACGACCCAATGATGATTTTTAAAGTAGGGTCAAGGAGACTGTTTGGACATGAATGACAATAACGTCGACGTTTCAACCCTAAAAACAGCGCAGAATGTCATGCGTCAAGGCGGGTCTTCCTCAGGACTGTAAAAGACGAAGTGGACAGCCTATAAAATTCAAATAAGAGTCAGGTGTGTTCTAAAAGTAAAAAAACCCTGTATGTAACACAGTTGTTAAAGGCTTACCACGTGAACAGAGAATCCGATCAGTGGGTTCTAATGATGTTTTATAACTTGCTGAGATCCTGATTGGATTATCCACCAGGGGTTGGGAATCTACGGTAGAGAAGCCCAACATTAGTCTAGGCTTAAGGGCGGCATATGACTGATTGATGTCGCAATGAACTAGTAAAAAAACTTACCAGGTGGTCCTGCGTAATATTAGGACGTGGTAGGGATCCTGTAAAGGTATCCAATGTTAGGTTTTATCAAACGTTGGCTTGAGTCCAAAGGATTGAAGACATCCACCATCCGGTTGGAGTCTAAGGTTAAATGAAATAAACCGTAAATGTGTTTTAGAAAGCATACACTTGCTAGTGTACAAAGGAAGACTTAAATGTGAGAGGTGAAGGAGCCTACCTTAATGTGGATTAATGGCTCAAACTTCATTTGTTGAAAGAAATTTGGATATATCATTGCTTCTGTATTGATTTCACAGATCACAGTAATTGCATTACCCAACAGAACCAATTGTTTACTATATCCGAAACCTATCATTCATTCACTGCAAAGTAGTCTACAATCACAGCCCTGTCAGAGCGAAAAACAGAGTCTTTCAGTACAGATCCCTTTAGTCTCCATCTTGTAAAGAGTTGAGGAGGAGGAGAAACTTCTAGCAGCAACACCACCAGTGAATGATTCAATAACAATCCCTCCAAAATAATTACCTCCCATTCTTTTGCCACTGAAGACTGTTATGTGATACCTTGCATTATGCACCGATGAATAGTAGGTATATTCTAGAACTAAAAGATGTAGCAGCCTCCATGCATCACACAGCTGCTTGCAATAAGTGAGTGCATTAGTGGCTTCTGATGTCAACCTACGGGCCTCTGATGCTTTATCCAGCTGTGAAGAGAGAGCCAAGTTAAAGTCTCGTACCTCCACAACACTGACATGTCTGCAAATCTGTGGCATTTGAGCATCATCTCACCAGAAAATTCAGGTGCATCAATATCAGAGCCATATATATTCACTAATCCAGTGGTTGCACATCAAAGTAAGAAACTACTATAAAAAGTGGGTGGGAGAACACTGCCTCACATCCCAGCACTCAGTTTGCCCCACTGAATAATAGTAATCGGATACACATGTCTAGAGATACACAGCACTGGCTGCACCATCAATGGTGAATACTAAAGACCTTCAACTGAAGTGAGCGCTATCATGTACTGCACTTACCACAGTATATCTGGGCTAATTGTGTGCTGGTATGCCAGGCATCATGCTCCCTCCTTCTTTTGTGATTGGCTCCTTGCTGAGTTATTGGGCTGACAAGCTCTGTGATGCACCTGTGCTCTGGTAGTGGTACTAAACGTGAGACAACTGTGAGCAGCATTAGCAGCAGGCCCATATTTCACTTGTTATCTCTACTGAAGAATTACAACAATACTGAAACACATGCCTAGAGATACACACCACTGGCTGCACCAACAATGGTCAATACTAAAGACTTTCAACTGAAGTGAGTGTTATCATGCACTGCATTTATCACTATGCATCTGGGCTAACTGTGTGCTGGTATGCCAGGCTGTGTGCTCCCTTCTCCTTTTGTGAGTCTCTCCTTGCTGAGTTATTTGGCTGATGAGCTCTGGGATGCACCTTTGCTCTGGGAGTGGTACTAAGCTTGAGAAGACTGTGAGCAGCAGTGCCAGCACCCCCATAGTTTACTTGTTACTAAATACTAAATACATTCAAGTGAAGTGTTATCATGCGCTGCATTTACCACAATGCATCTGGGCTAATTGTGTGCTGGTATGCCAGGCAGTGAGCTCCTCCTCCATTTAACAAACTACTATCACCACCTCACCTAATGTGTTCTTTATCCATTCCTGCAGGGCACAGTTTACAGTTTTCCATATAAGGGTACCACATAATGATAAATATCCATGCTGACCCCACTGTAATGAATATAGGACTGGCAAGCCCAACATCCGGTATAATACCACAACAATCAACTCCATCAAAACTATTACCATCAATAGCTGTATACAACAACAAGCATAAACATATTTATGCGACCAAGTGAATGTGTGTTATGAAGAAAGAGAACAGCACATATATTGTAAGAAACAGCAAACACAATGGAAAATCATAAAATTAATATGTTAATAAGAGCAACCTGCCCAAAAGGGTAGTAAGTGCTAGTCATTTTCACTCAGATGCGCAGCACCATTCCCGACGCGCTTGCAGTGGACACCAGGACTACGTTATGTTATGTTATGTTATGTTAGGAAAACTTATACAGCGCACGATTACCCTAAGGTGTCCTGGCGCTTGCTGCAGTCCTCCCACCTTTCATAGGTTGCTGCCAGAGTGGTATTCAGAACAACCATGTTTTCAGCGCCTTCCTAAAGGCCGATAGATCATTAAGATTTCGCAGATAGAAGGGAAGCTCGTTCCAAGCCTTAGCAGCCCCAGCGGCAAAGCTTCTGCCTCCCCATCTAACTTTTTTGTGGATGGAACTACTGCTAATTTTGCTCCTAATGAGCGTAAAGATCTTTTGGGCACATACCACTGAAATTGTTGTTTCAGATGGGCTGGGCCTGTGCCTTGAAGAGCTCGGAAAACTAAACAGAGTGATTTAAAGAGGACTCGTTTTTTCACAGGCAGCCAATGAAATTTTTTGATTGCACTCGAAATTGATGCAAATTTCGAGGTTCCAGTGAGCAATCTGGCTGCTGCGTTTTGCAACATCTGAAGTTTTTGTATACCGCGCTCCTGCATATTTAAGTATAGACTATTACAATAGTCTAGTCTTGACATGATCAAGGCTGTAACCACTGTGCGCTGGCTGTCTGCTGGCAAAAGAGGCAGAATTTTCCTCATAGTCCTAAGAATATATGATGTAGCAGAAACCACGGCATTGACTTGACCGCACATGTCAAGGTGTTCATCTATTACCACCCCCAGGTTTTTACTTTCCCGGAGGGTATTGGTAAGGTCCCCATTGAGTTTGGCCACCAACTTGGGGTCCAAAAATTAGCATTGTTCCCAAACAGGATGACCTCTGTTTTGCTAGCATTCAGCTTTAAACAGTTTTGCGTCATCCAGCTTCCTACTGCCTCCATACAATCCTGAAGCCTCTCTCCAGTTGCCTTCTCCTGTCCTGGTCGAAGGGATACCACAATTTGAGTATCGTCGGCATATGATGTAAGACAAAAGCCGAATGACTCGATCAGGGGGGCCAAGGAGGATAAATATATATTAAAAAGCGTGGGGCTCAATGATGACCCCTGAGGAACTCCACATGGGAGAGAGAAAGGTTTTGAGACAAACTCACCTAAAGCAACTATCTGTAGTCTGTCCGAGAGGAAGGATTTAAGGAGAGTCCAGGCTTTATCCTGCACTCCGCAAGCCAACAAACGGTCCATTAATACTCCATGGTGGACCGTATCGAGAGGCTGCGGAGAGGTCAAGCAGGATCAGTGCAGCCTTGCCTCCCTGATCCAACACTCTCCTAATCTCTTCCGTGGATTTAAGAAGGGCAGTTTCCATACTGTGCCCTTCCCTTAACCCAAATTGAGTGGGGTCCAAAACCTTGGCCTCACGTAAATAAGTACTTAGTTCAATATTCATATGTTTCTCAATCAATTTGGATGGCAAAGGGAGGCGTGAAATGGGGCGAAAGCTGTTTGGGTCTTTCATATCCAAACTTGGCTTTTTTAAAAGTGGCATAACAGATGCAGTTTTCCACACTTTAGGAAAATGCCCTTCAGAAAACATAGCATTGAATACAGGAGTAAGTGTCATGGCAATAGGTACAGAAGCCAATTGTGCCACTGCCACTGGGCAGGGGTCATAAGGTGAACCTGATTTGGCTGACAAGAGAAGCTTAAGTGTTTCTGTAAAAGATATTGAAGCAAATTTATCCATAGTGGGTTTTAAGTCTAGCCCCATTTTATGGCCCTGTGTTAAAACTCCTAATCCACTGCCAACTGGACCCTTAAAAGTACTGAAAATAGTTTCCACCTTTGTCTGGAAAAATGTTGCGATTTCTTCGCATAATTCCTGGTTTGTTTTAATAACTGCTGGTTGTGGATGTGCCAACCTAGTTACTACTATAAAAGTTCTTTTGGTGAGTTAAGAGCTAGGTTAATTTGTCCAGCAAAGAACTCTCGCTTCGTCTTGAACAGTAGCTGTTTATAAAGTAGGAGACCTTGTTTATACATTGTTCTCTCGGCTGGTCGATACTCCTTCCTCCAAGACCGTTCCAACTGTTTACATTTTAATTTTTGTGTCCTCAGATCCTGAGAATACCACGGGGCTGTAGGTTGTGCCCTTTTAAGAATAAGTGCTTTCTTGGGGGCTAGAGTGTGACAGGCATCCTCTACCCAGGCCGTATATGCCGAAGAAGCTTCCTCCACATCTGGGGGCAAATCTCCCTGCGTGGACAGTAAAGGTTCTGTTAGCTCTTTCCCTCCCACTTTATTCCAGGCTCTGATTTCCTTATGTTTCTTAGGGAGATGGTCCAATCCCTGATGGTCTTGGACTGCCAGCTCAAATAAGACAGCTACATGATCCGACCACACTAAAGGCAACAAGCCGGTGACAGAAAGATATGGGTGATTTGAAAAAATCCCATCTAACGTGTGCCCTGCCATGTGAGTGGGCCCGTTTACTTGTTGTCGTAGCTCAGCGCTGCTCATCAGATCTAGGAGGTTCGCCGTGTCTATATCAGAGTCTGCCTCCAAATGGAAATTAAAATCTCCCAGTATAGTGTAGGAGTCTGAGCTCAAGCCCTCCTCCAATAAGTTGCTCATCAAAGATATAGACGGGCTCCTAGGACCAGGTGGTCTGTATACTAGGATTCCCTTGAACGTATGATGGTGGGAGAGATTAAGAGAAAAGGACAGTGCTTCGTATGAGGTATTAGAGACTGTTTCAAAAGTCGCTTTAATTGAACTATGATAGATTACTGCCAGTCCCCCACCTTTCCTGAAGGGTCTATTGACCGTATGACATAAGAAGCCGGGGGCGTCGCCTTCACTAAATCTGGACCAGACGCCTCATCTGTCCAGGTTTCTGTGATAAAAGCTAATTTGATTTTACCATCCTCTATTAGGGCTGCACACTCCACACTGTGCTTTACCAGTGAGCGTGCATTCAGCAATAAGCATTTTAGCCCCACTTCAATC
The DNA here is from genome assembly GCA_963921515.1 of Calotriton arnoldi. Lineage (NCBI taxonomy): Eukaryota > Metazoa > Chordata > Amphibia > Caudata > Salamandridae > Calotriton > Calotriton arnoldi. Next base: position 1,419,745 of record CAWUFW010003869.1, on the reverse strand, counting down.
TCCTTACTGTTTGATATCCCAACTGGTTTCCCACTACCATGATTTAGTTGCCCCAGCTCCGGCAAGGTAGCTTTGCAATAATGGCAGGATCTCACTATTAGTGCAGGCTCTGTGTCAGATCTGGACATCTTCCTGGTTCATAGATCTAAATCTATGAATTCCTGTGCTGCTTTCGGTTGTTTGAAGAAATGTACCTTTCCATAATGTTTGGCTCTCTGTCTGGCAGGGTTTAAAAAATTTTTTAGATTTGTTCTACAGAAAATTATTAATCTCAAGAAATAAGCGTCTGGTCTCCTGAACCAATGGCAAAATGTCTGAGTAGAACACCACAAGGATCTTTCAAACTGCAAATGTTCGCTCAGCCTGTTCAGCCTCATATGAAGTTCCAGTCTCTGTAATTAAGGATGCACACTATTATCAGCCTTGGATTCTGCCCCAGAAAAGGATTAGGGGTAAGGATCTGTGCGCTCTCTCAATGATGACCACAGAAGAAAAGGTCTACCTTCTGAATAGGGACACCATCATCTCTCACACAAACTTCTTCATTTAGGGCACCCCTCTGGATTCTGCTACCCCCATGATGTGCACATTGTTTCGGCATGAGTGGCCTTCTAAATCATAATTTTTCAGCTTCACCAATTTAATTTCTCACCTCAGTTTGGTCAGGGTATCTGCCAGTCCATGGGTGGCATCCTCCATATCAGTTATTCTTGCTTCTACCATGTATAATGGATGGCCATGATTATCATTGTGCAATTTCATTTTGTACATGCACATGGATAGATTATCTGTCTTTCCATCGATAGATTGTAGGGTGTTTTCATTTCTTTGAGGAGTGTGGCTATTTCATTAACCTGGGGATCTGACTGCGCTTTTTGGTGTTCATCTTGGCGACCCTGCCTTTGTAGTTTTTCAAATTGCAGTGTCACCTGGTGCTGCTCGGTCAAGCAAAATTATTCCAGGTAGGATCCTTTTAAAGGGGACTACACACATCTCTGGCAGTGGTGTCAGTGGGACATCAGCATTCAAGCACCTATCAGCCAGGTCATATTGTAATATACATGATATTGAGGGTGTATTAAAAATGCTGACACCACTTCTATTATGAACAATGCGGCTTACACCTAATGCCTGGTGTTAGCTAATATAGAAGTCGTAGATGGGCCCTCCACGCACTTTTAGTGGCACTGCACCATACTTCATAAAGCTCACACACTGGAATCAGTATCGGTCACAACTTTAACCAGCCTCTCATTTGCAGCAACAATCTCAAGAAACTGTGGTCAGTAGGCTTCTTAAGTATCCACTGGGAGTCACTGTGTAGCAGGCCTCAGTGGAACATCTCTCAATTTCCCCGTAGATTAAATGTTACCACCTCAGAAAAAGGAATCGAGTAATAGCCACTGCCAAGGATCCAGGAATTTACTGCCGCCCGCCCAACAGCGAAATAGGCCCAAACAGGCAGCAGATCAGCTCTCCACTTGGTCCCACACCAATGAAAGCTAAAGCATGTCGCACCAAGTCCCGCAGGGCCCCAGGCAGGGGAGAACCACTTTCTCCTAAACCTCTTCCACAGGGGCCAATTTGCAACAGAACTTCCGACAGCAGCAAAAGGCCCCAAAGAGCTGCTGTGCACTCCTCATCACAAGTTGAGCAGAGCCCCAGGGGATTTTCGCATACAATATCCACTTCATCCTATCAGCGGTCGAGACAATGCTGACCACTAAAGTATGCAAAAAATTGATAGATGGAATGCTTGAATTAATCTCAGCCACTGGTAATTACTCGGGCTGCATTCCAGTTCATCTTTAATTTTACACACCATGCCACCTGAGTTTGGACCCAGCCATATGCAAATTAGCCTTGACCATGCTCCACTGGCAACAGTACAGCCCGAACTGCCAGGCCAGGTTCTCCCTGAACCAGAAAACAAGCAACTCAGGACTAGTTTTGCCCTAGTTAGTGTTTATCAGCCATGTATAGCTTGGTTTCAGCAACACTGTGGTGTGGTTGGGCAGGAATACCCCACCATGTCTGTGTCTACCCTTCTTTGAAAACACACTGACATTTCAGGGATCCTGATCACAATGTTGCAAACACATATAATTAAGCCCAGCAATTGTGTGCAGATCAAATTGCCTCTTCGAATTCCCATGTTTCAGTTTATTAATATATTGATTGCAGACAACAACCTGCGCTATTTCCACATTCTCCATCCTATATTCAGTTGGGGAGTAGCTAGAAACATGGTTCAATGACTCATTTTAATAATGATTTAGAATTGAACTTAATGCTCAAGTTGGATTTTATATTACTATTTTGGAAATTACACTTCTAGAAAGTTGTACTTTTCCTGCCGAAAACCAAAAGACTCTCCGTCTTTGCCCAGCTGTCTCCTGATCCCTTATGGCTCCCTGTGGGGGGGGTGTATTGCTCCCAGAGAGTGGACAAAGGGCCCTGGGAGTTGGGAGGGGGTGCTCTGTGGGGTACCCATGGTACCCCCTTGCAGTTCCATGCACCAAGTGGCAGGCACCGCGTGGTGCCTGCCAAGTGGTGCAGGGAAATGCAGTGCATGCACCTTTATCATTGCGGACGGTGCTGCAGCCAGCAGCACCGCCCGCAATGATAAAGGCCCAGGATGCACCCGCCATAGTGGCGGGCACATCCTAATTCACCCAGCGGGACCGCCGCCTTACCAGCGGGACCGCCGCCTTACCAGTGGGCTGTTCCAGAACCGCAACGATGGCAGGCGGACTGATGTCCGCCCGCCATCGTAATGAGCCCCATAGTTGCCTACTTTCTGCCTGGAGAACCGAAGGAGACTGTGGTTGCCATTGAAGCCGCAGCCATTGACTACAAATCACCGGCCTGCCTCAGCTTGCTGGTTTGCCCCACTGAAGAAAATCTGACTTCCAGAAAAAGTTCTAAGTCCGACCGTAGAAGGCTTCAATGAGACCGGCGCAGAGTCGAAGCCCAACGACGTCGAGACCTGCCTGGTCATGGATTTCGTTGGCTCAGAGCTTTCCCACCTTTCTTTTCAATCACACCATGACCCTGAGCTTCAGCAACCAATTGTTGTGAACCCCACTTTGGATCCAGCTTGATGCGTCCCTGGCCAATGACTCGTTGATGACTACTTTTTCTCTATAAAGGTTTTTAAGTCAGACGGTAAACTTTCCACCGGGAAGAATCTGGTTGTTGTATCCGACCCGCACTTCATCACGGTCAGTTTTAACTTTTGACTTTTACTAGGTCTACTGCAACCAGATAACCATGGTTGCCGCTTTGTGCTTTTTGATACTATTTTCACCTGGAACTTCAAAAATTCAAAACTCCAGTACTATTTATTGAATTTTTGTCGTTCCGGTGTTATTTTATTTATAACATGTTACTCTAGTTTTCTAAATTGGTTTGGGACTTTTTTGTGTTGTGTTTTAACTATATTACTGTTTGAGTCCTGCATAAATACTTTACACATTGCCTCTAAGTTAAGCCTAACTTCTTTTGTGCCAAGTTACCAGAGTGTTACACACAGTTTTATTTAGTGACTTTTGCAGTTCACCCTGACAAGGATTGTGTTTATCACTTGAGTGGAGCTCTCACTCCTCTCAAATGATAACCCAATTGTTTACACTGATGAATCTTTGTAGGCACCTTAATATGTTGCATAATGCTTGAGTGAGTGGGTGTAGAGGGGCACAGAGCAGAAACAAGTTGGGCAGCAAGTCACTTGGGGCCAGATGTACGACCATTTCATTTTTAGCGGTTGCAAATGGGAAATCGGCCCGTTTGAGAGCGCTAAATAGGTCTGTGCAATGTACAAACCCTATTTTACGAGTCGGTAACCAATTACCGACTTGCAAAATAGGGTTTGCGACTCGTTATTAGGAAGGAGCGTGCCAAAGGCGTCCCTTCCTAATAGAGAGTCGCACTTCTATGTACGATTGTTTTGCAACCACAATTGCGGTTGCAAAAAACTTGCAGTTTACCACCTACTTCAAGTAGGCAGTAAGCCACTCGCAAACAGGAAGGGGTCCCCAGGGGACCCCTTCCCCTTTGTGACTGGCAGCAAAAATATTTTTAAGAGCAGGCAGTGGTCCCACGGACCACTGCCTACTCTTAAAAAAGTAAACAAAAACGTTTCATTTTTCTTTTTTAAATGCAGCCCGTTTTCCTTTAAGGAAAACGGGCTGCATTTAAAAAAAAAGAACTGCTTCATTTAAAAAGCAGTCACAGACATGGTGGTCTGCTGACCACAGCAGGCCACCATCCCTGTGAGTGCTAGCCATTCCCAATGGGGTTGCAAATTGCGACCTGCCTCATGTATATTAATGAGGTAGGTCATTTGCGACCCCATTGGGAATCGCAAATAGTGTCTGAGACACTGTTGTACATTCCATTTTGCGAGTCGCAAAACGTTGCAATTTGCGACTTGCAAAATGGAATGGTCGTACATCTGGCCCTAGGATACTACAGGTTTCAAAACAGTAAAACAGAACAATGTTTACAACAATATGGCACATATAAAATGTAGGTTGTGGAGCATACCAATATGGATTTTGGGGCAGATTATAACATGGTACTCTCAATGAAACTTTCTGACACAAAATGACGATGCCAAAAACACTGCTGCAGGGTGCATGCAGCTGCATAAGCAGAACAATTTTCGACAGTGTTACACTGTTATATACTTTGCGATTTATTGACCAGGAAATCTTCACCAGGTTCAGATCCTCTCATGGTGACGAAAGGCATGTCTGGTACTGTTCTAGATTCTCGACAATGGTTTCACAAGTACAGTGTATCTTTTAGTGAGGTCAGAGAACATTGCACCATGCAACTTCACATTCGACAACAGTGCGCTACACAACAGTTCACAAGACCACAGCAATCGGCACAACATGCCAACTACCACACCACCTAAGATCACTCTACACCATACCACACACCACACCAAACACATAATACCATTTAACCGGTTAATACATTAAATCACAAAATACGGAGCTTTATTGAACCACACAGTAGAATACTACACCATAATACACAGTACACTTCAAATTACCCACCACCACTTCATTGTGCTTCACCGCACAACAGACTGCACTGCGATATACCATAAATAACAGTTCATCGCTACTGTACATAGATCCAAACTTCACAAACCCAAATCATCCAACCCTATCCACGCGGACACAGGAACATAATGCACACTTACTGAAATGCACTGTTTCACCACACCTCATCATGCCTTATCCAACACAGTACTCAACATAAAATACGATTTTGTCTCATTACAATATAATTTACTATCCCACATCTAAAAAGATCTATCTACATGACAGCATAGTGACATACTAACTACCATTCCACACCACACAACACCACAAAATACATGATAGATTGCACCAATTAAAACTCCCCACACCAAAATTCACCACACCAAATATCTTGTCATAGCATCACACTACACCATCACTCACCATTCCACTCCTTACTACACTACAACTCTGCTCAATACCACAGTATTAAGTAAAAACAATACATGCTGCACTGCTGCATAACCTCACACCACCACAAAACTTACAACAGCACACCAACAACCACCACACCTTAATAGTCGCTACTCCCTGCACCAATGGACCCTTCACCTTACAATGCAGCCACTCTGCATACCAAAATAAACCACATCACTCCATAAAATTCTACATGACAGCATGCTACGCCACTATACACTTCTTGTAACCTACCAATACCCACAACTTCCCATCTTCCCTCACTAGCCTATGCTTACCTAGGACATGCTTACACTAGCTGATAACGACACTACAAGCCATACATTGCAATGAAGACTCCGCATCTTTTGCCACCTGCTTCAAATAAACAAGACACCCACCTAACCTCACCACCATATGAAAGTATAGGTAAACAATGTAAACGGTGACAGTTGCCATATTGTTACCTTATACGATTGCACTAAGTGTACCTCTATTTATAAATGTTGGTCCAATTACCCCCAAAGGAACCCTGTGTTCATTATCATAAATAAAGACCATCACTTAATGTTTTCTTAAAGACACATTTTTTTATTATTGCGCAGTTTCTTGAACTGTTTTTTTAAATTATATTTGTTTATATCTAACAATAAGCACATATGTCATATAAATGTTTAAAAAAAAAAAAAATATATATATATATATATATATATATATATATTCACTGAAAAAACCATAGGTTTTAGGGACAGTTATAGTTAGTTGGACATTGCACTCGTACAAAACCCGTGAAATTCCCCCGTTATAGTTAGTCCAGCTAACTATAACTCGCGCCCCGCAATGCACTGCTGATGACGTCACATATTACATCACTCATGACATGGTCAGTGACATCACTGATGACATCACTGATGACATCTCAAATGACATCACTGATGACATCACTGATGACATCATCCAGTGACTGTGTGTTTCTCTAAAGTTTAAATATTTTTAATATATATATGAAAAGACGTATTGAAGAATGAGTGGGTGTGTAAGTGTCTGTATGGATGATTTAGTAGGTGCGTGACTGACTGTATAAGTGAGTGATTTAACGTATCTTACTGAATGCATGGGTTAGTGACTAAACTGGGTGAATGTCTGTATCCGTCTGTCTGTTGCTGTGTAAGTGGCTGCATGTGTTTGTGAATAGCTACATGAGTGTCTATTTGAGTTATTGAATGCTTGTGTGAGTATCTGTATGGGTGCCTGAGTGTTTGTGTGGGAGGGGTGTGTGCGACTCTGTGCATAGATGTGTGAGTGGGTGATTCACTGGGTGGATGGTTTCAAGAGTGCATCTGTGATAGACTGTATGGGTGGGTAAGTGTGTGTAAGAGTGTGTTAGTGAGTGAATGTATGTCCCAGTGGTACATGTGTGAGTAACTACATATGTGAAAGGCAGTATATATGTGTGTTGGAGTATATAAATAGCTATAAGCGAGAGTGACTGATTGTGATAGTGGCTGTATGGATGAGTGTGTGCTTGTATCAGTGATTGTATAAGAGCGTAAGAATGTGCTAGTATTTGTATGAGTAAGTGAGCTGGTGTGTGTATAACTGTATAGGTGAGTAAATGGTAGTGTGTTTAATTATTTGCATGACTGACTAGGTGTGTGAGTACCTCTATGGATGAGTGGCGGTGTTTGAGTGTCTATATAGGAGTATGAGTGCATATGATAGTCCTGTACTGAGTGACCGTAAGTATGAGTGACTGTACGGGTGAGTGAGTGGATGTGTGCGTAGACCTAAGAATCAGTGTGTGGGTATGTAGTTATTGGTGTTGGAGTGTCTATGGTTTTGCGAATGGCATTCTGTAATTTAGAGTGGGTGTATCAAAGGTTATATTAGGGTGTGAGAAGATGCATGAAATTATCACACGGATGATGTCATCAGTGATGTCATCAGTGATGTCATTTGAGATGTCATCAGTGATGTCATCAGTGATGTCACTGACCATGTCATGAGTGATGTAATATGTGACGTCATCAGCAGTGCATTGCGGGGGCGCGAGTTATAGTTAGCTGGACTAACTATAACGGGGAATTTCACGGGTTTTGTACGAGTGCAATGTCCAACTAACTATAACTGTCCCTAAAACCTATGGTTTTTTCAGTGAATTTCAAAGGTTTTTTAAATGCTAATTTGTAACTATAACGTCCCTGAAACCTATGGTTTTTTCAGTGAATTTCAAAGGTTTTTTAAATGCTAATTTGTAACTATAACATGTCTGAAACCTACGTTTTTTTCAGTGAATTTCAAAGGTTTTGTAAATGACAATTTTTAAATGTATTAATTGTTATATAAATTTTTTTAATACTGATTTACTACATTTTTAGAAACAATTTTATATAACATATTTTATTTTTAAAATTACATTGTAATTACATTATACATTACATTACAAAAAATACTTTCTCAGAATGAATTACTTTAGTTTAAATACTTTGCACATAGGCAATAGACTTTTAAGTACAGTAGTTACAGTTGTTGCAATGGGCAACACATTTTCAAACACAATGCAACATTCAGCTCAATGTGAATTTCTAGTTAAATGCAATTAGTTACTTTATGGATTACTTTTCTAACCACAGGACTGGATCCTAGATTCAGTCCTGGCACATCTCCTGTAAACAGTTGAGTAAAAGCGTTTTGGTTACACTCGTGATTTTTAAGGAATATTATTGTATTTTAAAAGTTGACACTTAGAAACTTTTTCTCATAGAATGACCAATGTTATCCTATGGAAGGAAATTCACTTAGGAGGTAAAAACTGTTATCGTTACTTTTTGTTACTCAGTGTTGGATCCTGGTTCCAGCACTGGTGCATCTCCTGTAAACAGTTGAAAGAATGCGTTTAAGTCATACAGGCGATTTTAAGGAATATTTGTAGTTTGTGAAAATCGACACTTTGAAACTTTTCTGCTGAAAACCAGACAATGGATTCCTATTGAAGAAAATATAAGTTACTGGTAAGTACGGTTAAAATTACTTTTCAGGGTCAGTGCTGGGCTAAAAGATGCAGCACTGGGTTCTCTCCTGATAACAGGTGAGTAAATTGGAATTCGTACTTTGGTTGATTTTAGAGGAATATTATAAAGTTCCAAAACTCCACACTTAGAAGAATTTCCAAGTGAAACCAGTCAATGTTAGCCTATGAAGGAAATTCAAGTTACCGGTAAGTACGGTTAAAATTAATTTTGAGGATCAGTACTGGGCTGAAAGATGCAGCACTGAGGTCTCTCCTGATAACAGGTGAGTAAATCAGAATTCGGATTTCGGCTGATTTTAGAGGAATATTTTAAAGTTCCAAAAATCAACACTTAGAAACTTTTTCAGCAAAAAGCAGGCAATGATATCCTATGGAAGGAAATTCAAGTTACTGGTAATTACGGTTAAAATTACTTTTGAGGATCAGTACTGGGCTGAAAGATGCAGCACTGAGGTCTCTCCTGATAACAGGTGAGTTAATCGGAATTCGTATTTCGGCTGATTTTAGAGGAATATTTTAAAGTTCCAAAACTCCACACTTAGAAGAATTTCCAAGTGAAACCAGTCAATGTTAGCCTATGAAGGAAATTCAAGTTACCGGTAAGTACGGTTAAAATTACTTTTCAGGACCAGTACTGGGCTGAAAGATGCAGCACTGAGGTCTCTCCTGATAACAGGTGAGTAAATCGGAATTCGTATTTCGGCTGATTTTAGAGGAATATTTGTATGTTTCAAAAATCAACACTTAGAAACTTTTCAGCAAAAGAAGGCAATGATATCCTATGGAAGGAAATTCAAGTTACTGGTAAGTACGGTTAAAATTACTTTTCAGGACCAGTACTGGGCTGAAAGATGCAGCACTGAGGTCTCTCCTTATAACAGGTGAGTAAATCGGAATTCGTATTTCGGATGATTTTAGAAGAATATTTGCACAATGGTGAAGGGAGGGCGGGGCCTGAGGTGACATCTGTGCAAACGCGCCCCGTGGCGCGTTTTAAGTTGGGGGATTAAGTCCCCTTGAATCCTGAGGGTCCCTAGGGGCCAACTAGCCCACCAGGAACCTCCAATATGCGCCAGGGGCTGCGTTGCAGAGACGTGTAGAGAGGCCACACCCCTTTTACACCTCTCTGCAACGCAGCTCTGTGGCGCTTTCTGGATGTACCTGTTGGGCTAGTTGGCCCCCAGGGACACTCAGGATTGAAGGGATTTAATTCCCCATCTTAAAACGCGCCACGGGGCCTGTTTGCACACATGTCACCTGAAGCCCCGCCCCTCCCTTCAGCACTGTGCAAACGCGCCCCGTGGCGCGTTTTAAGTTGGGGGATTAAGTCCCCTTGAATCCTGAGGGTCCCCGGAGTCCAACTAGCCCACCATATACCTCCAAAAAGCGCCACAGAGCTGCGTTGCAGAGAGGTGTAAAAGGGGCGTAGCCTCTGTACACCTCTCTGCAAGGCAGCCCCTAGCGCATACTGGAAGGTTCCTGGTGGGCTAGTTGGCCCCAGGACCCCCAGTATTCAAGGGGAATTCGTTCCCCCTCTGCAAACGCGCCAGGGCGCGTTTGCAGAGTGGTGAAGGAAGGGGCGGGGCCTGCGGCCCGATCGTTTAAAAAAAAAAAAAAAAATGTTGTCCCCTGAAGGGGAGCTGTGTAGCCCCCTTCCTTTTTTCTCTTTTTGGGCCCTGGGGACCCCATCCCCCAGGGCCTTACCCCTTTTTTAAATTACAAAAAAAAAAAAACGGGAAGGGGGCCGCGTGGCCCCCTTCCCTGGGCCTGTATTGGCCCCGGGGACCCCATCCCCCGGGGCATGGCCTCTATATTTATTATTTTGAGGGGGCAGCGTGGCCCCCTCCTCTGGCCATTTTAAGGCCCCGGGGACCCCATCCCCCGGGGCCGGCCTTTCCATTTTTTTTTAAATTTTATTTTCTCTTTTTTGGGGAGGGGGCCGCGTGGCCCCCTCCCGGGCCACTACTTGCCCCGGGGACCCCATCCCCCGGGGCTGGCCCTCTCCGTTGGGGACTGTGGGGGTCCCCAATCCCCCCACAGTCCCGCCGGCTCCCGCGTCCCTTGGGAGCCGGCATTGCTTTCCACATGGGGAGCTGCTAAGATGCAGCTCCCCATGTGGAAAGCAATCTGCTTTGGATATTGGAAGAGAGAGCAGGTTTCCCTGCTCTCTCTTCCAATATCCAAAGCAGTTTGCTATGGCAGGACGGGAGCCGCGAGGCTCCGTCCCTGCCATAGCAAACTACAGTGTCCCGGGGTAGGCACCCGGGACACTGCAGGAGCCGGCCCTGGGGGGTGGTGGTCCCCAGGGCCATCAAGGGCTCCAGGAGGGGGCCGCGCGGCCCCCTCCCATTCAGTACACAGCCCCGGGGAGGTGGTGGTCCCCGGGGCTCTGGGGGTCCGTAACGGACCCCCATATTAAAATGTTTAGTGCCCCGGGGAGGTGGCGGTCCCCGGGGCGTGTGGGGGCTGGAGCCCCCACACAGGTCTTATAATGTATAAAAAAAAGCCCCGGGGAGGTGGTGTCCCCGGGGCTGCGGGAGGGCTCAGAGCCCTCCCGCACCATCCCTAAAAAAAGCCCTGGGGGTGGCGGTCCCTGGGGCTTGGGGGCCCTTTGAGGCCCCCACACATTAAGTTATCCCCCCCACCATGCCCCGGGACTTGGCCCACCCGGGGGCCAGTGCTATCGAGCGCGGGAGTCCGCGCTTCGATTTTTTTCGGCAGGATTCGCGCAGCCTGAGCGCATCCTGCCGATTTAAAAAAAAAATTATTTATTTTTGCCCAGGGGGTCCTTGTGGGACCCCCTGAGCAAACCTAGGGGTCAGGGTGTTTCTACCCTGCCCCCTTTGTGCGCTTTGCGCACTTGTTTCTGTCCCTCGGTTCTACCGAGGGACAAAATGGCTGCCAACATTTCCTGAATCGGAATGTTGACAGCCAATTAACATGCAGCTCGTGATCGGGACGGTGCGCGCAGGGTGCGCTGAGGGTAGGCGGACCCTACTCGGCCATAGATATCACTAACTTTTTACTTTTCATTTTCTCAGCAACTACTGAACGGATTTACACCATTTAACAAAAGGGTTCTTTCTGAACCAAGAACTACCTGTTTGCCAAATTTGGTGTAATTCCGTTCAGCAGTTCGAGCTGTAGCCGTGTCTAAAGTTTCCTATGGAAAAATGCATGGTGAAAACGCGTTTTGGGACCCCCTTTTTCTCGGCCCCCGCTTGACGAATCCCCCGAGACTTTCAGGATAGGAGCGGACCGGAGCGGGCCACAAAGTTTGAAAATTTTGCGAAGATACGTCAACCGGCAAGAGAGTTATTTCAAATAGAATGTCGCGGATTTCCTATGGATAATAGGTTGTAACTATAACTATCTACTGGCGACCGCCAGTAGATAATACTATATATATATATATATATATATATATATATATATATATATATATATATATATATATATATATATATATATATATATATATATGAAAAACTATGCTCTTGTGTTTAGTAAAATGCATATTGTGGACTTGTTGGAAGAAGCTAAACAAAGAGTTTCAAATGATGCATGCATTTGGGATAAAATAAAGTTTTCATGCTATTTGTGTGTTTTTTTTTATTTTCCAATTTCACCACTTTAAGGACTCAATTTATTTCTGCTTTAAAAATAATGACTTACTGAATACAAAGCCTTAAAACTGCAAAAGAAAGAATAAATTGGTGGAAATGTATAGAAATGGAAGAGGTCAGTAGTCCTGTAACCACCTCAGTGAATAGAATGGTAGTGGAAACCATGAAGTGGTTGCATTACAATTATATTAGAATGTTGTCATAATTACAGCGTGTTCATTCTCAGAACCGATTGTTCACTGTAAATTACTGTTCATCGGTTTTGTTTTCATTTTGTTTTTTATATGTTATTTCTCTTGTTCGCCTACAGAAAGGTGTAAATACTAGCATTATCCACTCTATATTCTCAATATATAATTATCTCCTTCTAATTGCAATATAATTAAAGACCTAAGACATTCATACAATGACGATTATGTTCCATGTGCTAAATTGGTCAGTACATCTTCATACATAATTTCAGAACACTGCCACAAGTCTTTAATATGGTCCTTGCACCTGGTGTCACTCACTGCAGGTGCAAACAATGCTTATTGCTACTTACATTCTGGAAGAGTGGGCAGAATATTAAGAGTGACGAACATTTCCACAGCTGCAGAATTATTGAGGCGCTCTGTCGAACACCAACAAGCAGCAAGTGAGGCCATTTGGAGAGGTCCTGCCCTGCACATTCATAACAAAACATTGTCTTTCAACGACGGTACTGAATTTTCTAGGTAGGTAAGACAGGTGTAAATTCCCTCAAAAATACAATGATTTGAAATGATTGCGAAAGAAGCAAGAAATAGTTCAGGTCTTAAAGAATGACTAAACTGGTGCAGTGATACATAAGTTAGCTAGCCTTTGTCATTCACGTTTATGTTAGAGCATTCTTTTGCTAGCGGAATTAAATGATTTCTGGCCATTTAGGCTCACATTTAAATAATCTGTTGTTCTCCCGTACTAAAATGTTCAGCTTATTCATTTATGCCGCTATTACAAACCTTCGACAGGCATTTCATACTGTTGGACGCCATTCTGGGTACATCAGTCTTTCAGACATTTTAGGATGTTACAATTTGAGATATACAGGGTGTAGACCTTTTGAAGAAATCCATAATCTGGTGTGTATTCGTGTCAGTGAATGATTCTTTATTGACCGTACGATTAGTCAAAATCTTTACAGTATAAAACACATAAACAACCCCCCCCTCCAGTCTGCCCTCCCCCCAAGGAGTTTCCCGGCATTTGAAGTAAAAAAATGCGCCATGCCTGCATGGGCTCTGTTTGCTGCTTTGTGTCCCTTAAGACTCCAAAATAAAAATGAGTTAAAATATGGGATCAATTCCTTTTCACACCAGTTTTTACTTAGTCCTATAAGGATCAATCGTGTCAGTGCCTCTGAATTAGGTGTATGGAGGCAGTATTGGGTTTCACATGAGACTAGCAGCGCCAGGGTCGGACTGGGACGGAAAATAAGTCCGGGCACCAATTTAAAAGTGGCCCCAATTTGAGAATTAGATAACTAACAAAAATGAACTCATGTTTGCAAATTGGAGCAATTTTGAATGTGTAAAGACAGCTGTATAAGTACTTTGCAAGGTATGGAAGACTGCATGGGTTTCAGCTTGCTGCAGGTAGAGTTTGTTTTAATATCAAACGAACGTCAAAAAACCGGCCCAGCAGCCCATAAAGAAGTCCTACAAATAACTGGCCAACACACTGACCTGTTGGACCAGCCAATTGCGCACTGCCTGATTGCCCGATAGGCAAATCGCAGACACACAAGTTCTCCTAAACAGTTGAGGTGAAGAGTTTGATTAGAACAATCATCTCCTGTGCACCACCATGGATGATTACAAAGGGGGCAACTGGCACACTTTGAGACCCAGAGTCCTATCATAGAAAGTGCCCTTGGGGCGATGGTGTGTGTAATACAGATTGCGGCAGTGTTTATCGTGTTTTGAAGGATTGTGTGCTGTCCTTTGCATGGGGGTGTGGCCGGAAGCAGAGGAGGGAATCCATTGCATTGCGCCTGCTTCAGATTGCAGCTACAGATGCAGGGGCAAAGAAAGAGTCAGGAGGTATCCTGACTGTGTGTCACTCAAAAGGTGGGGCACAGTTAGTCCCCTCAAGACTGCCCCTTAAAATGAAGGGAAGAGAGTCGGAGGGGCGCCCTCGTCATCTCCCTTGAGGTGGGTGTAGTTAGGCACTGTGCACCCTACAGGCGGATCTCTGACCCACTTTCAGACTCAAGCTGGGTTGCTACTCGCAGAACGTTCCACTAGTGCCCCGTTGCTATTTTAGACGTTGCCTTCATGTATAATATTCGGAATTCTCCTTCCTTTTGTATTTTGTTAACAGCGAGAAACTCTGTCATTAGCTGGCTGGCTTGAGTATTAAAAAGACCCTGCAAAAACATCAGAATTGGCCTCTATCAAGAAGCTTCCCAAAAGCCCAGGGTGGTTCAACTGGAAAGTACTCCTCTCAGTTTACAACATGAAGAAGGACAAAGCAGAGTTTCTTGTTGGTCCCTGTCCTCTTCAGCTTCAACATCAACCACCCATAAAACTGGATCGTGGTAGCAGCAAACAACCTCCCCCACTTAAAAGGGTTCGCAGGCCCAAATATGCTATATGCAGTTGGATCAGGATTGTGCACTTCAATGGACTTTCAGTCTCATCTCAAAGCAATCACGACAAATGTCTGCAAAAATGATCTGGAAACTAATATACTAAAATCCAAGTTCATAAGATTTGGTTCAATAACAGCCTGATGATACAGGCCTACTTAATGTTTGGCCACGACTACTTGGAAGAGTTTAAAGCCTTCCCAAACCATTTCAAAAACATATTGTGGAAACCAAATATTCAAGGGAGCATGGGCTGGTAGCAGTTGTCCTGGCAACACTGTTGTTTTGGGATAACCTCACTCAAAAAAATGCCTTCCATCCCACCCATTACTTTTAATTCCGCCTACAGAAACACAGAAACTTCCAAATTAGGCACTGACTCACAGCCGCACATCAAAGAAGCAGCCACACGTCCACTTACAACGTTTGAAACGTTCCCTCAAACTTTCAAAACATCTAAACACTCAGGGCCTTATTTATGAGGCCCTTTCGCCGCCATTGCATCATTTTTTGTGAAGCTGCGGCAACGTAAAAAATGCACCACACAGCGCCATATTTACAAAGTGACGCATCCAGGCAGATGCGTCACTTTGTAAACCCCTGCGCTACGTTATACCTGCGTCAGGTATAATGTATCCAGGGTGGGCGTTCCAACGCAGGAAAGCCACGTAGATGTGACGCAGTGAAATCTATGAGATTTCACTGCGCCACTTCTAGGGCATCACTACGTCAAATCCATACGCCTGGTTGAAGTAGGCATAAGGAGTGACGCAGGGCTTTTCACATGGGGCTTGCTCCATGTGAAAAGACACATTGCTGTAGTTGCGTCTGTTTTCAGACATACTCCAGCAATGCGCCAACTTTGCCCCTACAGATATGTCAAGAACACTGATGTATCTCTCAATCCTTGTAACATGGAGCGCCGTACAGTAAATACGGTGCATCCATAGTGTCGTGGAGGGTGCAATGAAAAGTGTTGCATCGCTGTTTTACCGCAGCGATGCAACACTTTTCATAAATGAGGCCCTAAGGGGCTTATTTACAATCCCCTTGCGCCGCCGGTGCGTCACTTTTAATATGGGAAAAAGTGACATGCTTGCGGCGCAAGGGGCTTGTAAATAAGCCCCTTAGTGTCCAAACTATGCACTATCCTTAACACCCAACCCCCTCGTTCAGACAGGGTTTACCAGAGGATTGGGAGAAGGAACTGAGTCACGCTTGACCTAAAACACTGGGAGGCGATTTACACAAAATTGGCCAACTTCACACACCATGCTCAGGGTCGGGAACCCTTCTTTAAGATTACATTTAGGTGGCATTACACTCTAGAGCGCCTCCATTCAGTTAACAAAAGCGTTCGGCGGAATGTTGGAAACACTATGGTGGCTCTGGCTTTCTCCTACACATTTCTCTGGTCGTGCCCCAAAGTAGAGAATTGTTGGAAATCAATCCTTTCCACACTGTCATTTTTTGAGGGAAAGGAGACGTCTAAAGACTCAATGACTGTAATAATGAGGGCACCAACGTATGAGACCAACCAACTTCATTTGTGTAGGGGTAAGAGACTCTCCCACTTATTACTGGCGGCCAAGCAGACCATACTGAGCCTCTGGGGACAAGAGATGCCACCTGCAATAGAACAATGGCAGCTTCTGGCTCACGAAAAGAAAGCATACGACCTGAGAGATGAAACCCGTAACTGCACCAAAATGTGGTAGCCAGTCTTGATGTTTGTAAACGAGGACCAATGAGGGCTTACTTGCCCCAATAGGCTACCTGTTCTGGGTCTTCTGGACTCTCAGTGTTACATTCAGCCGCCGGATGGAGTAGAATCCCCCAATAGCAGAAGACCACCAACTTGTAGGACTTCATATTTCAGAAGCTGCGGAATCACATGGTCGAGGCTAGTGTGGATGGTGGGAAAGGAATAAGGTGAAGGAAGGCGTTTTGAACAGTTGCATTCTTTAGAGGTATTGAGATGAGGCTGCCGCCGGCCCTTTGCCCTGTTTCTTTTGCCTTTGCTAAAATCAATAAAACTGATTGAAAGATAAAGTTACTTGTGGTACTGCACCTATTGGCATCAAGCTATTTCCAGAGCACATGAGCTGAAGTGGCTGGGCTGTCACAAAGCATCTGTGAGCATCCCTGCTCTGTCTTTTGAAGGCAATCATAAGCACCTTCCCAACATCACACACACACACAAAGAAGCAACAAATGCACATACAAGCACACTCAGAAACTTTACAGACAATCTGAGATGTCAAATATCGATTTACCAGTGTTGTTGCTAAATGCCCAGTCAGTAACCATAACTCATACATATCCAGGCACTGTACCATACTTATTCAGGCCCTCTACATTCAATGAATTGTTTGAAAATAGTCTTTAAGGACAAGAATTACTAGTAGGTATGTATGACACACATGGCCATCAAAACACATGAGGAGATGGCAGGTCAAAGGTAGCATATGGTGCTGTGCTATGGTTTACACTTTGGACCATAGCAGGTGATTTGCAAATCCAGAGACCCCAGCCAATGAATCCTACAAGCACAGCAATCAGGAAGACATGTGGCATCATCAAATAATGTTTTGGTATAGGGTTTGATGCCTTAGATCTGTATGGGGGTTGAATTATTTTGACCGAACCAAGATTGTCTGTGACATAGCTGTAGCTTACTGTACTTACACAACCTAGCTCTGCGAGGTGAAATACCTCTTGAAACCAAAGAACCATCACAGGAGGACACCAACAATTCAGGTCAGAACAATGAGATAAGCTCACATGGACGAATTAGACAGGAAATCATGAAAGGCTTCCTTATTTATAAGTAGCACATTAACTGTGATACCTTAATGCCATGCATGACACTGCAGCAATGTTCTTGGCACGTGCTGTCATACATCGCTATGCACACAGCCATTAAAGTAAAGAATAACAACGTGAAATGACCAGTTCATTATGTCTCATGTGAGCGGAGTATTTATTTTAGGAGTGTGGGTGTCCGGGTGCTGCACTGTCACTGTGAGATGAAGCAGCCTTCCAATCACCCATAGAGGATGATGTGGGAGCTTGACCTGGGTGTATCTGGCTGTGCTGGAAACCCAAGGGGTGTGGTTTGCTCTGACACCTCAAGTACATCATCAGTTCGCTGCAGAGCTCATGCGATACCACCTGAGATTTTGCTTTGCATCGAAATTAATTTGTTCAGGCAAACTATTACATGAATAGCATGTGTAAGGGCAGTGATCTTAGCACTCAGTGCACCCATGGACTTTCTGATGTCAGCTTAAAGTCCCTGGAAGGAATCCTTTATGAAACTTTCCAGTGCAGCAGACCAGTGTCCCATGAAGGACCTTCAGTGAGCTATTGGTTTAAAGCACCTTTCTTATTTTCAAGAGGATCATATATCCATGTTGTTAGACCTGGCATCATTGGCATGGGTTTCCCCTGTAGTTTTTGCCTTTGTCTCCTGTGTTTTTGCTGTGTGTTGGACTCCGTTTTGCTGGTCTAGATGCTTTGGGCACATTGCCACTGCTGTTCAGTGCCAAAGTGCAAGTGCTCCCTTTGTAAATTGTTGTTATGGATTGGTGATTCCATGATTGGCTGATTTGATTTACTAGTCAGTCCCTAGTACAGTGCTCTGTGCGAGCCCAGGGCCTGTAAATCAAATGCTGCTAGTGGGCCTGCAGCACTGATTGAGCCACCCACATAAGCAGCCTGTACATGTAACTCAGGCCTGCCATTGCAGAGCCTGTGTGCAGTCTGGTACTGCCATGTCGACCTGGCAAGTGCGCCCACTTGTCAGGCCCTAATCTTCCCTTTTCTTACATGTTAGTCACCCCTAAGGTAGGCCCAAGGTACCCCTGTGGGCAGGGTGCAATGTATGTAAAAGGTAAGACATGCCCTGATGTGTGTGGCATGTCCTGATAGTGAATTACTGCCAATTTCGTTTTTTCTATTGCAAGGCTACCTGTTCCCATAGGATAGAATGGGGAGTTTGCTCATAACATCTTATAAACATAACTACCCCTGGGAACAAGGTAGGAAAATAAAGTTTGATAAGCCTGAACTCAGAACGTTAAAATACATCTTTTAGTGAGGGTGATTTTTACATTCTGTGTTTGAAAATACCACTTTTAGAAAGTAGGTATTTTCTTGCTTATCCGTCCAGTGTGCCTCTGCTAGGTTTGTGTATTGCATGTCTGGCTTTGGAATGACAGGGGATGGGGAGGAGCAGTGGCTCCAGAGAGTCTGATGAGTCAGGGTTGGGCTGAATAGACCTGGGCTGCATTTAGAGTAGGAGGAGGAGATTTTCTTTCACCCAAATGGGCCTGGTATGCCTTCCACAATGCTGTCTCCACCTCCTGCCAGGAAGCTGCACCAGAGAGGACAAAACTGGTTTTGACTGAGCACAGGGCTTCTCTGCCACCAGAGAACAAAGGATTTTGTAGTATAAATATTGGGGCCCAGACCCCAGAATTTTAGATCACTTCTGGGAAATCAAGAGGAACCTTTGCCAAGGAAAAGAGCCGGAGAAGCTGAGGAGGAATACTGCCCCTGTGCTGTTTACTGTCTGGGGTTGGCCTGCAGTGGCTACTTGCTGCCAAGGAAAGGAGAAAGGACTTTGCTGTTTGCTGTGTCCCCTGCTTGCGGAAGATCTCCAACGGCTTGAAACTGAGCTTGCCTCCTGTTCTGAAGTCTCAGGGACACAAAGGCTTCACCACCAGCTCACCTGAACTTCCTTGCTGGGAGTTCTGACCTGCAAAGAGTTGCCTGCTGTTGTTTGAGACCTCTAGAGACTGTTTTCCACTGAGAGCTGGAAAATCAAAGCAACACCGAGAAGCGTGACGCATCCGTACCTGTTTCCGACACATCGCCGAAAAAAACGTTGCACCGCCTGCCGCTGCTCGAGAAATTGCCGCACAACACATCGAGTGCAACGATCTCTGAAGTCCGAGATCACCGCACCGAGCCTGCTGTGCGGCTGCAAGAATCCACGCATCGTCCCAGATCGTCACTTTGCATCGAGGAGCCAAGTCTGTCGCATCGTTGGGGGACGCAGTAAGAAACCGATGCATCACCTCCATTCACAGTAAGAAACCGAGGCATAACCTCCTCTCCAGTAAGGAACCGATGCATCACTTCCCCTGCGCAGCAGTTAGGAACCGACGCATCACCTCCCCCGGAGCAAGGAATCGACGCATCACCTTTCCTGAGTGTAAGGAACCGACGCATCACCTTCCCTGCGGCCATTTTTGTTTGTTTGCATGACGCATCCAAGGTACTTTGTGGGAAAAGTTTTGCATCTGCAATTTGATTTGAACTGAACTATTCCTACCATCTGAAAGTCATATTTGTATTACTGTATTGTGGATTTTTGCCGTTTGGTCTTGTTCTGGTTTAGATAAAGATTACTTATTTGTCTAAACTGGTGTGGTGTCCATTTGTAGTGGTTTCACTGTATTACTGTATGTGCTCACAAATGCTTTACACACTGCCTCTGAGATAAGCCTGTCTGCTAGTGCCAAGCTACCAAGGGGGTGAGCAGGGGTCATTTTAGAAGTGTATCCCCCTTACCCTGACTAGAAGCTAGGGTCCCTATTTGGACAAAGGTACCTACCTCTGCCAACTAGAGATGCCCATTTCTAACACGTTATATTGGAGTTTATGGAGTTTATGTAACAGTTAAGCTCTCTATATGCACTTAACTGTTGGATTTTAGCTCTGATTTGCTGAAAGTCCACATGTATACAAGCTAGGCCATCCTCCACTATTTTGTATACATGTGCGTGTCACCCTATAATCCTGATGAAATGAATGACCTTATCCTCCTTTGCAGCTGGAATCTTTACTGCCTGTAATGTGGATATTGGAGCCTTGGAAGCTGAAGCTGTGACAGTGCATGTTGACATCAACACATCAGGCATGCTGTTCTCAGCTTCTTCTGTTGCGGCCTCTCTCATGTTCTCCAACAAGAGTAAGATGGTAACCTCATCTAAACAGGGCATAGGGTTGATATTGATATTGAGTTCCCAGCATTCAGTTGCTTGTTGGTATCATCTCCTGATGTTGCTTCACCTAGACATAAGGTAAACATGACAATATGAAGTGATGGTACACCATGAACATCATATGTAGGTCATAGCATTTTAAAAAGTTTAGGTGTCCTATTTCTAAATATGTGTAGGATGCAGGTATGGGTAATGTCAACCTTTCAATGGTCAGTAGCACTGCTCTATTCTATAAAGTAAGGTACAAATAGTTAAATGACACCAATTCATCATGAATAGCGGGGGCAGAGTTGCAAGACACATGCAGTGGCAATGTCATTGTTTTGCTTATCTATATGGCTGTATCATATAGAGGTGTGACAGATGCCTTTGTGCTCTGGCACATTCAACAATGGTGTCTTGATTCAAATAAAGTCACATAGCTTCTGTGTACCTTATACTGAGATGGGCGCGATTGTCACTTGTTGGAGACATCTGAATCACACTGTATCACAATTTACAAGCCTATGACCGCTACCTACAGGGTATATGGCACTTCACCTATCACTCTAGTATGTATTTCCTGCTTGAATGCAACGTTTGGAAGGCACGCGTCCTGCCTGTGTAAAGGAATCCATTTTGACATCAACAGGAAGTCAACTTTATCCATGTGCTTAGGGAGGAACCCAGGTATATCTTGTGGAGCAATGCTTACCTATGGTTGACTGTTCATACAGGTATGCAGTGTCCTATCCTTGCAAGCCACAGATTAACTCAAGTGCTTTCACAGTGGCTGTCTGCTTCTTGGAGACTGCGAGCAGTTGCAGACTCTTTGGTCCATCGCCTGTTGTTATGGCTGCCTTGCAGTTTTGTGCTAAGTTTTCCTTGTTGTGTCGCTTCATATCATGCCAGCTCTTTCACTCTCTGTCCTCTGAAAGGGTGCTAGCTCTTTCTTGGTTGGAGAATCTTGGAGGGCACAGTTTATCCTAATATTTAGAGACTTTATTAATGAGGATATCAACCTCCATCCTTCTTTATTTGTAATATTTGTGCTTCTTCCCATTTGTGCTCTGTGTTTCGTGGTTCACCCAGCCCTCCTATATGCCACATTATGTATTTTGATTTTGTTTTTCCAACTCAAAAATAGCTTTTCTGCACCTATTTTATGGTGCATTGAACCATATTTTACAGCTATTTACGCTTGTGTGAGCGGAAAAGGTGTGTTGCGCTATTTTTTAGCATCTGTGTCACATGATGTGTAGTAAATTTGACAATGGACACATTTCTTCTTTGTGATTTTCAGCATTGTTGATTTTCATGCAGAACAGGGCAGGCCTGTGCAGCGCTGTGATGCACAAAGTTTAGTAAATCTCTTATCAGAATAAACTTAATACCTCAGAACAATATAACTAGAAATGCTAGCTATTCATCTCCCTGTAAACAAAATGGGAAGGTAAAGAAGATTTAATCTTCAGATATGTGTCTCCATATTTTCACTACATTGTTTAACACTATCATACCCTGTTTGATAGTTTTTACCATGTCTAGAGACTTAACACTGGCACCATCTTCACCAGCTCTTGTAATTACGAAGCCACCAGCTCACCATCCTCCACTCTTGCATCTCCTCATTATCACCCACACATGCCTCAGGGAAGGAAATCAAACACTGCAATACCAGCATAAATCAAGGGACTCTGGACCATAACCTGAAACAAAGCTACTCCTACACTGACACAGACCAAAATACTGTCAAGGACCAAACCCACACCCATCCTGCTGGCCACTACTACCCCTAAATTGAGCCTCCCTTTGTCAGCCAAACTCCTGAACCAGTCCAGCTACAACAGAACAACAGTGCTGACTATAGAAAGACTCAACTGCCCAGAAACATGATTCACATGAGAGGGGTGATTACTCGCCTTTTACTTCATTGCAGACACTTACTACTTATTAGAGAAATAATCTCTTATCTACTCCACAAAGTGAACTGTTTGACATCAAGATGTAGCTAGTTCTCCAGCATGAGATGATATAAAATCTGCAAACCACTCTCTCCCACAAGCAGTCTCTTCTCATGGGTTGCATTACTAACCACCCAAATACACATCAATCAGCACTCTTATTCCTGAACAGTCCAACACACACACACACACACCAACCCCAATACATTAGACCATTCCTCCAGGAACGTTACCTCTAACATATGTCACATACTTGAATACTCAGGACCTGATTCACAAAGGGCCTCTGCACTTGTGGTTGAGGCCCTGCAGTCATGGAGGAGTCTCCGAAATCTGGCTGGAATCTATGCAATGAGAATTCTCAATGCGGAGATTCCGCCCAAATGGAAATTCTACGCCATGACTGCAGGGCCTCCTCAGCGAGTGCAGAGGCCCTTTGTGAATCAGGCCCTCAGTGATCACAGACCCCAAAAAAGCATCCTAATGCCACAATCTCCAGAGCTAGATGTACTAAACACAATCAAAGAGCAATCTGTCCAAGCATGCTCAGGCCGACAGCAATGTAGCGGAGGTTGTATATCCCAAATGGGTCATCCCGATTAAAGTTTTTACCTTCTCACTTACTCTTTTTTATGGAAGTCGAAATCCTCATGCGGGGCATAGCTTTAGGCTGTATCCGGCAAAGTCCTCTTGAAGTCAGGTACCCGTTGGGTGAGGTTTGACTGATGCAGATTTCACACCGGCCAAATTCCTCTCGTTGGTCAAATACATTTTGTGCCTTTGCCTAAGGACGATGTCTACCTTTTGATTTAGGCCCAGATTTACAAAGACTTTGCATCTGGTTTACATTCTACAACACATATACAAACAGGAAAATGCATTAAAGCATAATTACTGTACAGGAAGGGACCTCGTCCTGCACAACAACTATGCTGACCACAACACAGACACCATTGCACTATGGCACAAGGGTGCCTGCATTGGTGCATGGCTATTGAAAGCGTGCCTGCGCCGGGAGAGACCAGAACAGTGCCATCTTTTAGTAGATATGGCTCAAATCTGCTCTGACCCATTTATACAGTGCAGCAACTTTATTTGCTTCACTGCTCTGCGTTAAGTGTTACAGTTCCCTCCTCAATCACATCATATTGGTTCTGGGACCAGCTCCCATTCCCACTGGGCTGGTGCCAAGTTCGCTGCAGATGGCATAGGGAGCAAAGACTTCTCTTCTCCAGCTCTCCCTTTAAACTTAACTATGAATGGGCAGGCCTCACCCATGTCCATTTCATGTT
The DNA here is from genome assembly GCA_963921515.1 of Calotriton arnoldi. Taxonomy (NCBI): domain Eukaryota; kingdom Metazoa; phylum Chordata; class Amphibia; order Caudata; family Salamandridae; genus Calotriton; species Calotriton arnoldi. The sequence continues at coordinate 1,395,733 of CAWUFW010003869.1, read as the reverse complement.
AATGAAGTTCTTGAACCCTCCCTAGCAGCCCTTCCTGAGAAAAGTCACACACCACACAAGCAGATCTTCCGACTAAAAGGCCTAAGCAGTTTTCACAACTCATTAGGGGAAGCACTGACAGGGGCCAGCTGTTGACAGGCTATGCTAATTATCCTACTAGATTTTTAGGGAGACTAAGGGGTCGATTCCGATCTCGGCCGGAAGCGCACCTAACAGTATTCGTCCGGAAAAAATACAAGCCGAACGCGTGTTTCCCGACCGATTCGAACACTCGTCCGAACGAACAAGTACGATGCGCACAACAGCCCAAATTCCGAGCGAGCCGTACTTACCCATTTCAGCTCCTGTTCCCCGCCCGAGCCGGATCCGTAAACGCCGATTCGAGTCGCACGGAAGCAAATACCTAGCACCTTCCGGCCAGACTAGTACGATGCGCCTTCCGTACGCGCCGAACCCGTCGCTACATCCGGCACGTTTGAGCATCCGGGAGAGCTGTACATAAGCTCCGATTCGCGCCACAAGACGATCCACGGCGACGAGACGAACAAGCCAGCGACGAGTACGAGTCGAAGCCACGAGAAACCTGAACGAGACGACCCAACCATGAATCCCATCGCGCAGGTCCTACCAATACTCTACATCTATTACCGGGACCGGTACGGACGCGTACGGCGCAGACGGTAAGTCAAACACCCTCAACACAATCAAACGACACATACCCGAAATATGTCACACACATAGGGATGCACAAATGACGTACACTAGCAACAGCAGAACCATAGGGGCGGGATGGCTATCACCAATGCCATACACACCCATAGGGGGATGGATGTCTACCACTAATACCATCCCCACTCATAGGGGGATGGATGCCTACCACTACCACCACCCCTACTCAGGGGGGCCTGGATGCCTACCACTACCACCACCCCTACTCAGGGGGCCTGGATGCCTGTCACTACTACCATCCCCACTCATAGGGGGATGGATGCCTACCACTACCACCACCCCTACTCAGGGGGCCTGGATGCCTGTCACTACTACCATCCCCACTCATAGGGGGATGGATGCCTACCACTACCACCACCCCTACTAATGGGGGCCTGGATGCCTGTCACTACTACCATCCCCACTCATAGGGGGATGGATGCCTACCACTACCACCACCCCTACTCTGGGGGGCCTGGATGCCTACCACTACCACCACCCCTACTCATGGGGGCCTGGATGCCTGTCACTACTACCATCCCCACTCATAGAGGGATGGATGCCTACCACTACCACCACCCCTACTCAGGGGGCCTGGATGCCTACCACTACCACCACCCCTACTCAGGGGGCCTGGATGCCTGTCACTACTACCATCCCCACTCATAGGGGGATGGATGCCTACCACTACCACCACCCCTACTCAGGGGGCCTGGATGCCTGTCACTACTACCATCCCCACTCATAGGGGGATGGATGCCTACCACTACCACCACCCCTACTCAGGGGGCCTGGATGCCTACCACTACCACCACCCCTACTCAGGGGGGCCTGGATGCCTACCACTACCACCACCCCTACTCATGGGGGCCTGGATGCCTACCACCCACACAACCCCTACTCATAGGACGGGTAATGCATGACACAACCAGCATACTCCAACATAAGGAATGTCTGAAAAATACATCCCCCCCAACACCATGACAAGCGTGTGTAGTCTGTGTCAAATGCCTACAACACTGAACATGACATTGAACATACAATGTGACCCCCTATCACATGTGTCACACATAAATGTGTGTGGCCTCCACAATGCAAGCAGACCATGACCACTGTGGCAATGGGGTCTAACACCCCATCATCACAGTGACCAAAAGGTAAGTGTGGGGTCCATAGCTGAAGCACATTCTGAACATTGTGGCACTGGGGTCTAACACCCCATCACCACAGTGACCAAAATGTAAGTGTGGGGTCCATAGCTGAAGCACATTTTGAACATTGTGGCAATGGGGTCTAACACCCCATCATCACAGTGACCAAAAGGTAAGTGTGGGGTCCATAGCTGAAGCACATTTTGAACATTGTGGCAATGGGGTCTAACACCCCATCATCACAGTGACCAAAAGGTAAGTGTGGGGTCCATAGCTGAAGCACATTTTGAACATTGTGGCAATGGGGTCTAAAGCCCCATCACCACAGTGACCAAAATGTAAGTGTTGTCATGTGAAAAGCTGCAAATGCCAAACTGCATGGATGATTCCTGGTCACACAACAACAAACACATCAGTGGCATAGTAGTGCTTGTGTCCCATAGCAACATAGATTGGGTGAGGCAAACAGTGCAGTGCCAATGAAACATCGCTTTGGCCATGTGCAGACAAACCTCACCCTTGGGGGCTCACATTGTCAACATTCACAAATTACACAATGACAGAAGTGACCATCATAATGCAGACCCACACATCAGCACCAATGGACACACAAATGTAGATATCCTGTGGAGACCGTAGATGTCAGGTGAACAAATACCATTCCATGGCAGCTATAGGACATACAAACCATGCTCATTGTGCTGACTGATGACCTAGGAGTCCCAGGGACAGCAGGGGAAACCCACCAAACAACATACAGCCAATGGCACACTAAAGAAATGCCAATGCAGTGGTGCAAATGCACAAACACAAACAGGCAGACTCACACTGCATATCAAACACAACAGGTGATGGGGGGTGTGCCAGTGTCCCCAGGCAACCACACAACACATGAGGAGGCCTGAATCCCTATTACACAGATGTGTATACAGTGCCACACAAAAGTAACTCATGGATCGGAGTCCCCTATGTGGGCAATCAGGCATTGTCAGATGAGAGGGAGCACAAATTACAAATGTCACACAAGCTTGTAGGAACAGCAACTAACACAGCAAGAGACAGACCCACAACAGCACTACCCCCAGGGACCCCACATTGTGGTGACACTGGCCTGCATGATAATCCCAGTGTGATGACAAGGGTAGATGTCGTACACACAGTGAACCACAGTCATGTTTCCTGAACAACTAACTACCATCACACCTACACAAGCACAAAGCAATCAGCACGGCCTGTCAGCCAAGGCCAACATGGAGGTAGGGGTCTAGCGGTGCAACAACTCTCATTTGCACACACTCAACACCACACACCTTGACCTCCACCAATGTGCAGCAGTGAAGCTCACATGGACTGGTGACATTGCACATGCACCCATGACAATCCCAGGGGTGGTGGGGGAACTAAGGTGGAGATACCCATCACATATGGCCAGTCAACAAGACTTGTGAATGTCTGACACACTGCACAGTACGCTGTACATGGGCATGACGTCAAATCCACACCAACCAGTGGGATCCCGGCCACAGTCACACACCAATGAAGAAGCCAAGGTCACCCACCAAGAACACACATAGACAACTTCCAACATTGCAGCTCTGATCCTGAGGAGTGGCAGCAGTCACACACACAACGTGTCACAATCACTGAAAGGTAACACAAAATGTAAATTACATGACTTGTGTAACCAACAAGTGCCAAGGGAATCCTGACTGTGTCTCATCTGCGTTTGCCCACAAACTCAGCCCTGACAGCAAACACACCTATGGATGACACCCTGATGACCAGTAATGTGCCATGCACCCACATCACAGAGAACCCAGGGCGAAGATTTGGGGGGAACATAGGTCAACTCAGCAAGCATCACAAACAGGAACATCACTAGGGATCCCAGCCTGTGTTGCAAAATGGAAGTGAACACACACAGACATGCTCACACAACACACACCTTGGGCTCAGGCAATGTCACGGAATTACACACTGCCATGAGGGGACTCCACTCCTGTGTAAGGAAAGCTGTGCCATATGTTGTCTCTGCAGGGCTCTATCATGTCAGCAGTACACTTGGTCACTCAGTCAACAATTAGCACAAAATGAAGGCTCACGTCACATCAGCCTGTTCATGGGAGTGTCACCGAAATCATCTGCATAGATCCAACACACATGTATAGCAAGTTGCACTGATAACACAGATGAGTCCTTCCCCATTGATGCCCAAACTTGCATGTCCAGTGGAGATGGTCACACGGTCAGGGAAACAGACAAATTGAACAATGGCAAGCACAACTGATGTGCAGGGGTGTAAGCCACAGATGTGATATTGCAATTAAATGTAGGAAATCCCATTTGCAAATATTGAAAACATGACACCCTCATATTGCTGCAAAGGATGACATGGCTACACACCAGGATAGGACACATTCCCCTGGACCACATGGGGTCCTGCACAGTAACACTTCATTTTCATGATACCAAATAACACCATCACTGCAGCAAGGGCATGGTTAGCATCATCAACATCAAGTACATCTGAAGCAAAACCACCAGAGAACAGAAAGGAGCTTTATTCGCATATGTGTCTGAAAAAGAAAGTACTGCAAAAATACAAAGGCCAATGGCCAGTCCAACAGTTCAGTCCGAACAGGGTGACAGTGGCAGATGTCACCCTCTGCTTGCCTGCACTGATATGGAGCAGGGACATTCCCCTCGGAGGGGTATACGGGGGGCAGGCCAGGCACCGCAGGGACAGGATCAGGGCTCACCAGAAGGAGGCAGGGAAGGGGTGGCTGGTGCTGGAGAGTCACTGACAACTGCAGTGGAGGTGTCTGACATGGTGTGTGCCGGCACAACTGGGGGGCATGAGTCAGATGGTGTGGGTGCCGGCACGACTGCAGTGGTCCGGCCAGATGGAGTGGACAGGTTCCCCACTGCAGTGCCCAAGTCAGACGGGGTGGTAGTGGACTCCACTGCAGTGCCCATCTCCGGGGGAGTAGAATGGGGTTCAGGCAAGGTGGGCAGGACAGAGGGGGAGGACACGGTCTCCACACCAGTGGCACAAACATGTGCAGCGGGGGTGTGGTGCTGGAAGAGCAAGTGGTAGGAGGAGAAGGCCGCATCATTTTGGGGATGGTGTATCTGTGGGTGGGGGAACCTGGGACAGGGTGTGGTGGGGGAACCTGTGTTGTGGGTGACTGAGGGATGGAGGAAGGAGACAGTGTGGTTGAGCTGCAGGGCGGTGGCGGGGTCTTGCTCTTCCGGGACCGGGGGACTTGCGGGTGGGGGCCTCAGGCTGTCTGCGCCTGGGGGAGGGTGTCCAGGGGCAGGGGCACTCCCTCTGTGTGGGTGGACTTCCTCTTCCCCCTGTATGCTGGATCAGCGGGATCGGAGGGGAAGAGGCCGAGGTCACAGAGGAAGAGCTGCTTTGTAGGTGGGGTTGCAGGTGAGGCAAGGGAAGGGGTCTTGGAGGGAGAGGATTTTGAGGACTGCGGAGTGAGTGTGGATGCCTGTGTGTGTGTCTGTTCCCCATCCCCTGTGGGTGTGGTATCAGTCCCCTGAGGATGCTTGTGTGCACATTTTGCCCTTGTTCTGTGTGTTTCTGTGCTGCTCGTGTCTGTGTGTTTGGGTGATTGTGCAGGTGTGCATGTGCTTGGGACAGGTAGGGTGCCAGGAAGTGTGGATGGGGCAGAGGTAGGAGGGGTGATGGACTGTTGGAGGAGGGACACTGCTGCCGTCAGGGAGGAGTCCATGGACCTATTGCTCCTCTGTAGGGCAGACATGCCCGTCGAGATGCCCTCCATGAACGACACCTGCTGTGTCAACAGAGTGGTGTGTGCATGGAGGACACTCAGCATTGCTGTCTGCCCTACATGGAGCTGCCGAAGTAGATACACAGACTCCTCACTCAGGGCAGCAGTGAACACAGGGGCAGGGGGTGCGGTGCCTGGCACGAAGGAGACACGCTCCCAGACACTGGAGCCTCCACGGACCTCTGGAATGGGAGCCAATGGGAGGGCGGTGGTGGTGGTGGCGGGGCCAGATATACTAGCTGGGGTGTGGTGGCTGCTGACACCCGCCTCCACAAGGGAGTCATCCTCCGAGCTGCTGTGGTCCTCAGCTGAGGTGGATGGTGCTGAGGACTCCTCGGTGTGGCTCCCCTCGCCCTCCGTGCCACTGGGTCCCTCCGACCACTCATCGCCTGCTGACCCAGTCTGGCTCTGCAGCTCCTCCTGGTCCGTGGAGCTGTCCCCTCCTGTGGCCGTGGATGTATCTGCAAACAATTAGGGAAACAGACAAACATCAGTCACCTGCACTGACCGCACACACCACAGTAAGTACAGCACATTACAGAGCAAGCCCTGGCATCCTCAGTTGAACATTGCCAAAAGTCCTCACACAGATTAGGAGAAGCTAATTGTCAGTCTGATGGTCAACCATGGCATCACACCCCTCCTGCCCTTGCACCCATCTGTCTGGTGCCTGTTGGATGGTAATACCCCAGTGTGGACACAAGCACCACGTACACAGTTGTTGGACATTGCAGAGAACACGGTGAAGTATGTGAACATGCACACATCACATCTCTTGCCACTGAGTTAGTACAGGTGTCCGGGTAAAGGGATGGCCAGAGTCTAATTAGAAATGCATGTGATGCATACCAGCACCAGACACCATGATGCACCCATGTCCAGATAGTCAATGCCACAATGGGGTGCATGTTGCACATGTAACTCCCCTGCAGGATCACTCTTAGGAAGTTAAATGCCATGGCACAGGCATGCCTGCAAAGTCATACATCACTGTCTCCAGTCACATGGGCATGGCAGCCAGCCAACAACAGTCTGCACTGTGTCACAGTCCTAGGAAATGGGGAATGCAAGTTATGTAGCTGACAAGTGCACATGTCCATCCCCCACACACCACATCATCTGAACTCTTATTTGGCCACATCATGCCAATTGGACATATGGGAGACATGAAAACAACTCTATGAACCTGAGCACCTCACAGTCTGCTGTGAATGTAAAACAGCTGCCTGAAGTTCACAGTCCCATACACCTGTGTGCACAGTCAAGTGATCAAACACCTATGAGTCACAGAAGTATCGTCTCTCATGGTCACATCTCAGATGGCATGCTGAGCCCTAAATGATAAACATCCCAGTAGACTTGACAACGAAGCCACGGCACAATGACACAGAGGCAGACACCTGAGGGAACATTTCACTGATCACAACATGTCAGTTGATACACGGGAGTGGGAGTACAGAGTGTATTGTATGCCCTGGAGTAGGCATGACTGTCCTGCTCCACCTGAAAGAGGGATGAGCCCTGGACAGTAGGCAGGTGGCTAAGCATGTGTGACACACTTGATATACATACTCCTGAGGCCCAAACATTGTTCCCACCCGCAGCATGGGGGTGTGCCAAATACCCCAGGGACATGTGGTGATTCAGATCAGCAAGTGGACCACATATCAAAGTTACACCCAGATTACATGTCAGAACTTAGGCATTGTGTAAGCAATTGACCCACCCATGAATCCCACAACATAGTCACGGGAACAAATGCTGTCCCCCACCTTGAGCGAAGCAAAATGCAATGACACAGTACCCAAGTGACACAATTTCCTGACTGTAAGGGCCACACATATGCGTATCAGATGAGGAGTGGGCATGTCACAATTGAGGGACATGGGTCCTGGACTACAAGACTGATTTACTGTGGAAGTTTAACCAGGCCAGAGGAGGGCACATAGCATGTCAGACAAAGTGCACAGTGCAGTCATGGACTCACCCCCTCCTTGCTGCTGTCTGGCCTTCAGCTGCCCATCCAGGTCAGGGAAGACCACCGCCAGGATCCTGAGCATGTGGTGGGTCAGGGTCCGGTGTCCGCCCCTCCTGAGAGGAGGCGACAGCTTCAGCTGGACCCTTGCGATCCTCCGGGTCCAGCCCCGAAGGTCCTGCCACCTCTTCTGGCAGTTGCGGATCCGGCGCTTGTAGACCCCCACAGATCTTACTGCCCGGGCGATGGTCAGCCAGATTTCCTGCTTCTGGTGGGCATCAACCTGTGAGGATGACAAAGTGAAAATGCCATTACTACACATGCAACATATACGTGCATCACACAGTTGGATATACATGTCTCAATCACAGGTGCATATGATGTACACAGGCAGTGCAACGATGGCTATGAACAGTTTGCCAGCAGTTACTACATGGTATCATTGCATGGGAAGTAAACCTTGTTGGAATGCACTGTTACTGCACTGTACCTGTTCAGTGCATGTAACTACACACTTGGGGGGAGAGCTACTCAGTGAGCATGCTAGCCAGTGGTGTGCACACTGTAAGTCTTGCTAGTCAGACAACATGCACAATTAGTAAGGCAGTGGACAGCACACTCACCTGCTCCCCTGGTTTCCCATACAGCTTGCTGTACTGGGGAAGGAGGCTGTCCAGCAGGGCCTGGTTCTCCTCAAGGCTGAAGGCTGGGACTCTCTCCACAGTATGTGCCATTGCAGTAGCCAGAGGATGCAGAGACAGCAGCAGTGTTGGTGGCAGATGTCGTCCTGGAGCATGTAGTGCAGGCAAGTGAGCTCTCAGGGGAACAGCCAGCATTATATGTGTGCTGCAGAGGCAGATACTGTCCCATGTGTCCAAAGTGATAGGTCCAAGTCGTTTGCATCTTCTGAATCTGGCCAATCCATGGAATTGCACCACTTATACACGCCCACAGCATCCTTCAAAAGTTAAACTTCATGACACCCATGTTTTTGCAACATTGTTGTGGCTGGCCAACTGAATTCACTGCATCAGACTCGTTACAGCTTCGAAAACGCGTCCGTTGCCATGCCAGGCCCTAGCCAATGCATGCGCACCGTCCGGACCATTGCTGTACAACGCGTATTTCAAAAGACAACGCGTACACGCTCACAACAGATGCAATGGCCAGTGCGTGCACACCAATCGGTCCATTGCTGTACAACGCGTACCCGCTCACAACAGATGCAATGGCCAGTGCGTGCACACCGATCGGTCCATTGCTGTACAACGCGTACCCGCTCACAACAGATGCAATGGCCAGTGCGTGCACACCGATCGGTCCATTGCTGTACAACGCGTACCCGCTCACAACAGATTCAATGGCCAGTGTGTGCACACCGATCGGTCCATTGCTGTACAACGCGTATTCCGGGAAACAACGCGTACCCGCTCACAACAGATTCAATGGCCAGTGCGTGCACACCGATCGGTCCATTGCTGTACAACGCGTACCAGCGCACAACAGATGCAATGGCCAGTGCGTGCACACCGATCGGTCCATTGCTGTACAACGCGTACCCGCTCACAACAGATGCAATGGCCAGTGCGTGCACACCGATCGGTCCATTGCTGTACAACGCGTACCCGCTCACAACAGATGCAATGGCCAGTGCGTGCACACCGATCGGTCCATTGCTGTATAACGCTGCACTCGCTCACAACAGATGCAATGGCCAGTGCGTGCACACCGATCGGTCCATTGCTGTACAACGCGTACCCGCTCACAACAGATGCAATGGCCAGTGCGTGCACACCGATCGGTCCATTGCTGTACAACGCGTACCCGCTCACAACAGATGCAATGGCCAGTGCGTGCACACCGATCGGTCCATTGCTGTACAACGCGTACCCGCTCACAACAGATTCAATGGCCAGTGCGTGCACACCGATCGGTCCATTGCTGTACAACGCGTATTCCGGGAAACAACGTGTACCCGCTCACAACAGATTCAATGGCCAGTGCGTGCACACCGATCGGTCCATTGCTGTACAACGCGTACCCGCTCACAACAGATTCAATGGCCAGTGAATCGGTCCATTGCTGTACAACGCGTATTCCGGGAAACAACGCGTACCCGCTCACAACAGATTCAATGACCAGTGCGTGCACACCGATCGGTCCATTGCTGTATAACGCGTACCCACTCACAACAGATTCAATGGCCAGTGCGTGCACATCGATCGGTCCATTGCTGTACAACGCGTATTCCGGGAAACAACGCGTACCCGCTCACAACAGATTCAATGGCCAGTGCGTGCACACCGATCGGTCCATTGCTGTACAACGCGTCCCTGTACAGGTCACTCGCATATGTCACCATGCTTGTCACTGGTGAACGTATGCCAGCCACATATACTTGCCAGGGACTCAGGGGCACACCTACAACACCACACCCAGTCCACACTGTATCCTAAGGCATGTAAGGCTGCATTACCTTTTCTGTGAATGGGGGTAAACATGTGGTTTTTGGGGTGGCACTTGGGGGCAGCCACTCCCAGGCTGTGCACGTGTACATGGGGACAGGATCCTTTGTGTGTTGTGCACATGACCACTGTGATGTGCAACTGTTCATTTCGGAGCATGTGGCATGGTCACATTTCCAGGTTGTGTATGTGTATGACATGTCACATACCCCCAGAGTCCCATGTGGGAAGGCATGTACGTCACAAGGTGACCCATTGCCACAATAGTGATGGCCCTCCACAGTCTGTGTGCATGTTGTGTTTCCGATGTCTCTGATTCCATGTGCACAATGGGAGACAGTCTCCACATCAACGTTGTTTGTGCATGGACTTTGATGTTGTGCGTGTGTGTGTCACAGACGTCCATGTCTGTCCTGCGGAGGCAACAGGGGCCGCTACCTGTGGGAGTCATGTTTGTTTTCCTGACGTGTACATGATACGCCATGTCATGCCAGTGTCCATGTGGCAAGACAGGGTCACTGGGAATCTACCTGTCAATGAGCTGTGATGCCTGTGGTGCATCTGTCCAGACATGTCACTGTGGTGTGTGTGTGGAACGTGACAGCAGTAAATGGGTACTGTGACACAGCCTAATGGTTTCCCATAGCACAACCTGGAACCTGTTGTCAACACATGTTGAACTGAGATGTTAGATGATGTCCATGTAGGTGCCATATATGTCCATACAGAACGGCACACACATCAAGTACTTGTGTCTTGTAATGATGTATCATGTGAAATTGAGTATGGTGAATGGCACATATGTGGGGTGACTGACAATCTTTCTTTCTTCACCTATGCACTGCAGGGCACCAGCTGTCCATAGACCATTCCCTGACCTGGCAACGATGGTGGAACGTGACAGCATCCGACGGTACCGCTTCACCAGGCAGCTGATTGAGGATTTGGCAGTGCGCTTGGCCCCACATTTGCAACCTGGCCGGCCGTACCCTACAGCGCTGACCCCCAAGGTGAAGGTGATGGCAGCCCTACACTTCTTTGCCACCGGTACCTTTCAACACACTGTTGCGACTGCTGGTGGGATGTCACAGACTATGTTCAGCCGTGTGCTACGCAATGTTTTGGAGGCAATGTTGAGATGCCTGAACCAGTACATCTATTTCCCTACACGTCAACAACTCACTGACGTCAAGAGTGACTTCTATGCCCTGGGGAGGATGCCACATATCATTGGCTCCATTGATGGGACACATGTGGCTTTGGTACCACCACAGGCACATGAGCAGGCATACAGGAACAGGAAACATTATCATTCAATCAATGCTCTATGTAGGAAGGTGGAATCTGACTATATGGTTGCCCCCACTTTTTTCCTGGTGTTTTGCTGGTTTATGACTTAGTTGGACTGGGATCCTGATATTCAGGGCCCCAGTCTATCTGCTTCCTCTCTAAAATGGTTTCCATGTGCCCTAGGCACATCTCTGATTGGAATCTGGAGTGCCCTTATAAGTCCCTAGTATATGGTATACTATGTACCCAGGGCATAGGTACCTCAGAGGCCTACCAGGGGCTGCAGCATGTATTGTGCCACCCCTGGAAGGCCATCCAAAATGACACCACAGGTCTGCTACTGCAGCCTGGGTAAGGTGGTGCATGCACCCCTTACAGTGGTATGGGCTACCTATATCACTACCATTGCACACACATATAAACCTATAAGTCACTCCTATGGCAGGCCTTACCAATCCTGAAGGCAGAGTGCTTGGTTTTTATGTGAGAGGGTGCCCCTGCATGAGCAGAGCCCCTCTGCAGCGTTCGGAGTCCCTCCTCTGATGCTGTTTGTGGTACAGCCTGACCATATACTCTTAAGTGCATTATATCCTCGCGGTACAATGCTAACTTTGGACTGGCTGCACCAAAACATGTCATGTTTGGTGTCAAACATCTTGGAATACTACCCCCCCCGCCAATCCTGGTGGCGGGGGTAGCATTCCACCCTTCTAGAGGGAGAGACATGTACACACCGGGCTACCCGGTAACTTCTTTCCAGAGCCCTGGCATCACAAAATGGATGCCGCTGCCACAGACACGGGTCTGGCCTCCTGCTGCTGACTGAAACTCCAGCAGGGGAGGCCTGGGCAATAGGTTTCCTGTCGAAGGGAGGTGTAACCACCTCACCAGACAGGATAGTGTGTATTGGGGCTGGGCGGGAGCACCCTCTGGTGCTTTGAAGTCCTGCACTGGGGGCACATTTGGTGTCCCTGTGCATATGCCAGTTCAAACTGGTTGCAGGGGCTACCTGCCCCTGCTCTGGCGCAAAACTGGACAAAGGGAATGGGTGTAACCACCCCTCTTCCCTGACCCTCCCATAGGTGGGTCCCCAGAGTATGTCCAACCCCCTAACTTAGTATAAGTATGGGACCCCAGTCCTTAGGACTTCAGATTACCCTGGACAAAACTCTGACACTGAATCCTGGACCTTCGACGCTCTACTTGAAGACTAGAGGATTGAAGAATCTCCCTTGGGGTCAAGGAGTGACTCCCCTGCTTGGCAGGCACCAAAGAAGCAATTGTCTGGTCTGCATCGCCGAAGCTCCCACCGGACACCGAAGCCTTTGCATCACCAGAGGTGGATTTCCAGACTTCCCCAAGGCTGCCCTGAGTCCCCAGCAAAGCTGAGGCCCATAGCTGTCGTGGGTAATGTGGAACCGTTACCCCTGGACACCAAGCACATTTGCAAGTGCATCCTCTTCTTGGTCTCCCACAAAGTTGTGCTTTGGGCTCCTAGTAGCCCACGCCTCCAGCACCAACTGCACTGAAGATCACTGGCCTCCACTCCACGAGTGTCCTGTGAGCCAGCTCCAAGTGCATCCACTCGAGGCTCCTTCGCGGTTGCTAGTCCGTTGGCTAGTGGGCCCTCCCGAAGGCAACTCTTCTTCTGCTTGAGCTTTCCTGGTTGCACCAGACGTGCCCTGACTTGCCCTTGCTGGGTGAGTCCCCCAGACCTTGCTGGTCTGCATTAACGTCCTTTCTTTGTTTCTATGAGACTTGCCGTTGCCAAGGCTTGTTGGGTCCAATCCGGTCGCCGACACCCCTGCAATTGACAAACGTTGTGGGACAGCTCGAATCCAGCTCCTGGTCATCGTCGACATCTCCTGGACCTCGTGGCTGAAGAGTCAAGATGACCGTCAACCTACCTGAAGCACCTGACATCGGTGGGCATCTGCTCATCGCCTTCCTGGTCACTGGCTAGTGACCCAGACTCTGTCCCCTCAGCTTTCAGGTTCTTCAGATCTTCGATCCACCCTTGGATCCACCCGAACACTTTCGACTTGGTCGCCAGCAGCACTTTGCAGCAGATCGCCATTGAAAACGACGACGAAACCCGACCCCGAAAGACACCTATGCACCCGGCTTCCCTTGGTGAGGTAACTCGAGTACTCCGGTGCTCCCATGGGTATAGACTCTAGAACAACCTAGTTCTAAAGGGGTTTGCTCCAAGTCCTTCTCTAAGTGTCCTTTTTCTTTAAAACTCCAACCGCGACATTCCCCATAGAAGTCATGGGCGGCTCGCGGCTGTGTTCTCACACTGCACGAGTCCCCCGTGGGTCCCCTGTGTCACTACCTTGGGTGGTTCCTTGAGGGCCAAGCACTTCTACAGGCTCTAGGCCTTGTGTCTAGCTCAGTCGTGGTTCTTATACCACTTTATTGGTATATGGTTTGGTACGCCCCTAGGGCTCAAACGTGTATTTGTGCTATTACTGTTGATATTCGACTTGTAACTTATGTACTTCGAACTCTAGCCTCATAAAGAGACTAGAGGGGTGTGTTTAAGACTAAATACATATATTTTAAATATATACCTGGTGTGGTACTCTTTTATTTGGTCACTCAAGAGATTATAGACTGGTAAAACAAGCTGCTTTACATTCCTTCAAGACTTAGCCTGAAGGCTGCTCTCCATAGCTACCACTAGGATAGCTTTCAATAAAGGTTGTCTTTAACCTATCTCCAATAAGGGGTTGTTTGGACTGGTGCAAGGTGCCCACTATAATTAGTGGACAGCATATACCAGGCCAACTTCTCACACTCTGGTGGTATGTCTTGCAGATATGAGCATCTCACATGTGTGTGCCCGTTTCCCTGGTTCGGCACACAATGCCTATGTGATGAGGAGTAGTCGCATCCCGAGGATAATGTCACAGATGCAGAACCAGCGTGCCTGGCTTGTCGGTGTGTACTAACTTTGTACCATTGTGTGCGTTCTGCTATGTTGTATTCCGCCCTCTTTTCCAACTCAGCTAATGTGCAATTGTCTGTCTGTAGGTGACTCCGGATACCCCAACATGCCGTGGTTGCTGACACCCCTCATGAACCCTGTGACACCAGCCCAGATGCGCTACAATGAGGCACATGGTCGGACCAGGAGAGTGATCGAGCGCACATTTGGTCTCCTGAAGAGCCGCTTCCGCTGCCTGGACAAGACAGGAGGGGCCCTCCCATATGCCCCAGCAAAGGTGTGCAAGATTGTCATCGTCTGCTGCATGCTACACAACCTGGCAGTGCGGAAGGAGTTGCCTCTCATCCTGGATGACGATGACCAACATCCGCCACCTGTGGAGGATCCTGGCCTGGGCCACGATGCCAGTGATGATGATGATGATGATGGTGATGTCCGCACACAGCTCATCACCAACTTCTTCAGCTGAATGTGAGTATCCAGAGATGTCATGTCAATGATGTGTGTTTGCGTGATATGTGTTGGTGGTGCTCTGGTGCTGTTTGAGTGTGGCCATGTGCTACTTGACTGGAAGCGTGCAGCGATGTGTCCTTACAGGTAGTCTGTACTCCCCAACAGTGTTGCCATGCTAACTTGGATTTCTGTGAGTATCTTGTGACATGTATTGGCCATGAGTATTGCAGTTCTATCCTGTTCTTCCGTGCTTTTGACTGTGTGTCATGTCTGTCCTTCACAGGGTACTTTCAGAGTTGTTTGGTGAACTGTGATCCCCCGACACCATGATTCAACTTCCAGGGTGGAAGCAGTCGTTTCCCTACAGGTGATGTGCCACACACCCCTGGACTTTATTTCTTCTACACTTGTTGACTGTGTGGCCACGTAGGATTACCTTGCATCTGTAGTGGAAACAACATGTTGCAAATGTGTAATAAACCTGTGCTTCACTTTGGGTTGTGCGTTGTCTGTGGTCACACATCTGACTGACATGTGCTTACTGCACCTGTGGGCTAGTTAACACAGACTGTGAATAGGTGTGGTGTCTGTGCATTCCACTGTATTTCCTGGCAACATCAGTGTAGGCGATGAGTCTGATGGCCCTGGTGTATATGTGTTGTGTAGCCCTAGTGGTGTGTCTCCCTCATATGTGTCACGTCGCCATGACTCACATGACGCTGTTGAACTTGCTGTAGCAGTTAGCATGCACAGTGTCATTTAGCAGATCACCATCTACATGACAAAAACCATGTTGGAATCACAACAGAGGCAAGTATGGTGTATTAGTGAGTTTATTTACATACATGTGTGAGGATAGTGCACAGGATGGTGGGTGCTGTACATTGGGATTGGAATCCAAAGTTCCCAGATGAGTTGAAAGGCTTGGTAGCAGAAATGTCCTGAGTAAAGTCCACAGTCATCTGATACATTGGGCCAACTTAAGCTCCCCATGTCATGTGGGAGAGTTGTGTTGCATTAGACAGGGTAAACAGTTTGCACACAAAGGAGAATTTCTAGAACAGGTGTTGGGTTCCTGGGGGATGTACATGGCCATCGGCCTCTCAGTTTTCCTTCCTCGGACGACCCCTCTTCTTCCAGGGGGGACCCTCACGTGCAGGCTGCTGCGGTGCAGAGGACTCTCCGCCAGAGTCCTCCTCCCTCCCTGTGGCAGTTGCAGTTGTTGCAGCACCAGATGTTGTGGGCACACAGGGAGGTGTGGCCATGTTGGTGCTAATCTGGCGGAGGCATGTCAATATGTCCCTATGCACCGCTGTCAGTTCTTCCAATGTGTCCCACTTGGACTCCATGCCAGACATGTGTGTCTCCACACGGGACATGTGTGTCTCCACACGGGACATGTGTGAGTCCAAGCGGGCATGATGGGCAGCCTGCTGCTGTTGAATGTCCTTGAGGATCCCCACTACCTGGCTGACCTCTCCGGTGCTATTCTGGTACGCCTCAGCAATGCGTGCCAGTTGTGGGTCAACATGCAGTCCAGGCCCCTCTGCAAACAGCGACCTATGTCTACCACTCCCTCCCACCACCCCTGGCGACACGTGCGGGACCTGTGGTGGCACGCACAGGTGACCGTAGGCCCACTTGGGGGTTGTTACTGGGTTCGTTGTCCGTTGCTCCACCTTGGGCCGGGGTCCCTGTGCTGTTGTCATCGGTGGTCCTTGGTCTGTCCGTGTTGGCAGGGGTGGTCTGTGTGTTGGCAGTTGTTGGAGGGGTGGGTGCAGGGGGTGCAGATGTTGGTCCTGCTGGTGCTGCATGATGACTCGCACCGGAGGGGCCAGGTAGGTCTTCGCCATCCGAGGAGTGCAGAGGCTGTTCCACACCAGTGAGCTCAGTGTCCCCCGGAGCCTGGGACAGGGACTCCTCCTCGTCTGCTGCTGTGTCCCCATCATCACCTGTTTTTGGAAGAGACACACAATGTATGTTATGTTTCTACGGGCATCAATGGTTCACACACTGACAGTTGTGACTGTACCTCTGGATGCGGGACTGTACATTGATTGTCCTAAGTTGTCACAGTCAGAGGTTGATATTGGTGTAGCACATTGTCCTGCCAACCTGAAGCTTTTCTATGTGAATGTTGAGGTGTGTGCATGGCCAGTATTGGTGGTATTTGGTGGACATCCGGCCCTCCTTCTCCCCCCAGCCCAGTTATCCCACCATGGAACGTGCTTCCATTGCAGGGAGTGCAAGTTGGCTTTCAGGATGTCAGTCAGTGGTGTCCTGCTGTTGGTTGGTGCCCAGTTCCCAGCAGGGGCTTGTGCTCCCCACAGCAGTACCCAGTGCCAGCCATCTTGTCAGTTGTTTTCCACTCCCTGTGATGTGAGCATGGTTCAGAGTGGTGTTGATGGGCCAATTGTGAGGGTGACCAATATCTGTGACTACAACTCCCATCATGCTATGGCCTACACCCCCCTTCCCAGCATGCCCATACTTCCTTCCTTTTGAGTGGAGTTCACAGTGTGTGAGTGTGACAGCAAAGGCAAGATGGCTGACAGTGGTGTCCTGCTGTTTGTTGGTGCACAGTTCCCAGCAGGGCCTTGTGCTCCCCACAGCTGAGGCCAGTGTCAGACATCTTTGAAGTGGCTTTTCACTGGCTGTGAGGTGTGCATGCTTCAGTGTGAGCTTGCTGGGCCATGTGGGTGGGGGATGTTGAGCTGTGACTACCACTCCCATCATGCTATTGCCTACACCCCCCCCTTCCCAGCATGCCCATACTTCCTTCCTTTTGACTCTGCTTCCCTGTGGGGTAGTGTGCCTGTGCTGACAGGATGGCTGACAGTGTTGTCCTGGCGTTTATTTGGCTACAAGTCCCAAGAGTTGTGTGGAGTTTGTGTTAAGGGGGTGTGTGAGAAAAGCTGCTGGTGACTATGGTCAGAGCTGTCAGTCCTCCTTCCCACCCAGCCAGATATCCCACCATGGAACGTGCTTCCATTGCAGGGAGTGCAAGTTGGCTTTCAGGATGTCAGTCAGTGGTGTCCTGCTGTTGGTTGGTGCCCAGTTCTGAGCAGGGGCTTGTGCTCCCCACAGCAGTACCCAGTGTCAGCCATCTTGTCAGTTGTTTTCCACTCCCTGTGATGTGAGCATGGTTCAGAGTGGTGTTGATGGGCCAATTGTGAGGGTGACCAATATCTGTGACTACAACTCCCATCATGCTATGGCCTACACCCCCTTCCCAGCATGCCCATACTTCCTTCCTTTTGAGTGGAGTTCACTGTGTGTGAGTGTGACAGCAATGGCAAGATGGCTGACAGTGGTGTCCTGCTGTTGGTTGGTGCACAGTTCCCAGCAGGGGCTTGTGCTCCCCACAGCAGTACCCAGTGTCAGCCATCTTGTCATTTCTTTTCCACTCCCTGTGATGTGAGCATGGTTGAGAGTGGTGTTGATGGGCCAATTGTGAGTGTGACCAATATCTGTGACTACAACTCACATCATGCTATTGGCTACACTGACTTCACCAGCATACACATAATTCCTTCCTTTGAGTGAGCTTCCCTGTGAGGTGGTGTTCTAGTGGTGGCAAAATGTCTAACTGTGTTTGTTGGTTGCATTTGTGCCACTGCCTTGCTGTATTTGTAGTTATGTTTGTACATATCTTGACACAGTTACATGTCACTATGAGATGGCATGTATTGTGTTTATCTGACTGACAGACAGATCTTGGGGTGATTATCTTTTGATTGCTGTGTATTTGCTAAGGGTGCATGGTTTGACTATCCCCTTGACAGTGATGTGTGTGTATTGTCACACAATATTGTGTATATTTGTTGTGTACTCACCAGGCTCTGGGATGTTTGATAGTCCATATACGCTCACTGGTGGTAGGATGGCCCGCAACTTCTCCTCCCAGGGCCAGAGGTATAGTGGTTTGGCAGGAGGACCACTGCCGGTGTGCTGACTCACGATGTAATCCTTCTTTAGTAGGTCCCTGACCCTCCTGCGCACATCATACCACCTGTTCTGGATGTCTTCCTTTTTGCGCAAACATGGTGATTGTGCGTTGAGGTGCTAATGGTGTGTGGCTTGTGTGATGGATGAGCTGTGCGTGTGTCTGTGGTTGCTGTGTGATGGTGTTCTGTGCTGGCAGGTCAGTTGAATTTGCAAAGGATCATGGTAGGGATTTGTGGCCTTTATATAGGTGGAGTTGGGGGTGTGTCCTTGTTCCATGTTTTTTTTCCCTGTATTTATTGACTTTGTCATTGCTTGTTTGGCCCTTTTTTGTTTTTTTCCTTAGTATTTTTTGTGCATGTAGGAGACGTTCTTCGGACCGAGTAGGACGCTGCAGTTGTCTCGTGCGAGCTTCTCCGAGTCGTCCACGCTGTGTTTCTGCAGGGTTTCTTGTGCGGCGTACGCGTCGGTCGCCGAGTATTGGCTTCCTTCGGCTCGCTTTTGTATGCGTGTCGGTCGTTCGGCTTGCGCTCCGTGCGACTCGGTCTGTTTTTCCACGCATTGCATCGTACTGCGCGGGTCGGAGTTCGCGGGTACGTTTCGTTCGGGTTGATTCCTGGTGCGTGTCGGTCGGTTCTATTCGCGTGGTTTCCCGGCCGGATAGCTTGTTTCCGTCCGGTTCGGTCGTTTGGCTTGTGTTCCGTACGAGTCGGTCGTGAATCACATGCATTTCATCGTACTTCCCAGGTCGTGCAACGCCGGTACGTGTCGGTCGGACTATATTCCCGTACCGAGTCGGTCGGTATGTTTTCCGGCCCGAATCGGAATCGGCCCCTAAGTCTAATGTTTTAAAGTTACTTGTCCTAAGTATTTATAAAAACACCTGATTTCACCAATGAATTGAATGTTTAATAAATATTTAAATAGTGGTTGGATCATTTATGTAACTTATCTCAAACCAGAGTTAGCAAAACTAGTATTTATCTGAGCTGTATTTTTTTTTTAAGGAGCAACTACAGGCCTGTCACTATAGGTACATGTCCACACTAAGGGGCCGATTCCGATCTCGGCCGGTAGGGCACCGAATCGGATTCGGCTTTACCGGATCCGATTCGGAGGCCTAGTTCCCGACCGATTCGTACGGGCGTCCGCACGAGCAAGTACGATGCGAGCGCACGCGAAATCGCCAACCGACTCGTTCCCGGGTCTGAACCGCTCCGACTGACTCGTACAGACACGGCTCGCACCACGCAATGGAGACGTTACCCGACCGAGCCAGTACGATGCGCGCTTCGAACATCCCGACCGACTCGTAGCGTCCGGCTCAGAAGAGCTGTCGGAGCCGGACTTTGGGGGTCCGTGTCGGACCCCCCTGCACGCGTAGCCGCGCGAGTCGCACACAGGGGGGACCCAAGGGTCCCCCTAAACATGCATGTACGGTGCGAGTCGCACCGATGCGTACCCACTGTAGGGGGCCCCCTGTTCGCGACGTGCCCATTCAGTCAATGGGAGCCCGTGTACGCGTTGTACGACCGGCTCCCATTGACTTCAATGGGAGTCCGACCGAGTCGAGTCCGGCAGCATGCGGCCACATCGTACTCACTCGGTCGGACTGCTGGAGTCCGGCTCGGTTGGAAAACTCTTCGGATCCGGCTCGGTCGGAGAGTTTTCCGGCCCAGATCGGAATCGGCCCCTAAATGTTTGCATGCACCACTTTTAAATACTAGGCACCCTACCTTGTTGGGCTACATGGCCAACACAGGGGAGACTTATTTAGGATTTAAAAAGAAAGTTCTTTTCAAAAAGAGTTCTATTGACAGGTTCGCTTTCAGGTTTAAAAGCTGCAGCATTCAGACTACACAGGTAGCCTTAAGCCATGTTCAAAAACCAAACCAGCACCATCAATCCATAAAATAACTGGGGGTAACCACACCAAAGTGTAACTTTCTCACACTCACTTTGGAGAGTACAACCACAACATCTAAGCTACAGGTATAAACGAATAGGACACTTTACCCCGCACACTTTTACTCCGCGTGCCATTACCCGCAGTTTTTACACCACAAAATCTTTTACAATGCAGGGCTTTACAACGCAATCCATTACAACGCATTCTCCATTACAACGCAATTTACTATTCTAACTCCACCGTGGCATTACTTTAGGGAATGCGTTGTAATAGTTTGTGGTGTAAAGCCCTGCGTTGTAAAAGATTTTGCGGTGTAAAAACTGTGGGGTAATGGCACTGCGGAGTAAAGGATGTTTCCCGGTATAAACATCTTACACCAACAGCCGGGCAGCAAAAAAAGTTCAAGTGTTTTTTTTTCTGATTTCTGAAAATAGCACTGATTCTCTTAATCCTCTTCAGGTTTGGGCAGTATAGGCATGGTCAGCCAGTGTTCTGGCAAGTGGGGGCTGAGCATAAGACCATGACCCTTTAATAGCAGCCATGCATAAAATTGTTTATTTGACATGTGCAGCACTTCTGAGCCTGCTTGTCATGTTCATATGTCATATGAGGTCCTGTTTATTGGCCCGATTTAGATTTTGGCAGACAGGGTGACTAGTCACAAAGGCAACAGAATACCTTGTGTGACAAACCCCCATCCACCGCCTTATTTAGAGACAGGAGGACCTTAAGTTTTCCATTGATGAAGCACCTGTTGGCTCTGTCATTGGAAATCTTCTCACAAAGCCACAATGGAGTAGGGGATGTCAGAAAAATTACATTACGCCATTCTCTCCACTTAGGGTGAATGGTGTAATGTCTTTCAACCTGGCGGTGACAGACAGAAAAAAATGCCCCCCCACACCGTGGTGGGAAGGTAGAAGTTTGCTTCAGAAACAGTAACAGAAAATCTATGGACCAACACCCTCAACACCTCTCCCCCAGACACCACTGCCGACCTCGAGGCAGCTTTCCAAAATTTCAACATCTGGATCACTGAATGCGCAGACATAGTTGCACCCATCAAACCCGCAAAACAAGGCAGACCCGTCAAACACACCAGCTGGTTCACTCCTGAACTAAAATGGTCCAAACGCAATTGCAAACGACTAGAAAGGATCTGATGCACCAAAAAAAGCACAGCGATTGCGCCAGTTTCAAAGTGGCTCTCGATAACTACCACATACACTTCAAAAACACCAAAAGGAAGCCCTAGCCACCCACCTCAAAACTAGCTCCAACCATAGCAAGGAACTCTTCAGCATCATCAAAGAGTTCACAAACGCCGCAGCAACCGAGAACATCGTAACCCCCTCTCAGGAGCTCTGCGACACCCTCGCAGACTTCTACTACAACAAAATCACCACCATCTACAGACACTTAGGGGCCGATTCCGATCTCGGCCGGTAGTGCTCCGAATCGGATTCGGATTCACCGGATCCGATTCGGAGCCCTGTTTCCCGACCGAATCGTACGCGGGTCCGGCCGAGCGAGTACGATGCAAGCACCCGCGAAATCGCCGACCGACTCGAACGCGGCTTCAACACGCTCCGACCGACTCGCATGGACACGACTCGCACCGCGCTATGGAGACGTTTCCCGGCCGGGTAAGTACGATGCGCGCCGCGAGCAGTCCGACCGACTCGCGCCGTCCGGCTCGAAAAAGCTGTCGGAGCCGGACTTTGGGGGTCCGCGTCGGAC
Organism: Calotriton arnoldi; assembly: GCA_963921515.1. Taxonomy (NCBI): domain Eukaryota; kingdom Metazoa; phylum Chordata; class Amphibia; order Caudata; family Salamandridae; genus Calotriton; species Calotriton arnoldi. The sequence goes on along the minus strand of CAWUFW010003869.1, from coordinate 1,373,344 downwards.
CCCCCTGTACGCATAGGCGTGCGAGTCGCACACAGGGGGGACCCATGGGTCCCCCCTACCTGTGCATGTACGCCGCGATGCGCATGGACGCGTACACGCTGTAGGGGGCGCCCTTGTCCCCCTCGCACCCTTTGGGTCAATGGGAGCCCGTGTACGCGTTGTACGACCGGCTCCCATTGACTTCAATGGGAGTCCGACCGAATCGAGTCCGATAGCATGCGAATGCATCGTACTCGTCCGGTCGGACTGCTAGGGTCCGATTCGGTCGGAATTCTCTCCGGGTCCGGCTCGGTCGGAGAGATTTCCGGCCGGAATCGGAATCGGCCCCTTAAACCCCCAACCAACAAGCGACAACTTCAACAAGTTTCTCAATAGCAGCGACTCCACCTCAAGCACTATAATCACTAAGTGGGATTAACTAACCATGCAGACCACTGCCACCATCACGAGCTCCATCCACTCAAGAGCACCCAAGGACCCCTGCCCCCACTGCATGTTCAACATGGGGAGCAACACCATCAGGCAGGAACTTACCATCATACTCAACTCATCCTTCACCTCTGCCTCCTTCCCAGAAGGATGGAAACATGCAGAAGCAAAACCTCTGCTAAAAAAAACCTTCTGCTGACCCGGACTAACTACCGGTCCATTTCCCGGCTCCCGTTCCTTGGGAATGTCCTGAAGAAAGAACTAAACAGCCAACTCTCCAACCACCTAGAGATCAACAACCTCCTGGATCCATCCCAATTGGGATTCTGCGCTAATCACAGCACGGAAACTGCACTAATCGCAGCCACCGATGACATCTCATCTCTCGTAGGGTGCAGAGACAGAATATCGAGTATAAAATTTAGAGTTGCACAAATATCGAGTCATTAATATCGTGGGTCAGAAATATCGACAACAAGAATATCGTGGTCAAGAATATCGGTTTAAGGTAAGTAATATCGATTTAAAAAATATCGAAGTGTTTAATATCATCTGCAAAAATATAGTTGTTAAAAATATCGTTTTTATTATTGTTATGTATGTTAGTATATATTTTATATGTATGTGATGTATGTTTTTTTGTATAAGAATTGTTTGTATTTTTAATATATGTGTTAAATTTTTAGTAGTTATTATTTTTTTCTTATTTGAATTTTGCGCTTTTAGTTCCGTAGCGGGTTGTGGGTTTATAAGGGAATAGGGTGGGAAGTAATTTAATTATATTAAATGTATTGATTAATTTTTATTTATTAATATTTGTTTGATTTGTTATAGTGTTCAATGTGTAAAGTAATTTATTATTAATTAATTAATAATTGGTTGTTAATTAATTAATTGGTTATTAATTTTGGTAAATGTGTAATTAATGTTAGGTGTGTGTTGTGGTGTTTATAGGTGTAAAGGGTGGGAAGTTATTAATTTTTAATTGATGAATTAATAATTTGTCATTAATTAATTTTAATAAATTAATTGGTAATTAATTGTGGTAATTGTGTAATTATTCTAGGTGTGTGTTGTGGTTTTTATAGGAGTAAAAGGTGGGAAGTAATTTGTGTTTAATTAATTATATTTAGTTGTTAATTAATGTTAATTATTTGATATTAATTTTGGGTAATTGTTTATTTTTAGTGTGTTGTTTTTACTTTTAAAGGGGTAAAGGGTGGGTATTAAATGATGTTTAATTATTTAATTATTAGTTGTTAATAGTAATAGTTTTTCTTTTAAAAATAATATTTAATTGTGTTTTATTATTTTATATTTTAATTTAGGTCTGTGCTGTGGATATAATAGTGTTAAAGCATGTGTACTCAATGAATGTTTATTATTTTTTTTATTAATAAGATTTTTTTAATTGATTATTAATTATGTTAATGATGTAAATAAATGTAATTAAAAATGTTGAAGTGTTTTGTTATTGGTGTGGTGTTATAGGGTAGGAAATAAAATAAATACATTTATGTTTTAAATAATTTGTTTGTTAATATTTGCTGCTTTTAAATAATTATTGTTTATAAATGTATTTATTAATTTATTTTATATATTATTTGTAGGTTTTTGTTATATGTAATTAATATTATAATATGTGTTCTTTTTACATGTTTAATATATTTACTTTTATATTTTTAAAATATTGTTTATTTATTTTTATGATTTAAAAAAAAATAATAATATTGTTTTTCAATTGTTTAAGTTTTATTAGTAATTTTTGTTTCTCTGCTATCCAGCACTTTCCCTACTGTTGCACTCACTGGAGTGGGTATAGTAATTTTTACCCCTCCGCTATCCAACACTTTCCCTACTGTTGCACTCACTGAAGTGGGAATAGTAATTTTTACCCCTCCGCTATTCAACATTTTCCCTAATGTTGCACTCACAGGAGTTGGAATAGTAAATGTAATTCCTCCGCTATCCAACCCTACTTTTGTACTCATTGGATTGGGAATACTAATTTTTAACGCTCCGCTATCCAACACTTTCCCTACTGTTGCACTCTTTGGAGTGGGAATAGTAATTTTTTCCCCTCCGCTAACCAACACTTTCTTACTGTTGCTAACACTGGAGTAGGAATAGTAATTTTTACCCCTCCGCTGTCCAACACTTTCCCTACTGTTGCACTCACTGGAGTTGGAATAGTAAATTTAATTATTCCGCTATCCAACACTGTTGCACTTATTGTATTGGGAAATGTTTGTTAATATTTGCTACTTTCTAAATAATTATTGTTTATAAATGTATTTATTAATTTATTTTATATATTATTTGTAGGTTTTTGTTATATGTAATTAATATTATAATATGTGTTCTTTTTATATGTTTAATTTATTTACTTTTATATTTTTAAAATATTGTTTATTTATTTTTAAGATTTTTTAAATTTTGTAATATTTTTTGTTTTTTTTCAATTGTTTAAGTGTTATTAGTAATTTTTGTTTCTCTGCTATCCAGCACTTTTCCTACTGTTCCACTCACTGGAGTGGGAATAGTAATTTTTACCCCTCAGCTATCCAACACTTCCCTACTGTTGCACTCACTGGAGTGGGAATAGTAATTTTTGCCCCTCCGCTATCAAACACTTTCCCTACTGTTGCACTCACTGGAGTTGGAATAGTAAATTTTACCCCTCCGCTATCCAACATTTTACCTACTGTTGCACTCACAGGAGTTGGAATAGTAAATGTAATTCCTCCGCTATCCAACACTTACACTACTTTTGCACTCATTGGATTGGGAATACTAATTTTTAACGCTCCGCTATCCAACACTTTCCCTACTGTTGCACTCTTTGGAGTGGGAATAGTATTTGTTTCCCCTCCACTAACCAACACTTTCTTACTGTTGTTATCACTGGAGTAGGAATAGTAATTTTTACCCACCCCCCGCTGTCCAACACTTTCCCTACTGTTGCACTGACTGGAGTTGGAATAGTAAATTTAATTATTCCGCTATCCAACACTGTTGCACTTATTGTACTGGGAAATGTAGGTAAGAAAATGTTTTAATAGTTTAATGTTTTACTTTATTATTGAATGTTTTTTTATTTTAAATTATTGATATATATTTTTTTTTAATATACTTTTAAAGTTTAAAAATTAAATAAAGATAATAGTTAATAAATTATTTTTAAGTAAATATATGTATATGTATAAATTATTATGTTTGTGTGTTTACATTTTTTAAAATTAAGTTTATTTGTTATATTTAGTTAAAATGTATATTAAATTTAATTTATTTTGTTAAAAATAATATTAATATTTAATATATTTACTATATATTATTTAATTTTATATATATTTTTAAATCGATATTTTTTACCTTGATATTTTTGATTCAATACTTTTGTACTTACCTGTTAAGGTATTGGAGTCGATATTTTTGCAGTCTATATTTTTTTTTCGATATTTAGAACATCGATGTTTGTTACATCGATATTCTATCAGTGAACCCTCTCCTAGACCAGGCAGAGACCACAGACCTGATCGTCCTCGACCTCTCAGTAGCTTTCGACACCGTTTCACACTACACCATCCTACACGGACGCCATCAGATGGGGATCCAAGGAAATGCCCTTAAATGGATCTCCTCCTTCCTCACCGAAAGAACCCAGAGCATCCGCCTCCTGCTTACACCTCAGGCCGGAAGAACATCATCTGCTGCATTCCCCAATGGTACTCACTGAATCCAACGCTGTTCAACACATACATGGCCACCCTGGTCAAATCCTATGGAATGAACATCATACCATATGCTGATGACATTCAGCTCATCCTCTGCCTATCCTCAAACCCCACTAACACCAAAACCAATTTCCAGAGGTGCATGATCAGCGTAACCAGCTGGATGAAAAACAAAGTCCTCAAACTCAACACAGCCAAAACAGAGGTACTCATCTTTGGGAGCAACACCGCCCCATGGGACGACTCCTGTTGGCCAGTGGAACTGGGCCCCACACCCACTCCCACAGACCACACCAGAAACCTCAGCATCATACATGATAACAAGCTCACCATGAAGAAGCAGATAAACGCTGTCTCCTCAGCCTGCTTTCTCATCCTCCACATTGCTACAGAAAATGTTCAAATGGCTCCCCATCAGCACCAGATGCACAGTCACCTAAGCCCTTATCACCAGTCGCCTGGACTACGGCAACTCCCTCTACGTGGGCATCGCCTCACAACTTCTGAACAGACTGCAAACCATACAAAACACGGCACCCAGGCTCATCCTCGACCTCCTGAGAAATGACCCCACCTCAGAGCGCACCACTGTCTCCCCATCCAAAAAAGGTGCCAGTTCAAACTGCTGACCCTTGCCTACAAGGCCCTGCATAACAAAGGACCAGCCTACCTCAACCACAGACTGAACTTCCACTAAACCAGCAGACAACTACGCTCCACCTCCTTTTCCCTCGCCAACATGCCCCGCTTCGACGAAAGCGTAAGTGGCAGCTGCACCTTCTCCTACCTGGCCTCCAAGACCTGGAATGGCTTTCCACTTTACCTCTGGACTGCCCCTACCCTACAGAAGTTCAGAGATGGCCTAAAAACCTGGATGTTTGACTGACAACACCCAGCAGCAGCACCCCCTCACCCCACCCCCTAGCATCCGGTTACCCTCACGGGTGATAAGCAGCGCTATAGAAATCATTGATTGATTGAGAAAAACAACATTCATGAAAAGTTTGGCAAACAGCCATCAAAATCAACAGCAGCAATTCTACAAACTTTTTCTACATTGAAAGGATCCACAATGACACTGTTCCTTTCAATGGATAGAGATGACAGTGTGGACAGCGGTCATCCCTAAATTTGACAGACGGTAGTGTGTCAAGGTGGAAGATTGGTTACTGTCCATCAAACTTTATTAGACCCTATGGGGCCGATTCCGATTCGGGCCGGAAATCTCACCGACCGAGTCGGATTCGGAGAGATATCCGACCGAACCGGACTCTAGCAGTCCAACCGAACGAGTACGATGCGGACGCATGCTATCGGACTCGATTCGGTCGGACTCCCATTGAAGTCAATGGGAGCCAGTCGTACGATGCGTACACGGGCTCCCATTGACTCAATGGGTGGGTCGCGAACAAGGGCCCCCCCTACAGCGGGTACGCGTCGGTGCGACTCGCGCCGTACATGCATGTGTAGGGGGGACCCATGGGTCCCCCCTGTGTGCGACTCACGTGGCTACGCGTACAGGGGGGTCTGACACGGACCCCCGAAGTCCGGCTCCGACTGCTCATTCGAGCCGGACGGCGCGAGTTGGTCGGACTGTTTGAGGCGCGCATCGTACTTGCCCGGTCGGGGAACGTCTCCATTGCGTGGTGCGAGTCGAGTCCATACGAGTCGGTCGGAGCGGTTCGGAGCCAGGAACGAGTCGGTCGGGGATTTCGCGTATGCTCGCATCGTACTTGCTCGCGCGGACGGGTGTTCGAATCGGTCGGAAACAGGGCGTCCGAATCGGATCCGGTAAATCCGAATCCGATTCGGTGCCCTACCGGCCGAGATCGGAATCGGCCCCTATGTCTTTGTTCTGCTGACTGGGGACCAGTGGCTTTGTTCTTGGACTACCATCTTACTCAATGGTTTGTAGTCTTAAACTGCTTGTGGGCAGTTTACTTCACTTACTGTAATCTGTTGCCTGTCTTGGCAGCCTTTCTGCTAGGGCCAGTATTTTAGCATGAGTCATGTGGCTGGGTTAATTTTGGTGGAGTAAGTGTGCTTATATTAGGTGATGACTGCATAAACGGTAGTCTGGTCTGCTCCTTTATATAGGATTGACCATCTCATTCCCAACTGCATGTTACATACACTGCATACTGATGTTGAGGCAGTGTGTAGTGTCTATGCATGCTCTACTTCAAGTGTGGGCCCACTTTGAAATTTTAGAAAAGGATGTTGTTGCCTTTGTAGGCATATGAAGTGTGCATTGTTTTTCATGAGAAATCTGTAGTTTTTATAAGGCACAATGTGGGCCAGTTTCATAAATCTTCACTAGAAATTCCAGGAGGTCCACTGAGGGTACTGAAGGCTCTTTGGAGGAATTTGGATATGAACGGGTGGCTGCAGTGAAGGAGGTGTCAGGTGGCACTTGGGGCTGTGAAGTGTTATTTGCGCAGTGGGGTCAAGGAGCAGCTTTATATTGAAACTAGGCTATAGAGTGGCAAATAATCAGTGGCTGACAAATAGTTTATTCAGCAGTGATGTAATTGGAGCTACGTCAGTGTGCTCCTCAGGTGGCACATCCAGTTGAATCTAGCCTGTAGCATTGTAGTGCAAAGACACAGACAGTGCTTCAGGAAGATTGAAAGTAGGAGCAGAAGAAGGGGATCTAGCTGAAGACATGGGTCCAGCCATGTTGACTTTTGCTTAGTGAAAATTAGGCTTTCATCTTGTTTGACTGAGGAGTCCATGTCATGGTTCTCTTGTGATGCTCTTGGCTGGAGGCCAGGGCCAGTCATGACATACAGACCAAGGAACTCATGGTGGAGTGAGGTTCTCGAAAGGTGGGAGCTGTTGGATTGCCTGTTACCTCAGAGATTTCAGCACACAGTAGAGGATGAGCACCGTTTGACAAGGTATGCAGTCGCGGCTCCTAGAGGGAGTTCCGCCGGGCGGTGACGTGGGGCGGGGGAGGGGCAAGGTGGGGGGTAGTAAAAACCGGAATCTCGCATTTGGCGATGCAGCGCGCGCTACGAAATTCGTTTTATTTAATTATTTGCTAACTTACCTCGGTTCGGCCGGATTCCGGTTTTTACTACCCCCCACCCTGCCCCTCCCCCGCCCCACGTCACCGTCCGGCGGAACTCCCTCTAGGAGCCGCGACTGAAGGTATGGCCTGGGAGCTTGGTGATGTGGACCGCGCCTGAAGCAAGGTATGTCGACTCTGATCCCTGAGGGGTATTAGCAAGTCCACTCATGGTTTTTGGCATGAGGGTTGTAGAGTAGGTGCCTGCTCTTCACCTGAAGTTAGGGCCGGACTGGCCATAGCGAGCATCGGGCATTTGCCTGGGATGCTGGAAGGGTGGGGGGTCGGTTTTGTTACTGGGGGCCGGTTTTGCAGCGATCAGTCACAGCCGGCATAACTGGCAGGTAGGGGGCAGGTAGGGAGGTCTCGCTGGGGTCACGCGGGTTCGTGGGGGGGGGGAAAGCAAGACTGGTTTAATTTTAAAAAAATTAAAACTTACCTTCCCAGGTCCCGCGCCGCCTCAGCTCCTGGCCGGGTCCCGCGTTTTCCTGCTGCTTTTCTGAACAGGAAGCAGCCACAGGCAGCCTCCCTCCCCTCCCCTAAGCCAATCACAACACTGCAATGACAGCGTTGTGATTGGTGGGGACGACGCCCAGCCGGGCGCCTATGGGGAGGCCATTTTCTCTATGTAGGCTGCATGACTGGTTTGGTTGGCCCCAGAGGGCCGACTAAACAGTCGGGGCCCACAGCATTGGTCAAGCCACTCCTCCCCTGCTTTTGAGCAGAAACGCCCACCCGCCCAACCCCAACCAAACCCTTCTGCTTTCTCGCAGTGCGAGAAGCAGAAACATACAATGGTAGTTTTACCATTTTATGTTTCTGCTTCTCGCACTGCGATGAAGCAGCGGGGTGACACTCCTCCGCCCTAATGGAGGAGCCGCCCCTGGCAGCGATGCTACAATATTGGCCCCCAGTAACAAAAGCAGCAGTACTGGGGACCGGTTTTGTTAAGCAGCAGTGCTTTACACTTGCGCCGCCGACAAAATTGCCATGGCTGCTTTGGGTTCCCAGTCTGGCCTTGCTGAAGGTTAAGGCTAGCGGGTTAATTAGTAATGGGCACATAGATCTGGATTCTAAGTTCCAGAATCATGGTGGGCTCCAGCCTTTATTCGATAGCACTTGATGTCAGTTCTAATGCTAGCACTCAGCATGTACCGTGATCGATTGTACGTGATAAAATGAAAACTGGATAGATAAAAAAAGGTTGCCTAAGGGATTATGCAGTGTAATTTCCCTTGCTGGAAGGAAGTAGGACATTTTGCTGACTTACAGGAATATAACAAGCAGTCCTTGATAGTTGCAGCAGGTTTCCGTGCAAGCAATGGTAAATTCCCTAGCTTTGAAAAATAGAAACAGTTTACTTTCCTCTTGAAAATGAAAATGTACAATCTCAGCTTCATTTCGTTAATGCATCTCACATTTTCACTTGGAGCTTTTCCAGCTTGTTTTTGATGCATTTGTAATGAAACATTCTCTTCATTTGGAATGATTTAAGCACACTTTGCGGTGAAAGGGATGCAATTTGCAGTACTTCATACACATCTAGGCAAGCGATTTCAAAAGATAATGTATCTCATCTTTCATGTACAATGGCTAAATGCGTGATGTGGGAGAGCCGTTGTGCAAACAACCTACTTTGTGTCTTTCAATAAACCAGTAATGCAGGCTTGATGACTTACAAGGGCATTCTTCGGCTCTTTGGTTAAAAGGATGAGCAAAAATCCTATCTCTTGAAATAACTTCAACAGGAAGGAAATGTTGGTTAGATTAAACTATGGAACATAGTTTTTTGCCAATAAGGCATAATGTTTTAGTACTGACTCCTGGGTGATGCTGACAAATAGAGTGTTTTATTTGACCCTTCATGTAAAGAAAAATCGACACATTATATGCTTGCAATCTTTGGGTCAAACGAATAAATGGAATATGACATCCCAAAGTGTGATTTAGCGCAAACATTATGTGATCACTAACTTTTGGGATAATCAGATGCATCAACATGGTAGGGGTGAGGCAACTACGTTTTGATTGTCACCGCAGGCGGTGCTGTAAGCAAACCAATAAGAACCTGTTAGGCAGGGATTACTGCGAGTGGACTTGAATAATGTCGCTCCTTTGCACAAACACCAAGGTTCATTGAAAACGTCAGACCCAAAACACCCACTCTAAACATCATCTCTCGAAATCCAGTTTTATTTTTCGCGGCACCAGCCCAACAGACGATTTACGTGAAAGTACCAATGGGTGTAATGCCCGACAGTCACGATAAGCATACATGTAAAAAATTATGATTTAGTTTTTGAAAAAAAAAGCAAACCATGAAGGAAACATTACAGCAGGAGAGGAGCCCATTAGCAAGTCTAGAGACTGAACAATCATGTTGCACAAAATTACAAACTCCTAAAGAAGGCTTAAAGGGTTGGGTACTTGATGTGCGTTTTAATTGACTGTTGAAGGTTTTTTGTGTGTTTTTTTTCAAATGGTTCTTCTCTCTCTCTCTTCTATGCTTTTCTTCTCAGCGTTCTATTATGTTGGTGGTATACAGAAAATATGCTCTTTGGTATTTACTGGTGCAATTCTATGTGCTGTTCACGCAATAAAAAAAATCTAGTCTTCATAGAATTTTAATCCTTGCCTCTTTATTGTAGAAACTATCCATCTTTTCGGCCATCTATTGTTGGGTGACGTGTTTTTCTATTTTTGGGGGATAGGGTGGTTGAATGTAGATTCTCTCGGTCTGAGAAGTTAAAAGTTGTCCATTTGGTGGGAAACTGTAGGTTAGAAACCCAGGGCCATTCAGGTCTTGTTGAGGTAGCTTTAAGTATTTCTCAAGCCAAAATTATCACTGTTGTCGAACATGAATGATGACAGGTTTAGATGCTCCAGTCCGAATTCTAACCTGTGATCTCCAGTTTTCATACAAATCCCAGCAGTACGTGTAACACTAACATTCACCTTGCACCCTCTCTAAAAGAGTTCAGTTGTGACTAAAAAGTCATACAATTTCCACCTACTACACTTAATAATTTATGTCTGTGAGGCTCTATCCCCATGATCATTACTGCAGATCCTTTGAATATGATATCTCTTACCTGACTGTATAATGCTTCTACCTTTAACATTAGAAAGTTCACTCCATTATTTCTCTAGTGTTCTAATCATTGTATGTAACTTGTTTACCTCCCTGGGTACACTTTACCATTTATTATACCTGTGTTTCTGTCACCTTGCACCATATACAAGCAAATAAAATAAATGCTAACAGTCTATGCAATCTAAACTGGAATGCGGTGTGTTACCTTCACATTATGCAGTTATCACTGGAGGAGGCACCATAACCCCCTGAATTATGTTACTGTGTTTGTAACCTTTAATCTCCTGATTAGACATACAGCTCTAAAGCAGCTAATTCAGCACTGAAACATCTTACTGGGACTGGAACCTGCAACTGCAGGTTTTAAGGTTTTGTTATACACACACACACACAAACACACACACACACGTATTGGAATTTATGGCATATTACAGTCACCACTCTATGAAAGGTGCATTAACCCACTGAGCTGTCTTACTGATCTGAAGCTTGTGCAAAAGCTCTACAGTGAGCAGTGAACCCCTTTAAACTGACCACTTTAAACTGATTAACTGGGTCTGAGGAAGTTACATGCAGGCGGGAACGTTTCTTTTCTCTTTACCATTCTTTGCACAACTTCACATTTGAACTTTCATACATAGGCGGATTATGAATACATTTGTAGTTCAGTTACGCTGTATTACCTTGAGGTATTTATTAAAAGATGTTAAGTCACAATTACTTTTAAGAGTGCATGCTGATAGTGAAAGAGAGACAGTAAAGCAAAATTCTCAGTTTTCCCAGTTCCATGTGTGAATAGTTCACCCAGGCCAGGTTTATGATTTGCGTTCTGGGACTTGAGGTCCTCTTTATAACATTGTAAAATCAGAACTACGAATCCCAGAAAGCATAGCAAAAAACCTGTCCACGATGAGCTACTAGTGCATAGACATAAGAAACAGGAGAGCTCTGAGTAAAGGAGCTCTCCGGGGGAGAGGATGTAGGCTTACGGCTAGAGCCTTTGACCTCAAAGCTGGGGAACCGGGTTTGAGTCTCGCAACGACGATCACCATCCTGTGATTCTGGGCAAATCACGTAATCTGTCCGTGCCTAACAAAAATGAATGTGTCCATCTGTAACGAAACTGGTGCTCTTGTAAAGTGCTCTGATACCCGATGTCTTCGGGTCTAGTTCGCACTATATAAAACTCTAAAAAAAAAAAGAAAAAAAAAAAAAGAGAGGGAACTTGAGGAAAAAACATTGTGTGGCATGTGTAAAAGGGATTTACATGTAACAGTGACCCTGCCTATAAGGGCAACAGACATTTAGCCTGTTCATGGGCCTGGCACTCGATGGGGTCATGCTGGCACCAATTATCTGCAAAGCCTAGGAGTCTGGAAAAGATATAGAATCTGCCTAGAGAAGTGAGAGGAAGCCTTTTTACTGGTGGGTGGGCCACACTGGTTTAAGAGATATTCTACCCACCTCAGAGCGTGGGAGGGGTTATACAGTGTGTCCCTCATATGATTAAGAATTACCTGGAGGGAAAGGGTGAACAAAGAAATCTTTTTTATTACACGTTTTGACGCAATCATCTGGCACATTATATTATTGCATTTCTTGCAATAGTTGTCTGGTCAATGCTGTGTTCCACTTGATTACTGAGAAGGGTATGCTGTATACACTCTTCCACTCTCCAAGGAGGAAAGAATCTCTTTTAAACCAGTGGAGCCCACCCCACCCACTTGTTCAGACAGCTTCAATTCATATGCCTAGAACTGAAGCAGTGTATCCTCTGTATGCTTAAACATTGAAGGGAACATCACAATTAGAGTGTACAAACCAATCTTGAGGGGGCTCCTTGAGACTGAGAGGCTAGGGCGCCGCACCGAACTGTGGGGGCTTGTGTTACACCTCTGAGTAGAAAGCCACAGGGAACAGAACCATTCCTCTTATATTACAGAAATAGAAGTGAGAAATATTTTGGAAGACCTGAAAGAGGCCAGTACAAATTCACATGAACCAACAGGAAAAATACTTAAAATATAGTACCAAGCAATCCTAACAGGCAACAGGCCAACTCCTTGGCATACCAAACCTAAAAAGGTAATTTCCAGAACACTAAGAAGAGTGAGGAAAACACCAGTAGTACCTAAAAATATGATGACATAGACATAAACCAAAACTTACTAACCACACATAAAGAAGAAACCTTTTTTATAATATAACTACAAAACTATAAAATAATTATAATTTGTGCTACTTACAGCAATGTACTAACCTTAACACAATGTAACATGTGGATGATCAAAACATGTTTAAACCATGTCATCCTCTGTTCAGTCACGTATACATAATAAATGGTCAGTATCAAAATGCAAACATCCCATTACTAGGTGCACTGTTACCTAACAAGCAAATTGCCACTTAGAATGAAATACTAACACATATTAAACAAACTAACAACTATAACACTCAAACAATCATCATAGATTTCGAAGCAGCAATGATTTCCACTATACTTAATATCTATTTACACACTGCAATTAATGGGTGTTATTATCATTTTGACCAGAGAATATGGAGTCACCTCCACAAATCCACCCGGAGTGTAGAATACGCAACTGACCTAGAATTTGCACACAAAATAAAAAAAGAAGCTAGTAGCTTTGGCATATGCCCCCGCAGCAAAAATTACTAAACATTATGACATTCATATTGAATCCCCTATTACCAAAAGCATGAAACAAAAAAACTAGTCCAACTAATAGACTATTTTGAAGATCCCTTGGTTGGTCAACTGCATTGATCAGTCCACATTTATCAACCCAAGTATCACATTCCATGGTGTAATGTCTAAAATGGCATATCTAGATTTAATAGAAAAAACCCTACTTTAAAAGTACCACACAACAACACGTTTTAGCCTTCTTTAAATAATATTTATTTTTAAATAATATTGAAACAACTTCCAAATACTAATCTGAATAAATAAGTAATTCAAAAGATGAATATTCAGATTGGTACATAAAAATTACTATAATAAATATTTAAAAGTAAATGAACATCCAAGGCAAAATTGCTTATTTTATTTTGAATAACTAAACATTTTTCTCTCACCTGTACACATATCCTAATACATTAAAAAGTCATAGATAAATATAATTAGTCAGCATACGTAATATTAACAAATAAACAATGGCCATCGAAAAAAAAATTTTTTTAAATTAAGACATGATTTTATAGCTGAAGCTCTGGTAAGCAAAAGAAAGACCTAAAAATACAATCCCCAAAAAGTATCAATAAATAGAGCCCATTTTTTTTTTAAATAAACCAGACAAAAATAGAACACCGAATATGACTCCAACAACCCAGGGAATCCATCCAAAACCCAATAAATAAGAACAAAATAAATTAACAAGGCAGAAAAAACAAAACAAAATTATAAAAAGTTAAAAATAAGTTTGGTTGAAAAATAATTCCCTTGGTAAAAATAACGCCATAATATTAAAAATAAATTCCAATATTGTAAAATAACCTGTAAAGTAAAAACAAATCAACCCACCCAAAAAACATTTCCAACCCTCATATAAAACACACCGCAATAGAAAAGCATTAAAAACAATATTAAATACATAGAAATTGTAACAAAATATATTACAATGAGCCTTACCTAACTATCCTAAATTAACTAACACGTAGCAAACAGCACGCTGAAATAATATTCAACTGCAAGGAATAGCCTGGCAAACTCTTAACACCTCCCTATACCACTAAACTCTTAGAAAGTAACTGTAAAATATTAAAGTATCAGTTTAATATTTTAACATGCAATGCAAAACAATTTAAAATGAAAATGAAAATTAAATGTGAAACTTATGCTAAACAATTCAAAATAATTGAACTTAATTCTACACATACCGTTTAATGAAAAGCAATACATACTAAATAAAAATAAAAATGTTACTGTGGGTGGAATGTTATTGTTTAAATCGTTCTTCAATAGATAGTATTCATAAAATAAATGAATACATTTTAATTAACTAGTTAATTATTTAATACAGTTAAACATTGCTGTAATGTGCTTTAAAATTTTAATTGAATAGTCATTGTTTTTTTTTCATTTACAGTATTTCTGAAAATATTTGATTTTTTTTTTTTAGAATAATAACCTTTATTATTATTCTTTATACTTTCAGACAGGGAGAACTCCGCCATGGTGGTGGAGTTCTCCATCTATGGGGCTGATTATGATGGCGGTCAGCAAGAAATCGTTGTGGGAACAGGACCGGCCCAAAGGTAGTCAGTGGTCTCACCTGCCAAATTACAATCCCACCACCTTGTAGTCAGTCGGCAACATGCCTTTTGCTATTGAGGCTTGTGCTGCGGCCCAGAAAATAGCAGCAGCACAAGCCCCGGTGGCAAAAGGCATATTTACAAACATCCCTGCACCATGTGCCAGGCACCACATGGTGCCTTGCACACAGGGCATGGATATTGGGAGGGCACCACAGGTGCCCCCGGGCCCTTATAGCGGAGGCCCAGGGGGACGGCGCCCTGATAGGGGCCCGCAAAGTCCCTTTCCGATAGCCTTTCTATGGTAGTCGGACCGCCATGGAAAGGCTGTTGGAAAGGGACATCACAATCCCTACGGCGGTGCCTGAGCAGGCACCACCCCTATTGTAGGAACTATGATCCGACCGACGGTCCGACGGGCTCCTTGAGCCAGTCGGTCAGTCCCTCTGACCGATGCGGTCCAACCGACCACATCATAATGCGGCAGTCAGACCACTCAGCTGGATGTCGGTGGAACCACCACCGACGGCCTGTCAGTGACGGTCCCACCGACATCTTAATCAGGCCCTATGTATTAATAGTTACCAGTAGTAACTTTACACTTGTACATTTTGTTATAGGAGGCTCTATCTGGGATAAAGATATGTAAGTTCACACTTAGGTGTAAATCTACACTCAGAAATGGTGAATAGCAAACAAGTGTTGATTTCCACCTAGGTGGAGTATTAGATTTACAGATGATTGAATCTACATGTGTAAACTTACCTTTGTGAATCAGGCCCAAAGAGTCAATTCAAGAAAAGCTTGGAATACTGAAAAAGTAGAGCACACAATCCTTGGGCCAGACATAGTCCAAAAATCCGCTTTAAACTTACCCAGAAAATTAACATCATATTGAGCACATGGGGGCTAACTTAGAGTTCGGAGTACAGGCTGGAATTCCTCCATCACGAAGTAGTTCATTCGTCCACGAAACTGATGGCATACCATTCTCAGTATTTAGAGTTTGATGAAGTGCTGTCATTCAGGGGAAAAGAATATGTCCGTTGCTGGATCTTACTCCATCGATGCAGGCATATCGGATAACCATCTGCCATATTCAGAGTTGTACACCGTCACAGCATGCGTGCGGTCGGAGGCAGCAGCCGGAGGGACCGACTAACGCTTTGCTCATGGAGACCGTTGGTCTGTCAGAAACCCACCATAATCCCTTAAGGACGCTGTTTCCACCATTGGGATTATGATGTCTGGCTTTCCGATATGGAAAGGCTGTCGGAAAGTGTCATTGAGTCTCATTAAGCAGGGCCCTCCACATCTGGGCTTGGGGGCACGAACATCTGTGCACCGTGTGACTGGCACCGTTAGATGCCTGCCACACGGTGCTGGGATGTTCACAAACTCCCATTTCTTGATGGGAGCTTGTGTCCAACGGGCAGTTTCTGCCCACCGCACAAGCTCTCATTGAGAAATGGGAGTTTCTGACCGCACTATGGGCCCTATTACGATGGCGGGCGGAGTTTCCTCCGCCCGGCATTGTCTTGGTCAAGGGATCGACCGACACCCGGTCAGCGGTCCTGACCGACTAATTAGGATGCGACCGAACACTGTTCGGTCGCACTCCTATACCTTACTATGGGAGCATACATTCTGACCAGAAAAATGCGAGGTGCAGTTCATCCCTGCACCCCATGGCAGGCACCTCAAGGTGCCTGCCACAAGGTGCAGGGATCAACAGGGGGGCACCATAGGTGCTTCCTCGGCTTCCAACCAGAGGCACTGCACCAAAGGGGGCCCTGCTGAGGGCCCACAAAGTCGAGTGCCGACAGCCTTTCTGTGTCAGAAAGGCCAGCACAGAAAGGCTGTCTCCACCCTACATCGTAATCCCTCGGGCGGAAAGAGACGCTCTTGGGATTACTAAAAGCATTCCGAATGGCAGACGGGCTCTCCCAGCCCGTTGGAAGCCAGTCGGAATGAACGGTCGCATTCCTTACCGACCGACTCCACCATAAGGGGTCAGTCGGAAAGGAATACGACCAGCTGATTAAGATGCAGTCGGAACAGCTCCAACCGATGGGCCGAGCCGTTTCTGACCGGATTGCAATCAGCCCCTATGTGCGGTCGGATCATAATTCGGTGTGCGGAACCGCCAACCTATGGTCAGGCGGTTCCTCCACCGCAACGGTGACGTCGGAGTTCCGACCAACATCGTAATCAGGCCCTAAGTTTTTCTAAATTACATTTTTGCTCATACTTTGCAAAGTGATAACTATGAAATCACATTTCCTCTTAGGATAAGAACCTAATATTAAAGCATCTCTGTGCTTGTCCATTGTGAGTTACCTGCATGGGGTTTGTGGTTTCTGAATTTAAGCCCGTGTAACTCTTTGATTTCTCATCTATGCTTTATAGGACACCATGATACAGGTGTCCTCATACTCCGCCGGACACCGACTGGAGTGACTCCCTCATTGTAGAGAGGTGAGTTTTATTGACAGTGGACCCACATCTTAGTCCTATTATTGAGGTGGGATTCACGAGCACTTATGAAAATGAGTATAATAAGTGTATGAATGCCGTTCCTTTGACTGCTTTTAATTGGAGAGAACAGTCTTCTATGTTTTTAGACTTTTACTTCACAATATCGGGTGTCCAATAATAGGCTCCGTTTTTATCACTTGCCTAGGTTCTTACACTAACTAAGTATGCCGATTTCATTTTGAGGTGACCGGAAAGAGAATAAATGGACTTTGTGTAACCTATAGATGTGTGAAACAGCTATAACTTCACCCTGTTTCCCTTCTCCCTTTAGATCAATTGGATACACTACAGTATTTTGATGCGTAGTGTGAACTTGTGGTAGGTAGTTACTGACCCCATCACATTGTGTAGATAGATTCATTGAGTAGGTCCTGAAGAATTGCCACGGATCAACCTGACCATTAGGCAAGAAACATGTTGACCTGTAGAGTTGGACATAGCCTAAACTAAACCTTTGAGTTAGATAGGCTGCCACTCTCTTTATTTATTTTTAATGAAGTGGATAGCCAGCTAGAATAAAATTATTATTTGGACTGTCCTACTTCTTTTAATTACCCCTGCACGATATCTACACCCCTCGGCCCACACACTCACACTACATCACGCATACTCGCACTTCATCATACGGCAAGGAACAAAGATCTCCGCGAAAGAGCCCCTTTTTAGGGTGCCCGTTGGGTATTGCAGCGCCGTCCCGACGAGGAGCAGGTCCATATGATGAAGCATGACATCTAGCTTGCTAGGTGTGTGAGGACCCTAGTTCCAAAATAAGGAATTTTCCCTATTCTCCTCCCCACACCTCACTCCACCGAGGTTGTAATTACAAACGACGGTGGTTTGACTCACACTTTTTCTCCTAGGCACCACTATAAGAGGAACTACATACTTTTAGATTACAGTATCTGACTGGGCATTTATGTTGGACCTCTAAATAAGCCCCTTATTCCCCCGCTTGTTGATTGATTATTTGCACGGGCGACCCCCGTGGGATACTAGGTTACCAGATAGTGTGAATTACACTACTGGCCCAATTTCCATACGTCATCTCCACTTTTTATCAGGTAGGAAAACTTTGTCACCTGCCTGAGATGGAGGACAACCAGGGCTTAAGCTTCAATGATGGAGCTATAGCCGATATTTTACAGAATACACCCTCCCTCCTAGGGACTGGAGGAGGTATGGCCTCAGGGTCACAATCAGAAGACTGGTCTTCATTGACTACACTCAAAAGGGAATGGCTTAAAATCATCCTACATGGAGCTATGATGACTGAGTACCTTAGGGCCAATATTGCCCCAAGTGGACTCATAGTGAATATCCTACCCAGAATATTCCTGGAAGACCCGGGATTTAAGAAAGATTGGTGTTCGGTCTCTTGGAAATGCACCAGAGATCTTCTGGTACTGATCATTAATACCGCCAAAAGATTGGCTGATGCCCTACTCGCTAGGATCCAGACAGTAGAGGCAGCGCTTAAATCAGCCTTACAATCGACTGTGTTCAAATCTGAATTGGCTAAGATCAATGGTGAAATAGCCGACAATAAGGAATATTTACTAAAACAAAAGATTGCCAAATTACAGAAGGATATCCACAAATTCAATAAGGAGACAGTCTATCCTTATTTAAAGGATGACTATATCTCTTCAAGGAATGGATATTCATCAGATGAGGGCACTGACAGTAGTAGGAGGGGATCCTCTAATAGCGATTCTAGTACTGAAAGTAGAGGGAGCTACAATCAAAGAAGGGGCAACTACCCTCCTTACTCCAACTACCACAACGCACCTGTGTACCATGGGCCCCCTCCACCACCACCACCCCCTTTTTGGCAATTCCCGGGGTATCCTCAAGGTCAACCTCAATACTACAATATGGACAACCCCCCTTTTTTAGGCAGAGGCTGGGGCAGAGGAAGAGGGCGAAAGAGAGGGATACAAAAGGGAGTGCAGTGGCAAGATCAAACGATGCACACAGTAGAGACCAGGAGCAGGACCAGGGGAAAAAGAATTAGTGGTTAACCTGTCCCACAGGACCCTGACTGAAACTGAAAAGAGGGTACTTGAAAAGGGACTGGGATATGTACCAACACCTAAAGCAGACAGGTTTAGAGACACGTGTGAAATACACGAATTCTTTCGCAAGATCCGTCTGAAAGCCTTTTTCCTTGGTACACCTCAAGTTGATACAGAGGACTCAGGTCTACGAAATCCCTCCACTTTCACCCCTACCAATGGAATGGTGCCCCCTGAAATACCAACCTTTGAAAAGGCGGTACTGAAAGATTTGGCAGGTATTCCTTTGGGTAACCCTTTCCACAATTTATCTAATGCTGAACAGACAGCGGCACAGTCGTTGGCAGATGATGCTAACATAACAATAAAACAAGCAGACAAGGGAGGGGCAACGGTGATCCAATCCACTGCTGACTACGATCGCGAGTGTAGACGTCAACTGGGTAACACCAAGTACTACACCCCGATCCCAGAAGATCCTACCGCCAGACTGAAAACAGAAATCTGTAGTATGGTATATGAAGCAGAAACTAATGGTTGGATTTCGAAAAAGAAGCCGACTTCCTGGTAACAAAGGATCCTAGGGTACCCTACTTTTACACACTACCCAAAATACATAAGGGCACCACACCGGTACCAGGAAGGCCCATAGTGTCAGGTATAGGATCACTCCTGGAACCCCTGTCCAGATTTTGTGACCATTTCCTTCAGCCAATAGTGAAAAAAATTCCCTCATATGTACGAGATACTACTGACATCCTTCAAATCATTGAGGGTATACAGGACCCGGATGAAATCAACCTCTTGGTCACTCTCGATGTAGAGGCGTTATACACAAACATTCCCCAGCGTGCTACTCTGATGGCCATTGAGTCACTACTGATGAAAGAAAATTGGACCTCACCAACTCCTATTTCGTTCATCATGGGGTGTGCCACTTTGGCTTTAACTGAAAACTATTTTGAATATCAGAAGCAACTATTCCATCAATCACAAGGTACTTCCATGGGAAGTACCTTTGCACCTAGTGTGGCCTGTCTATACATGGCCACCTTCGAAAGAACTGTATCATGAACACGAACAACCCGTACATCAATAACCTTTCCCTGTGGAAAAGGTTTATTGATGACATTCTAATCCTCTGGAAAGGTGACAAGGCCACCTGTGAGGAGTTCTGCAATTGGATAAACACACAAAATGAATTCCTGAGATTTACACATACCATCTCTGAGACAAATATACCATTTCTAGACCTTAATCTGAGACTTGACCGCACAGGGTTAAGCACCACCCTCTACAAGAAACCCACAGATAGGAATAGCCTTCTACTATACCAAAGTCACCACCCCAAGGCCTTGAAAGACAACCTCCCATTTGGCCAGTTCCTCCGTATCAGGAGAAACTGCAGTACCTTGATAGATTACAAGACTGAGGCGAGGGGTCTGGCAAATAATCTTAAACAGAGAGGTTACCCTGAATGCTTGGTCAAGAACTCCCTCAAAAGAGCCCTTAACAATCCCAGGGAGGCGCTGTTACAAACGAAACCAAAAGAACTGACCAACACATTGACATGTGTTACCTCTTACACACCAGACTCCACACGCATCAAGGGCATCATTAAAAAGCACTGGGGAATACTTAACACAGGAGATATGGAGATCCCAACACCTAGGTTTGCCTTTAAAAGAACCAAAAATCTGAAAGATATCATTATACACACAAGACCTAAAACTGTGAACAACAGAACACAAAGAACACTTTGGGATCTCCCTCCGGTCACAGGGAATTACCCGTGTGGTACCTGCTCGGTCTGTGAACAAACGAAAGCTATCAAGACGATAACACTAACAGACACGTTCACATGGATTTTAAAAAACCATACGAACTGCAACACATCAAAATGCATATATCTGCTGATATGCCCATGTGATAAGAAATACGTAGGGATGACTATGAGAGCAATCAGAATACGCATAACAGAACACAAGAGTAATATAAGATGCCAGAAGGTCACGACCAAGATGTATACACACTATAGAGAGCAGAGACATAGTCCAGCTGATTAAGATGCAGTCGGAACAGCTCCAACCGATGGGCCGAGCCGTTTCTGACCGGATTGCAATCAGCCCCTACGTGCGGTCGGATCATAATTCGGTGTGCGGAACCGCCAACCTATGGTCAGGCGGTTCCTCCACCGCAACGGTGACGTCGGAGTTCCGACCAACATCGTAATCAGGCCCTAAGTTTTTCTAAATTACATTTTTGCTCATACTTTGCAAAGTGATAACTATGAAATCACATTTCCTCTTAGGATAAGAACCTAATATTAAAGCATCTCTGTGCTTGTCTTTTAAGTTGTTCTTATACATTGCATATGTGTAAATATTAAGTCAGCTTTAATTTTACTTTTGTTATTGTAATTTCAATTTTCTTTTGGCCTTTTGACACTGCAATGTATCAGCATACTAATTTTTACAAGTACTAAAAACAATTTAGTACAGCAGTGAATTAACTTTTATGTTGACTTTCTGCTAACTTTTTTATGGTATATAGTTTGTGTATCTATGTGGTAATATCCACATCTCATCCTAACGAAATGGGCAGGATTGTGTGTATGTAGTAATGCAAAAAATTAAACTGTAACCTACTCAAACTACACACACTAATCTTACTTTCCTTGTGCAGAGCTCTTAAGTCAAGCTACACTTTTGTGCACTCTAACTAGCTGACCATACTCAGCTTAAGCATAAATTTGGTTCTGTCTGCTTCTTCTGTCCTACTGATATGGGTTTCAGGCTAACAAATGATTTTAAGCATAGTCCTTTGGCCATGTGTTACTTTACTGTAGTGTGACAGTGTCACCTTCTTTTTGTTTTATCAAACTCACAACACATGCTAATACTTATTTATTCAAGAAAAGGAACACATATCAAGATGAGAAAAATGTTGTCTCTTCTTTTTGGAACTGTCACTTATACACTGGTGTATGTTACGTCTCATGTAAAATGTGTGTAAATGTCTCTCATTATGTATGAGCCCTGTACAGCTCAAAATATTTGCAAAATTGAAAAATGTAGAACTATGTCCCAAATGTTTGGACACTAATCTGGAATCTTTGTAACAGTCTGTCAAGTACTCTTTCAAAATATTTTGTAGACCATTTCTAAAGCAATCCCACATTTGTATCAGGAAATATGGTACACACTAGTTCACTAACTACCGCCTTATCTTGGTAAGTTAAAACCAACATGTAGGCCTTTGGTTAGCTTAGTATTTTTTTCTCATTTATACACATTGAGGTGTATCATTACTTCATAATTGAACCTGGACTTCTAGAATTCCCTTAATGTGTGTTTGTTAAATATTTTTGTTAGTAAGCCAATTTATATAGACAGATTTGTTGTTATATATTTCTACATTTAAGAAAGTAGATTCAAACACCAAGAGACATGCTACCTATGCTACACTACGCACTGTTTTTATTTACTGCACTGTAGTTTGTGAAACAATGGGTGTTCCAGGCCAGTATTTCAAAATATCTACAGAGCCATGTATGAAGGTATTCATCAGATTATGGATTTCAAGGTAAGAACTATATGTAACTTTGGAAACCCTTTATTTAGAGGACTATTTAAATCATTCCCATTATAAGTATAGCTATAGTGTACATATTACTACAGGGGGCCTGTTTTCAACAAATGTGAATATTCATAAACATCAGACACTACATTGACATTATCAATGAGTGTCTTTTTTCTGCATTTATATGTGTGAAGTGCTAACGGGTATAGCAATTTATTTTTACATTTCTTGTTGTTAGAAATGGGGTCCTAGTTGGCAATGGTTTTCACCTTTGTCCAAATAGGGACTCTTCCTTCTAGTCAGGATAAGGGGTGTACACCACTGAAATAACCCCTGCTCACCCCCTTGGTAGCTTGGCATGAGCAGTCAGGCTTATCTCAGAGGCAGTGTGTAAAGCATTTGCACTTAACCAACAGTAACACAGTGAAAACACTACAAAAGGACACCACACCAGTTTAGAAGAATATCCAAAACTTTATATATTCAAAACAAGACGAAAACGATAAAAATCCAACATACAGTACTTAAAAATATGCACTTAATAAGAATAATCTTACAAATGCAGTTCCTTGAAGTCGGTAGCTCCGTCCGGTGCTACTGCAGTGCTGAGAACAACAGAATCCAACAGTTCCATCCGACCGCGTCGGTCGTGGTGTCGGCAGACTCGTAAGCAGTAACTTTTTGTTGCAGCCGATCACGTTGGTGCAGGCCGGTCGTGGCAACCGTCGCGGTTGCGATGTGAAGCATAGCGGTGCGGCGTGCTGGGCCCTCAAGGCGCGGTACAGGCAGCAGCTCTGTGACGGTTGTCCAGCGGCATCGGTGGTACCAGGGCTGCGGTGCGAAGTGAGGCGGTGCTCGTTACGATGCTGACAGATCATGGTGCAGGCAACAGAGCAGGTTGTGGGGAGCTGGTGTCAGTCGGTTCGGACTGTGTTGTGGTGCGAGGTGGTGCGTGGTGAGTCTTACGAGCGGTGACCCAAACCCACGGTGAGGTCATGGGTGTCAAAGTCAGCGGGCAGCGATGGCGTTGGTGAGACCAGGGTGGCAGAGTGAAGTGAAGCGGTGCAGAGTGCGGTGCCCACAGGTCACGGTGCAAGCAGTGGCTCAATGGTGGTGGCGGCGGTCATCATTGTCGGTGAGACCAGGGTTGCTGTGCGAGATTCAGCAGTGCCCTCTGCAGTGCCATCAGGACATGGAGCCAGCAACGGAGTCGGTGAAGGAGTTGGCTGCTTTGAGGCAGCTGAAACCCACAGTTCAAGAGGCGGTACCCAGAGGTAAGTGAAGTTTTGATGTCCCTGAGACTTCGTGAACAGGAGGCAAGTTTGGCTTCAAGCCCTTGGAGATGCTCAGCACAAGTTAAGAAAGTTCAGTCCAGTCCTTTCACTGCCCTAGGCAGAAGCAGCAACTGCAGGCCAACCCAACAAAGCAATAACACAGCAAAGGGGCAGTACTCCTCCTGCCAGTTCTTCCAGCTCTTCTTCTTGGCAGGTTCCTTGATCCAGCGAGTTCTAAAGTACTGGGCTTTGGGCCCAAATATTTATACTCAGTTTCTCTTTGTTCT
Organism: Calotriton arnoldi; assembly: GCA_963921515.1. Taxonomy (NCBI): domain Eukaryota; kingdom Metazoa; phylum Chordata; class Amphibia; order Caudata; family Salamandridae; genus Calotriton; species Calotriton arnoldi. The sequence goes on along the minus strand of CAWUFW010003869.1, from coordinate 1,349,046 downwards.
CTTGGGCAGAGAGTGTCTGTGCTCAGCCCAAACCAGTTTTGTCCTCCCTGGCTCGGCTTCCTGGCAGGAGGTGGAGACAGAATTGTCCAAGGCATACCAGGCCAATTCAGGTGCAAGAAAATCTCCTCCCACTACTCTAAATGCAGCCCAGGTCTATTCATCCCAGCCCTGACTCATCCAGGAAAGGCAGGACACACCTCGACCTACCCAGTGGCTGTCTGAAGAGAATGCACATCCCCAGCCCCTGTCAAACCAAAGCCAGACAGTAAATCCACTAACCCAGCAGAGGCACACAGAATGGCTAAGCAAGAAAATATCTATTTTCTAAGGGCCAGATGTACGACCTGCTAAATAGCGACTCGCAAATTGCGTCACCTTTGCGACTCGCAATTTGCGACTCGCTATTTGGCATGTACAACAGTGTCTTGGACACTGTTTGCGATTCCCAATGGGGTCGCAAAATGCGAGGCTCATGAATATTAATGAGCCACTCACATTTTGCGACTCCATTTGGAATGGCCGGCCCTCCCAGGGATGGTGGCCTGCTCGGCTCAGCATACCACCATGTCTGGGACTGCTTTTAAATAAAGCAGCTTTTTTTTTTTTAAATACAGCCCATTTTTCTTAAAGGAAAACGGGATGCATTTAAAAAAATGAAACATTTTCGTTTCATTTTTTAAGGGCAGACAGTGGTCCCTGGGACCACTGCCTGCCCTTAAAAAATAGTTTTGCATGCATTTGCAGAGGGGAAGGGGTCCCCTGGGGACCCCTTCCCATTTGCGAATGCATTACCACCTACTTGAAGTAGGTGGTAATTTGCGAGTGTTTTGCGACCGCAATTATCGTCGCAAAACCTTAGTACATGGCTATGGAGTCGCTATTTGGAAGGGAACACCCCTTCCAAATACTGAATCGCAAAACAGTATTTTGCGACTCGCAATTTATTTGCGACTCGCAAAATACTGTTTGTACATGGGCCCATGGTTTTCAGCGTATGCAAACGGGTCTAAGACGTTTGCGCACGCTAAAAACCGTCGTACATCTGGCCCTAAAAGTGGTATTTTCAAACACAGAACATAAAAATCATCTTTACTAAAAGATGCATTTTAATATCCTAAGTTCAGGCATACTAAACTCAATTTCTCTACCTTGTTCCAATGGGAAGATATGCTTGTAAGAGGTTACAGAGTATTCCCCATTCTATCCTATGGGACAGATAGCCTTTCAACAGTGAAAAACGAATTACACTGTAGTTCACCATCAGGACATGTCACACACACCAGGACATGTCCCACCTTTCAAATAGACTGCACCCTGCCCATAGGGGTACATTGGGTCTAGCTTAGGGGTGCCTTATATGCAATAAAAGGGAAGGTTAGGGCTTGGCAAGTGGGTGCACTTGCCAAGTCAACATGGCAGTGACAACTGCGCACAGAGACTGCAGTGGCAGATCTGAGACAGCTTTAAAAGGCTGCTTGTGTGGGTGGCGCAATCAGTGCTGCAGGCCCACTAGCATCATTTGATTACAAGCCCTGGGCACACACAGTGCACGGTACTAGGGACTTACTAGTAAATCAAATATGCCAATCATGGAAACCAATCCATAATACAATTTACAATAGGAGCACTTGTACTTTAACACTGAATGGGAGTGAAAAAGTGCGCAGAGACACTAAACCAGCAAAACAGACAAAACCAGGAGGTCAGAAAGCAAAATGACAAGGGAAATATGCCGAAAGATGCCAGGTCTAAAACTTGTGTTACTTATATTGTGCATGAAGATGTTGTACGAAGGCAAGGCTATTAAGCATTCAACTTTGGAAGTAATAAACCCACCATAAAAAAATTGGGATTCATTGTAATTATTCAAAGTGTACTCAGTGTAATAATTTAAATAAAACAGAGTTTTAATGATTAAATAAAATGTGCCATCAAATGCTCCTCCACACTACTTGCTGAGGAACATGATGAAGCCTCCAGGAGCACGTCAAAACCTCCTCATGAGAAAGGGTTTGAAGAACAGCCAGGCCTAACGGTGAGCTAGTAACCTTGTACAACTCACCCTACCAAAAAGCTTTAGACTGCTCAACCCGCGCTACCATTGACAGTCAAGTACTGAAGAGATACTTGGTCCAGTTGTTCGGGACACATAGCAGGTCGTGCCCCAAGACATCATGAGCAAAAGAGCTCAACCCCCACAATTGTGCCTAGTAGCTCCTGCTTGCCCAGTGGCCCTCTGAACAGGGCTCTGACAGTGTCTTACCAGGACGGCATACCTACCCACCATGAAGGCAATTATGAACTCATCAAAATTAATTCCTTCTTCTTCTGCATACATTATATACATTTAATACATCAAGTGTTAGGCTAAAGCACACTAAAATATATCATGTGAACAAGATGAAAATATTCCACATTTGCCTTTTCCATACTTACCATCATACACAAATCTTATCAATGAGTTTGCATTGGAGTGCATTGCCATCATCATCACTGTCATTCTGCTGATGAATATCCACTGGTCCCCTAGGTCTTATGTGTGCCTCTTTGAAGTGAACTTCCCCTGGCATTGCTGGTTTTCTAATAGGTGTTAGTAGCCAAGTGAGATTAGGATATGCAGAATCACCAGTAAAATAAGTGTTGTAGAAGGACAACAGGCACTCATTTACATGTTTTGTAAAGCATGAAAATAGTTTTATTGAAATTGTTAGAAAATAAAATATTATGTTCTTGTTAACGAGTATGTTCTCAACTTCTTCAGCGACCAGACCACAGCAATGACTTCCCTCTCAATGGCACTCCATCTTTGCTCTCTGGAAAGTAGTCGCCTGCTAATGAAGGTAACTGGTTGATTTTGGCCCTCTTAAAGAACATGTGCCATTAGTGCCACAATCCCTTGCTCTGAAGCATCTGTCTGGACAATAGATTACTTATTGTAGTCAGGGGCCACTAGGACTGGTGCTGAACATATAGGGGCTAATTATGATGTTGGGCATCTGCCCTACACTGTCTTGGTCCTGGGACCAACCGACCTTTGGTCGGCGGTTCCTACTGCCTAATTAGGATGTGACCGAACACAGTTCGGTCGCATTCCTACATATCCCTATGGGAGCATGCATTACGTCTGTAAACCAGCTGTAATACATGCTCCCAAAGGGAAATGGGAGGTGCTGTTCATCCCTGCACCCTGTGGCAGGCACCTCATGGTGCCTGCCAGGGGGTGCAGGGATCAACAGGGGGGCCCCCAAACACGCTTTCCGACATGGTTTCCATGTCAGACAGGCCGGCATGGAAACCGTGCATCGCAATCCCAAGGGCGGAAAGGCCCGCCCTTTGGAATTACAAGCCAGTTCCGACTGGCTGATGGGCTCCTTGAGCCTGTCAGAAGCCAGCCGGAATGACTGGCCGGTTTTCTTTCCGACCGCCAGCATTGTAATGGAGAGGTCGGAAAGTAAACTGAGGGGCCAATTACGATGCGGCCCGGAAGGCTCCGACCATCGGTCGGAGCCTTCACGGGTGGCATCGTAATTGGCCCCATAGCCTCCTTCAGAGTGTGAAAAGGCCTGCCGACACTCTGGGGTCCAAATGACCTTTTTGGGCTACTTCTTTGAGGTAAGTTCTGTTGGGGGAGCCACAGTGGTCCCATTGTTCCTCACAATCCTCCTGCAGTACCTAGACAGGCCAAGAAAGGCCTGGACCTGTGTCTGGGTCTTAAGAGCTTCCCAATCAGGATTGTCTGAATCTTGGGCTGGAGAGGTTGTACATGGCCTCCACCTACAAGGTGGCCCAGATACACCACTGAGCCTTGCCCTATCTGGCATTTGCTTGCCTTGATAGTCAGGCCCGCCTGCTGCCAGGCCTGAAGCACTTCCATCAGGTGGACCAGGTGCTCCTCCCAGGTGGAACTGAATACATCTATATCATCCAGATAAGCTGCACAGAAAGTTTCCAACCCAGACAGGGCTTTGATCACCAATCTTTAGAAGGTGGCAGGGGCATTCATCAAGCCAAAGGGCATCACTTTGAACTGAAAGAGGCCCTCTGGGGTGGGAAATGTTGACCTTTCTTGTGCTCCTGGACTTACGGCAATCTGCCAGTAACCTGAGGTCAAATCAAATGCACTCAGGTACTTTGTAGCCCCCAACCTGTGAATGAGCTCATCAGCTCTTGGTATGGGGTCAGCGTCACTCTTGGTGACTACATTCAAACCTCTGTAGTCCACCCAAAACCACAGCCCCTTCTTTCCCCCTTGAAGATTAGGCTTTGGCACCAGTACCACTGGACTGCCATGACTGTCAGAGGGCTTAATTACCCCCAACTCCAGCCTCTTGGCTACTTCAGCCTCAATGTTTGCTTTGACCTGGTCAGACAACCTGTACAAATTGTTTTTGACAGGTAGGCTGTCACCAGTGTCAATCTCATGAACACACAAACTGGTGAGTCCTAAGGTCAAGGAGAAGAGCCTTGGTGGAGTGGAGGTCAGGCAGAGGCTTGCTCTCCTCCTCTCCTTCATTTGTGATCATCAGCATGGTCATGTCTGCCCTGTCTTGGTGGGGTTTCAATCTGTTGACATGGAGTAACCGGTGGGGACTCCTGGGGGTGTCAAGATCCACCAAGTAGATGACCTCACCCTTTTTTTCCAGAATAGAGTAGGGCCTAGTCCACTTGTCCTGGAGGCTCTGGGAGCCACAGGCTCCCACACCAACTGTCCTGGCTGGTACTCAGGCATTGTAGCCTTCTGGTAATGCAACAGCTTAATAAGCTCTTGGATGGCCTCCAGGTTGCTGCTTGCTCTCTTCATGTGCTCTGCCATGCTGGACTGCAGGCCTAGCACATAATCCAGCACATCTTGTTTGGACTCTTTGAGAGGCTTCTCCCAAGCTTCTGTAACCAAACTCAATGGCCGTCTTACAGGATGGCCAAACAGTAACTCAAAGGGGCTAAAACCAACCCCTTTCTGTGGCACCTCTCTGTAAGCAAACGGCAGGCATGGGAGGAGAACATCCCATCTCCTCCTGAGCTTGCCAGATAAGCCCATGATCATGACCTTCAGGGTCTTATTGAATCCTTCCACCAGACCATTAGTCTGGGGATAATATGAGGTCGATAAACTTTAAAAAAAAAAAAAATATTGACATTTCTTTAATACAGCATACAATTTACACACAGCAAAGTCAAATTCCAGAAGTTCCAATAATAGTGACATGCAAAGCAACCATGACATTCTTCCCTTTTGCGTATATTAATTGCCCGATACATTGTCCGCAACACAGGTTGGGAACGTTGAAGTGAGTTAATCATACGGTATACAATCATTGCAGTCCCCGCATCCGCAATTCCCCGACACCCAGCTGCAAGCCTTATAGGGAAGCTCCACACCCGAAGAGGGGTCATGTGAATTTGAGGTCATGGGACCCGAGTTGCATGTCCCATTGGCTCAGCCCACCTAGCCAGTGGGGGCTGGAGGGTCCTTTGTTCCGCCAGACACCTCCGGGTGTGCAAGCACATATGCGCGCAATGGGTCCCAAATGTCCCTTGGTCTAGAGGCAGTGGGCAGCAGTTCTGCATATGTTAATGTCTGTTCCTGCCATAGGAGGAGATCCTCGATCCAGTCCTTAAATTTAGGAGCCCGTCCTCTACCCCATTTGCACGCTACCCATCGCTTAACCAGCAGGCGCCCTAATGCAGTATATCTGCGGTGTGTTGGGGGTATGTCTGCTGTGTAGCCTAAAAGAGCAACCAATGGTGTTTGTACGATCGTTGTCGTGATCATTTGCCCCAGTGCTCCTAATACCTCACCCCAAAACAGTCGGATCACACCGCATTCCCAGGCCAAGTGTAGGAAACCCGCCTTCTCCTGCCCGAATCTCTCACAAGCATCGCTATCTAGCAGCTTAAACTTAAAAAGTTTGGTCGGAGTATAGTAGAGTCTTTGGAGATATTTATAGTGAATGATTCGTAACCGGCTATTAGCGGATATCTTGACTGTCTGTTCACAACAGTAGCCCCATTTCCTCTCGTCCAATGGTTCTCCTATCTCTTGCTCCCATTGCTCCCTGGCAGTCCCCGTATGTGCATGTGTCTCTTTCTGTGTGCTGTGATATATGAGGGAAACGACGTGAATGGGGTTGTTAGTCTGGAGTTAGCTTTGTAGTGGACCCAGCGTAGGGGGTTCGGTGGGATAGTTGGGGGGCCACGGCCCTTACACTCTGCCTTAATCGAACATATAGAACTAAGTCCATCGGATCGGGCTCCTTATCGAGGAAGAGCTGGTCTTTGGTGCGGAATGCACCATCCAGGTACAGGTCGCCCCATATTGCTATGCTCAGCCTATTGAGAAGTTGGCGGCACTGCGGCTCCCGGGTGACCTCCACCCACTGGGAGCAACGGTGAGTACAGCATCCCCATATTCAATCGTTTCACGATTTTACCCCATGCCTCCACCGTGCACTTCACGGTGGTGGAGTACACATCACTCACCCTGGGTTGCGTGGCTATGAGTCCAGACAATGGGGTGGGCTGTGTGTAGTATTGTTCTACCGCCAGATGTCATTATAGAAAAATGGGGTAACCCAAACAAAGTCCTTGGACCTGGGTGTCGAGTGGTACAGAAAACAATTGGTCCTGGACCTTTCTTTTTACACAGAATATTTCCGAAAACGGTTTATCATTCAGATATGAATTGGTGCATGCATAAAGTCAGCACATGGCTACATAGATCCAGATAGAGAAAGTACTTTGATGTGCAACAACCATGAGTTTGAAAAAGCATGTATTTATTGATCACAGAATTATTTCAACAGATGGTAGACATCCTACCATGCATATAATTTAAAAAGAAGAAGAAGGTTGCTCCAAGGGAACTTGCATGAAAAAGTGCCCTGGTGTGAGGTAAGTGAAGATAAGAAAAAGGAAAAGACCCTTCTAGAAAAATTGAAATCACGAGGTTACCCAAAAAAGCTGTTGAAACAGGCAATGAAACGGGCATGGTGGACACCTAGAGAAGTCCTGTTGCAAAAAAAGAAAAAAGCGCCTACAGAACGCATGGTCTGTGTAACGACATTCTGCTCACGCATCAACTTTCTTTAAAAAGTAATTAATCAAAACTGGCACTTAGTACAGAAAGTACACACTTCATGGAGCAAACCCTTGTTCGCTTTAAAAAAGGACAAGAGCGTGGGTAATTTAATCGTCCGTGCAGCGCTGCACAGAAACCACTAAATAGAAGTACTTTGAGGTCACAATTGAGTTTACCTCCGATTACTGGACATCACAAATGTGGGACGTGTTCGTGCTGCTCACAAACGATTGAAGGCGCCCTCTTTGATTTTAAGGACATTAAGTGGAAACATGATCTGTTCACTAACTGCAAAAGCAAGAATGTAGTATATGGCATTGTATGCCCGTGTCCAAAATTGTATATCGGCAAGACCAATCAGGAAGCTCGCCAACGTATTACACAGCACATGTCAAGGATTGGAAAACAAGTAGCCAATGCGCCCTTGGTGAACTATTGGTTGTCAAAGAATCATAATGCGAACGATTTAAAATGGACCATCCTTTCGAAAATTGAGAACAACCCCCGAGGAGGAGATGTGGAAAGGACACTGTTGCAAAGGGAAGCAATAGCTGAGTTCAAAGATTTTACCATCAATCAGAAGGCGACCAAATTTGAAAAAGACAAAAAAAACTTTTCTTTAGAAACAACGTACCCTTACTTGCAAACAGACTTTTATTCTCGTCCGGACTCACGAAGATTCCTTACTGACTTCCAAGGATGGTCTAGGAACAAGTTCATTTCCTTCTCGGATACATCGTCATCCTCAGGTGGTGAGACTGACACCTCAGACGGGAACCAACAGCAAAATCGACATAAAAACAACCAACAATAACAACCTTTTTTAGGCAGAGGCCAACAGCAACCTCGGGGTCGGAACAAATATCAAAACCAGTCATGGGAAATGACAACCAGGCGACAATATTACAAGACCTAATGCCGTCGTCCATTTTTAATTTATCTGACCGTGACCTTTCTGATGCAGAACAATTCATCCTGAGAAAGAGCCTCTCTTTCGTCCCTACCAGAACCACTGATCTGGTCAAAATGAAAATGGAAATTATTGAGTTTTGCAGAAAAATACGACTAAAGTCCTTTTTTCTTGAAAATGATTGCCCAGCTAACATGGAAGTAACTGGATTCAGCGAAAAATCTACTTTTTGTCCACCTGCAAACAAAGTACCAAAAGAAATAATAACTTTTGAACGCACAGTACTATTTGCAATCACGCAAATAGAAAATAAAAAGGATTTTGTAAAATATAACATCTCAAAAGCTGAAAAAGAAGCAATAACTGCATTAAAATCTGACAACTCAATAACAATAAAACCAGCGGACAAGGGTGGCTCGATAGTAGTCATGAGCACCATCAGCTACCAGACCGAGGTCCTAAGACAACTTCAGGATTTACAATGCTACCGAAAGATTGCCATGAATCCTACATCAGACATTCAAGGAGAACTCACGTCCATTCTACAGAATGCTTTGGATCTAGGGATCATAGGCAAAAGAAATTTGTTTTTTTTAACAAAAAACATCCAAGAGTCCCCCTGTTATATGTCCTCCCAAAAATCCACAAAAACGAGACACACCCTCCGGGACGCCCGATAGTGTCCGGATGTGGATTAATATTGGAGCCAATATCCAAATATGTCGATTTTTTCTTAAAACCCTTTTTGGCAGATGTACCATCTCACCTACAGGATACGACTGATTTCTTAAATAAAATTCAAACATTGGAATTTTCACCTGAAAACCAATTGTTGGTTACTTTAGATGTGGTGTCTTTATACACCCAGATACCGCAAGAGGAAGGACTGAATGCAATCGAAATCTTTCTTGAACAGAGATCAAGACCGGTGAGAGTCCCGAGCGACTTCATAATGCAATTGGCAAGGTTCGCCCTAAAAAAGAACTATTTTAAATTTGAACACAACTATTATTTTCAGACCAAAGGGACCGCCATGGGCAGTCCTTTTGCGCCGGAATTGGCGGTTCCGTTTATGGCACAATATGAAGAACGTTTTGCCTACAACAATAATCCTTTTTGGACTCAGATATTGACCTATGTTCGATATATTGACGAATTTTTTTTGATTTGGGACGGAACCCTAACTGAACTTATGGCATTTCATACTTGGTTGAACCAATTCACACCTGACATCCAATTTAGTTTGAATTCCAGCCCCAGCACGATAACATTTCTGGATGTAGAAGTGTATAGTTTCCATGGCACCTTGATTACTTCATTACACATAAAACCGACTGACAGAAACAAAGCCCTCCATTACACAAGTCATCATCCGCGCAGCTTGCGCGATAATCTTCCGGTTGGACAGTTTCTAAGGGTAAAGCGTAACTGCTCAACAAAAGACGAATACATGTTTCACGCAAACACCCTTCTAGAAAAATTGAAATCACGAGGTTACCCAAAAAAGCTGTTGAAACAGGCAATGAAACGGGCATGGTGGACACCTAGAGAAGTCCTGTTGCAAAAAAAGAAAAAAGCGCCTACAGAACGCATGGTCTGTGTAACGACATTCTGCTCACGTATCAACTTTCTTTAATAAGTAATTAATCAAAACTGGCACTTAGTACAGAAAGTACACACTTCATGGAGCAAACCCTTGTTCGCTTTAAAAAAGGACAAGAGCGTGGGTAATTTAATCGTCTGTGCAGCTGCACAGAAACCACTAAATAGAAGTACTTTGAGGTCACAATTGAGTTTACCTCCGATTACTGGACATCACAAATGTGGGACGTGTTCGTGCTGCTCACAAACGATTGAAGGCGCCCTCTTTGATTTTAAGGACATTAAGTGGAAACATGATCTGTTCACTAACTGCAAAAGCAAGAATGTAGTATATGGCATTGTATGCCCGTGTCCAAAATTGTATATCGGCAAGACCAATCAGGAAGCTCACCAACGCATTACACAGCACATGTCAAGGATTCGAAAACATGTAGCCAATGCGCCCTTGGTGAACCATTGGTTGTCGAAGAATCATAATGCAAACGATTTAAAATGGACCATCCTTTCGAAAATTGAGAGCAACCCCCAAGGAGGAGACGTGGAAAGGACACTGTTACAAAGGGAAGCAATGCTTATAGTAAAATATAACACCGCTGTTGATGGACTAAACAAACTCTCAGAAATTTATAATCTTTAATACATAACGATAAGGTTCCCCCATGACGTCTTGTGGCTAAACATGGATTGGGTTGTTTTCCAAAAAACTGACAGTCATTTGTAAAAAAGGAATCTGATGCATAGTTCCTTCTATATGAGATTGAATGTCAAACTGCACTCAAGAGCAGAGAACATCATGCCACTACGTGGAATACCCTAGCATTATGCAGACGTAATTCATTATTCTGAACATTATGGAAATTATTGTCGGCTGGCAGTCTCTGTTTTGTAATTCTCTGCTAACTTCGTGTGGACAAATATAGATCATGCTGTTTGATTATGAAAATCCAAACATCGACCGACACGTCAAAAAGGGACTCTGGTGCATAGCGCCACCCATAAAAGATTGAGGGGCCGATTCCGATCTCGGCCGGTAGGGTTCCGAATCGGATTCGGCTTAACCGGATCCGATTCGGAGCCCTATTTCCCGACCGATTCGTACGCGCGTCCGGGCGAGCGAGTGCGATGCAAAATCGCCGACCGACTCGTCCGGGTGTCCCGACCGCTCCGACCGACTCGTTCCCGGGTCTAACCGCACCGACCGACTCGCTCGGACTCGACTCCACCGCGCAATGGAGACGTTCCCCGGCCGGGTAAGTATGATGCGCGCCGCGAGCAGCCCGACCGAGCCGCGCACTCCGGCTCCAAAGAGCAGTCGGAGCCGTACTTTGGGGGTCCGTGTCGGACCCCCCTGTACGCGTAGCCACGCGAGTCGCACACAGGGGGGACCCATGGGTCCCCCCTACCTGTGCGTGTACGGCACGAGTCACTTCGCCGCGTACACGCTGTAGGGGGCGCCCTTGTCCGCCTCGCACCCATTGAGTCAATGGGAGCCCGCGTACGCGTTGTACGACAGGCTCCCATTGACTTCAATGGGAGTCCGACCGAATCGAGTCCGATGGCATACGTGCGCATCGTACTAGTTCGGTCGGGCTGCACGGGTCCGATTCGGTCGGAAATCTCTCCGGGTCCGGCTCGGTCGGAGAGATTTCCGGCCCGAATCGGAATCGGCCCCTGAGTGTCAGACTGCATTCAAGAGCAGAGAACATTATACTACTACATCCAAGTATCGTGTGGACAAAATAAATGATTTCTGTTCGATAACTTCTTGACACCTTCTATTCATTTTGTTGAATCAAAAGGCTCTTTATTGAAGCCGACCACCATTGACATTGGCTGTTTTGTTTAAAAAGAGAGGAAGAAATGCAGAAAAAAAGCGGGACAACATTATCCACAATGCACCACTCCTGTGGATTCCGAATCCGATTGGAGAAACCCTCCAAATCTATTTTTGCCTCAACATCACACTTACTAGCCAACTGAATCACAAACTAGGTGCATTTTGTTTCTCAAATGCACCCTAAGACAAAATATGTTGAGCAACGTAAAACAATAAAGTTTCTTGAAACCTAAAACCACGTGACACTGAGACTCCGGTGACGGCGCGTAAATGCGCTGGCGCCTGCAACATACGCGCCGGCTTTGAGTAAGACAGGCGATCAGACGCGGCCAAAACCGACAAACGTAAGGTAAATATGGATCGGCTTGGGAACAGCGGTCACTTTGGGTCAACAGTGACTGAACACTGTAATTGATATCCTCCATGTTTTCTACATTTGCAGTTTGCATATGCACGTTTGCCGGTTGACGAAGTTGTAGAGTTCGATCCTAGAGTCACCATGGGGCATATCAGCAAGGCGAGGCGATAAAATTATCGCCGCTTTAGCGTCCGTTTTTGGACGAAAAGCGGCGATAATTTTATCGCCCTATCAGCATAGACACGCTAACGTGTGAATCCATGCCTTAGCGCCTGTTTACTGAATGCCCAGCTTTGCATCTCTAATGAGATGCAAAGTGGGCGTTCCTTCCCGAAATAACTGGAGAAATGTCGCTAACCGACATTTCTCCAATTATCAAGGGAATCGCTAACAAGCATAGCGATAAGAAAAGTAGCGCTAAACACGGTTATCGCTACTTTCCTTACGCATGCTTTAATTTTGACTTAGCCATGTAATCCAATGGGAGGTGGATTACATGGCTAAGACCACCCTGCCCTATCAGCAAGGTATCGCCGGTCACAGTGCGATTATCGCTGGTTTCCCAGCGATAATCACACTGTTTTCCAGCTATCGCTTGCATTTCTATCGCTTTGGAGATAAGCGTTGCTGATAGCACGCTATCTCCGCGATAGAAAGCAGCGATAGCCGGCGATAATTATCCTAGCGCTAAGTGCGCTTAGCGATAATTATCGCCGGCCCTTGCTGATATGCCCCCATGAAATTTATTGAGGTATGTTGAATGGACTGCGGTTTTAAATAGGATTCGGTTTGATCAAATGTAACCTGATCCCGAGTTTACACAAGTGCCTCTTCTTCTCTCCTCTTTTGTTTCATGTAGCCGGCCGTCGGAGCCTGACTTTACCGTCTCTGTGAAAAAATCGCTATTGGTCCACAAGCCATTTTTAGCAAGGTAAAATGAGGCCCTCTCTCACTCTCAATTGCTGTTATTTGCGGCTGTGTAGCCGTATAAATTAAAAGCTTTCTTCTTTTATTCTTTCGGTTTCGACAGTGACATTTGTACTGACGTTGACAGTAGTAAAAGCGTCGGGCGGCACAGGTGGTGCCAGGATAAAGAGTGTATAAGGTAGAGTGGTATTATGTTTTTTTTTAAATCGGAGGTATGTGGGAGTGCGTGCAGATTAAGTTGAATTGATGGTAACACATGCACCTCTTCTTTTTCTTTTGCTTTTTAGCTCACTTTCCAGGTCCTGAGGATAACCCTAAAACATAATTGGGTTTGAAACGCGTTGACCATTTGTGTGTGTCCAAACAGATACTTTTGACAAATTTTGAGTATCAGGTCCAAAATATCTCATGCTAACTAATGAATTTGATTTTCATATGACCTGAATACTGAGTTGCATCCTAGATTACTGCTGTGGTGTATCTTTTAACCTTTCCCTTGGGTTTTTCCATTTTTCTTCTCTCTCTAATTTCCTTCTTTAGTGTTTGATGGAAGTTGAGCTTGCTCATAACCTGTAAAATGTTTTTAATCACGAATTGTAATGTAGTGTCTTATTTGTAAATGTAACAGTTTGTGTTATATGGTTGTTTTGTATTGTGTTTTGTGGTCCAAAAAAAACGCTTGAAATGTTCATGAAAGTAATAACATGAACTGGTTCTTCTTGAAAAAAGATACAAAATACTAAAAAGAAAAAACAAAATATCTATTAATTACATTTTTTTCAATCACTATGAGTGTCACGTGTGATTTCTAGGAGTGAAGTGGTGAATAATTATCAGTATTGGCAGTTGTTTTGTTGTATTGATTATAGATTGGTCCAGCCTTACTGATTAAGGGCCAGAACCCTTTATTGATTAGCACTAATAATGTCACAGCGGCACCACACACATCCAAGATCGCAGGGTAATGGGTCTATCCCAAAGTGTAGCTCTTCTTTAGCGGAGAGCCTCCACCCCAGCAGCTCTCCCAGGTCAGCTCTGTTGCTTTGGGGGGGAATATCAAGCTGGCTGATCCCTCGCCGGAACCGCAGCCCACCCTGGTGGGTGGCGCTGCTCTGTATGGGCGTTGAGCCCAGGATGTGGATGTAAGCTTCGTGTCTGTCTGACAGGGTCAGGACCGTCAATTTCACGTTGCTGTGGGACCCCCCAAGCAGTCGCGGCTCCTGGAGGGAGTGCTGCGGGCGGTGGGGCAGGGTAGGGGTGGCGATGCGGCGCGCGCAATGTAATTCGTTTTATTTATTTATGTACTTAACTCTGTTTGGCCGTATGCCGGAGTTTACTACCCCCCACCCTACCCCTCCCCGCAGCACACCCTCCAGGAGCCGCGACTGCCCCCAAGATCCGCTTGTCGTCCATCCTCCTCCCGCAATCGTGGCCTGGACCACCGGCCCGTCTCAGCGCAGCCAAGGGGCACGGGTGCCCACGCAGATGTCCGCGGGTCCCAAGGTTTGGCCACGCCGGCCGCGACTCGCAAGATGGCACCAGCAGGGTCGTCGCCAATAATGCCGCCCTCAATGCCGGGGTGCGCCTCCGCCCCCTTATGGAAGGATTTCCCCCTTCAATGAAGGTATGTGCACCTCTCTCCGTTCGCTGCGGCCTAGCAGCACAATCAGGCCTCCAGCGCCGTGGGCGCCTGTATGTCTGGTGAATGAGGCCCTCGCAGCTCCATAGGGCACACTGTAGAGTCGTGTGTGGGCCTCAGCTGACCCCTCTGCTCCCCGCCGCTTCGATCTCTCCTATAGGGTGTGGACAAGCCCGTTCCGCCCTGCGCACCTTACTTGTTGGCTCGTCCGGATCCGGCTCCACACTGCGGCCTGACAGCGCGTTCAAACTTCGGGCTCCGTCACCGCCCGTACTTGCACGCCAGTCAGGTGCGGCCCCCGGTCCGCTGAAAACTCTTGTAGGGCGGTCGTCGCAGTCAGCTGCACAGCGAGTGTCCCTGCCGCCACAGCCCAGCAGTAGGAAAGGCAAAGGGGTCGCCTCCGTGCAACGCGGCGGCGGAGCTCAAAGCAGCGCCCCCTGTCTCGCGTCCGGGACTGCTCCAGCTCGTCTCCGCCGCGGCAGGGCCAGACTCGTCACCACACAGCGGCTAGCTGTATACGGGCACCACTAACCATGTAATTGATTCCAGGGACAGTCCGGTGTCACTGGGTCATGACGTGCTGGTCAATCAGCTCATGGGAGCAGGATATTATCGGATTGTTTCTCCCAGGCCACCAGAGCTTCACACAGGTGGGGCCATCTTGGTCACGCACCCTCTAGCGCCCCCATGAGGTGGATAAACTTGTAAGTAACACCACATTCATCCCACATCGCCTTCAGGTAGGCGGGCATAAAATGTGTCCCCCTATCTGAGACCACCTCCTTGGGAAATCCCACCTGGGTGAAGATGCTAAGTAGGGCTCTGGCCACTGTGGAAGCCGTGACCGCTCTGAGGGGCATTGCTTTTGGGTACCTGGTGTCATGGTCCACTACTACCAAGATATACCTGTTCCCAGAGGCAGTTGGTGGGTCTAGAGGACCAACAATGTCAATCTCCACCCTCTCAAAGGGCTTCTCAACCACTGGCAGTGGTATAAAGGGAGCCTTTGGCTTGCCCCCTGTTTTGCCACTGACTTGACCGGTAACAAAGGAGTTGCAAAACTCTTTCACCTTGTCAGGCATAAGGGTCCAATAGAAATGGTTGACCAGTCTGTTCCAGGTCTTAGTCTATCCCAGATGTCCAGCTAAGGGGATGTCATGAGCCAATGTGAGGAAGAACTCTCTATACTTATAGGGGATCACCACTCTCCTAGTTGCCCCTGGTTTGGGGTCCCTAGACTCAGTATAGAGCACTCCATCTTCCCAATAGACCCTGTGGAAACCACTAACATCACCCTTTTCTTTTCTGGAGGCAGTCTGCCTCAGGCCCTCAAGAGTGGGACAATCCATTTATCCCTGGCAGAGCTCCTCTCTCGGGGGCCCACCTGCTCCCTGCAATTCTGCCAAGCTCGACAGTTCTTGCAGAGGTCAGACCCTCCCCATCTGGATTGGCTTCTTCCTGGACCTCTCGAGCTGTTTGGGCTGGCTCACAAGACCCTTTACCCATTCTCTTGCTCTTGGAGGCTTGCCCCATTGTTCTAGGGTCCAATTGTCCATTACTCCCCTGATGTGCAGCCTGTGCCTCCATGACAGCACAAACCCACTCAGGGAGGTCTAGCATCTGAGCGTGAGCCTGTCTTTCCACCCCTGACCACTCAGAAGCTTGAAGATCATTTCCCAGTAGAAACTCCACTAGGAGGGCAGGAGACACAAATACCTTCTTAAGGCCAATCACAACTCCCTATTCCTAGCTCACCATTGCCATGGGATGGAGGGTGTCTCTGTTGTCTGCATAGGTGATGTGGTGAAATACACCAGGTAGGCTCTGGGGAAACAAGTTTGTCCAATACCATGGGCACACTAACTCCTGTATCCCTCAGAGCCTCAATTCCTGTTGATCTTAGGCTTTTGCCAATACTTCCCCATGCTTGGAGGTAAGGCTGCCAGGGTTGCAACTTCCATCCCACCCACAGAAACTAAGGCCACCTCTGGCAACTCTGTTCCCATGTCTGGGCAAACGTCCACCCCCACATCTACACTAGCAACCCCACCTGAGCTGCCCACCAGTGGGGGACTTCTTTGTGCCAATTGAGTCAAAATGTCTTCCCTGATACCCCTTCTTCTTGAAAGTGGATTTGCTCTCAGAATTTCCTCCATGGGCTGGTGTTTGTGGACCTTTTGAGGACTTTTTTTATCTTTGTTACCCAGGGTTTTCCCCTGGGAGGTGACCTATCCTCCTTTCTTCTGATCACCTCCCTGGTTCTTCTTGGTTACTCTAGTGCAAATGCATTCATCAGCTGTCTCACCCAGTTCCCTGGTGCTCAACAGCTTAGAGCCAACTAGATCCTGGAGTAACTTCTGTGTGGGACAATTTGCCAATATGTGATCTTTCATGATCGAATTGTACAGCCCCTCATAGGTACTTACCTTGTTACCCTGCATCCAGCCCTCTAGTCTCTTGACAGATATGTCTACAAAGTCAACCCAGAATTGGGTACTGACTTTCTGGGTTTCCCTAAACTTCACCCTGTACTGCTCAAGGGTTAGACCAAACCTGCTCTGCTTCACGTGGGGATACAATTCAGCCTCCTCACCCTCTAAGGTCAAGAGTCTATCTCTCCCCGCTACTGGAATCAGTTCCCTTAGGAGTGAACCTCAGTACTGAAAACTCACTCTCTTCACATTGAGAGCCCTCTCAAAAGCTGCCAGCCATTTGTCAATATCATCCCCCTCCTGGTACTTAGGGACAACCCCCTTAGGTAGTCTTTGGTCAAACCCACTACCCCAGGACACTTCTGTCTCTTCTTGGCTACCACCTTCTTCTTCTCTACTACCCCTGGTGGCTCTCCTCTCCTCACGTGCCCACTTCTTCTTGGCCAGAGACAACTTATCTGCTTCTAGGGCTATATAAGCTAGTTGTGCTTCAAGCTATCTTTCCCTAAGGGACAAATCTGTCTCACCTCTGATGCAGCCTCTTCCCCCACTATCTCTAGACAAGGCCCTGGTTACTGTGTATGTGGAGAGGTATTTAATTTCCTCCTTACTGAGGTCTAGAGGGTCTTCCTTCCCCTATCCTTCTATCTCTAGAGCCTCCTCTGTGGTAGAGTGTTGATCCTCTAGCTGGGCCTCTGACCCGGTCTTAAGGGCCTTTATAAGCACTGTCTTCATGGAATTTGAAGGTGCTGGTAATCCCCTAGCACTACATATGTCCCTAAGTTCTGCAATCTGGTGTGTGGGTAGGCTGGCTAGATCAAGCTCCATGGTATCCCTTGGATTTAAAAACAAAAACTTTGCAAAAATTGAGGTCAGAGTAATTTAGAAAAAAGTGAATCAATTAATGTTAGTCCAAATTAAAAATCATAAACAATTTTTGCCCTAGGTCAATTTAAAGGATTTTTAGTTGTCCAACTTATATACTGAACCCTGTTACTAAACACAAGTTCTGGATCCTGCTGCTGCGCAACAAATGTAGGAAAGTGGGTTATTAGTAGGTGGTGGTATTCACCCTCAGCTATTAATACCACAATCACTAATAGGGACAGTAAAATCTCAGTAAATTAATTCTTGCTCAACCCTTGGTAGCTTAGCAAATGAGCAGTCAGGCTTAACTTAGGAGACAGGTATGTATAAAGCATGTAATACCACCAAAACAGTAAATAAGTTAAAGACACAACACAATAAAAATCCAAAACCAAGTTATAAACATAGGAAATATTGTTATCTTCAAAACAACACCAAAATGACAAACATCCAATGTAGGGAACCAGATATATGAATGTCTAAAGATTTGGGTAAAAAAAGCACCAAAAGGCACAAAGCGCCAATTGAAGTCACAAGTTCAGTCTGACTGTGATCGAGTGCAGGCTGGGCACAGGACCTAGTTAGGCATGCTGAGTATTTTACCTTATGTCTTTGGTGCACGGTCTGTTCGGCGTTTCTTTGCGTGGCTTTGTGTCGTCCGGCATCAGTTCCGAGAAGCTGTGAGTGCTGCGATGCGAGGTCCCATGTCATGTCACGCTGCGTCGGTTCCAATGAAACTGTGTGGCAATGCTTTGCGAGGCTTCACGCTGACTTGCTTCGGTTCTGTTGAAGCTTGAAGATGAGCGGCGTGGCTTTGCAAGGCTTCGAGTTGTCTCGCGTCGGTTCGCGTTGGTACCAATGAGGCTGCCAGCTGGTTCTTTGCTCCTTTAGGTAGATAAGTGTCCTCTAGCATGGGCCAAGGGTTAAGAGGCTCTGGATTGTCACTTAGGGCATAGGACTTATTCTCCCAAATTGTACTTGCGCAGTCCAAGACAAGTCCAGTTACCACTGGTCAGCTAGGGTGTCCTCTCTTTGGCTTTGCAGGTAACTTCTTTAGCTCTTTGGTAGTAGTTGATGGTCTGGGAGTCCACTCCTTTCCTTTTGATGTCAGGCACAGTCCTATCCTTGAGAAGTTTTGTGAGTGCAGCAGGTGCAGTCTTTCAGAGTGCAGTCCTTTCTTTGGTGCAGTCCAGGTGTCTATCAGGGTATCCCTTCTTCTCTTCTTCTTTTCCAGGCAGTGATCTGAGTGGTTCCAGTAGTTGTTCCATATTTATCCTCCATTCTGGGCTAGCAGGAGGGGGCACCCTAACCAATAGGGTGAAATCTACCTTACTTTGCCATGACCACTTTCTGTGACGTGTGGAAAACATTTGACCTACAATGCACTATCCTCACAAAAATCAAATCTCTCCTTGGTATGTGGGTGTATGTGTAACCCATCCCAAAGGTGTGGCTATCAACTGACTACACTCCCCTTTCAGCCCCTCTCTTAATCTAATTAGGGGGGTTCCCATCTGGCTAGACATCAAGAAAGTGTGGATGGTTTGGGTCCTGTGACATCTGTTTTCTGCAGAGGCTCCTGCCTTTGAAGTCCACCTTATCTACCCAGTCCCCTTCCACTCCCTGGTTTCTCCAGGAGGAGGATCTCCTCCCACGAAATGGTTGTATTTTTGAAGCCCCAGGCCTCTTCACACCTACTCAGGGAGCAGCTGAGCTCATGCTATCAAAGGCTGGCCAATCAGAAGAGGCTGCTACAGGGCTGCTTTAGGTAACTTCAGAATAGTTCTAAAACGACATTCCTGCAATAGTTATATCAAATCTGACCTTGGCAGGTTGCTTGGTTTAAGGTAACCACTAATTTGATAGTTTGAATGATATGTCTAGCTAGCGCCAATCAAAAGTTAGACTTTATTAAATTTAATAAAGCCTTCCCCATGTTAGCCCATGGGGATAGCAGCACTACAATAGGGAAAAACGACTTTGGCTGTTTTTCCCTACCAGAGCTTATAAAACATCTTTTATATTATCCCAATCCCTGCTTTTTGTAACAATGCACCTTATCCTTGGGGCACCTAGGGCAGACCTTAGGGGTGACTTATAAGGCATAAAAAGGTAGTTTTGTCTTTGGAAGTACTTTTTATTCCAAAGTTGAATTCGGACATAGTTTTATTTTAAAACCAGCCGGCACACTTAAGTGCATTACGTCCACTGGGGTTTCTAAACCTACATGCCCTACCATGTACCAAGTGCAAAAAGAACAGATGATGGACAGAGTGCTGAACAAATTAAATATTCACCCCCGGTCAGAGATCTGGGTTAAATCCATAGTTTTTTGCTCGCCACACCATTCCAGTTTGAACCCAGCCATATGCAAATCAGTCTTGACCCTGCTCTCCATGGGAACAGTGCAGCCCGAATTGCCAGGCCAGGTCTTCCATGGACCAGAAACAAGCATCCTGGGACTGGTTTCGGGGCATCAGCTCTCATCAGCCAGGCTAGCTTGAATCCGGTGGCATAGCAAACACGGGACCCACATCTGGACATACCCTTCCGATTTAGGGTGATAAATTCAAAAAGAACAGATGATGGATGGAATGCTGAACAAATCAAACATTCACCCCCAGTCACAAATCTGGGTTAAATCCATCGTATTTTTGCTCGCCACGCCATTCCAGTTTGGACCCAGCCATATGCAAATCCGTCTTGACGCTGCTCCCCATTGAAACAGTCAAGCCAAACTGCCCTGGCAGGTCCTCCCTGGACACGAAACAAGCATCTTGGAACCGGTTTCAGGGTATCACCCCTCATCAGCCAGGCTAACTTGAATTCGGTGGCATAGCGAGCACGGGACCCACATCTGAGCATACCATTCTCACTTAGTGCGACAAATGCTTGTTGAAACACATGTAAAATGTAACTAGGGAAATTGCTATAAATGTGACTAAATAGAAAATAACAAAATAAGCAGAAAACTATTTTAAGGTAACTGCAGCAGTAGAATATAATTTGCGTAACAGTAGTAAACATTTTTAAAATTGAATCAAATTACAACATTTTACTTAGTGATTTTACTTACAAAAGAAACCTTTTCAATATTCTCCTTTTTAGTAAATGTTTGGAAATGGTATATGTTTGCAGTACATGCACTTTGTGCAAGTGTTTTCCTGTCTAGTTGCCAGCAATTATAAATGGATATTTAACAGGCATTTCTGTCAATGTCGGCAGTTGTAACTGCCATATTGTCAGGCACAATATTTAAGACATTAGTATCATTCATTTTTTCAAGTGGTATGCCTAAAGTGACAGTCTTTGAGGTTGGACATTTTATCTAATTATAATCACAATGTGCACTCTGTCATCATTTACCTGTTTGTGTAGAATTTCTGTGACAGAGAGTTTACGCGAAGCATTTTTACATATACGTTGATGTAATGACCCGTTACATAGGTACATACACATTCTTGCAGCCATTTTAACACTAGCCTCCTGCACTCCGAAGCCAACACACCTCCTCACATGTTGCTGCTTCTTAGTTCTGGCTGGATCTCAAATTGTCGAAGCATCATGCCAACTACAGTGATCTTTATGGTCCAGCTGAAAGACAGGTAAGGAATTATAACAAACAGTTGCAATAGATTTTACAAATAACAAACATTTTAAACATTCTCGACTATTGTACTTAGTCTTATGTATGTAAGTTTTCACCACATTACATGACTAAGGGGCCTATTACGATGGCGGTCGGAAAACCTCCCCGACCGCCATGGTAGCAGGAAAAGGCCGCCCGCATGGACCGCGACATCACCGCTGGTCGAATTACGATGACCCGCGCTCGAAATCTGACCGCAGCGGTCGGATCGCGGGCCTTAACATTGCGGCGGTTGCTGCTGCCCGCAGCACCGCCGCGATGTCCAAAGGATCATGTCCTGCATTTCCCTGCACTGCGTGGCAGGCACTGCACAGTGCCCGCCACCTGGTACAGGGAAATGTAGGGGGGACCATGGGTACCCCCCCAGTGCACCCACACCCCCCCAAAACATCGGGGGCCCGCAACGGGCCCCCGGAAGACAATCTCTGCATGCCTTTCCATGGCGGTCTGACCGCTGAGGAAAGGCTGGCTACCGCCGGCATCATAATCGTGCCGGCGGAGCCTGCTCTGCACCGCCACCATTATCCCGGTCCTGCTCCGTCCGCCAGGCAGGAGTGCGGAGGGCAACCGGCGGAAAAGCGGCGGTCGGAATTTCCCACCGCCATCCTAATTTTCCCGGCGGTTTTCTTGGTTGCGATCGGGGGCGGATGTCCACTGCCGGTCCGGCGGGCTCCACCGCCGTCCCGGCGGTGGACATCCGACCGCCATCGTAATAGACCCCTTAATGTCTAAAGAGGATGTTTAAAAAGTATTTGTTCATTGCATGTTTGCATCAATCAATCAATCAATCAAGCATTTGTATAGCGCGCTACTCACCCGGAGGGTCTCAAGGCGCTTGGGGGAGGGGGGTCCGCTACTGTTCGAACAGCCAGGTCTTGAGTTGCTTCCTGAAGGAGAGGTGGTCTTGGGTAAGGCGGAGGTGGATGGGTAGGGAGTTCCACGTCTTGGCAGCCAGGTAGGAGAAGGATCTTCCTCCCGTTGTGGCTCTTCGGATGCGGGGGACGGCGGCGAGGGCGTGGTTGGTCGATCGTAGCTGGCGGGTGGGAGTGTAGAAGGTCAGACGGTCGTTGAGGTATCTGGGGCCTTGGTTGTGGAGAGCTTTGTGTGCGTGGGTGAGGAGTCGGAACGTGATTCTCTTGCTGACGGGGAGCCAGTGCAGGTCTCTCAGGTGTCCGGCGATGTGGCTGTGTCGGGGGATGTCCAGGATGAGTCGAGCTGAGGCGTTCTGGATGCGTTGGAGTCTTTTTGAAGTTTGGCTGTGGTTCCGGCGTAGAGGGAGTTGCCGTAGTCCAGTCGGCTGGTGACGAGGGCCTGGGTGACCGTCTTCCTGGTTTCGGTGGGGATCCACCGGAAGATCTTGCGCAGCATGCGTAGGATGTTGAAGCAAGACGAGGAGACGGCGTTGATTTGTCGGGTCATTGAGAGGGAGGAGTCCAGGATGAAGCCCAGGTTGCGTGCGTGGTCCGTTGGTTTGGGTGCGTTGCCCAGGGCAGGGGGCCACCAGGAGTCGTCCCAGGCGGAGGGTGATGATCCTAGGATGAGGACTTCCGTTTTATCTGAGTTCAGTTTCAGGCGGCTGTTCCTCATCCACTCGGCTACGTCCTTCATCCCTTCATGTAGGTTGGTTCTGGCGGTTGTGGGGTCATTGGTGAGGGAGAGGATCAGCTGGGTGTCGTCGGCGTAGGAGATGATGTTGAGGTTGTGTTGGCGTGCGATGGCTGCGAGGGGGCTCATGTAGACGTTGAAGAGGGTGGGGCTGAGTGATGATCCTTGTGGTACGCCACAGATGACTTCGGTGGCCTCGGAACTGAACGGGGGAGGCGGACTCTCTGGGTTCTTCCGGCGAGGAAGGAGATGATCCACTCCAGTGCCTTCTCTTGGATTCCGCCGTTGTTCAGGCGTTGCACTAGGGTGCGGTGGCAGACTGTGTCGAACGCTGCGGAGAGGTCCAGGAGGATGAGGGCCGCTGTTTCCCCGTTGTCGAGCAGGGCTCGGATGTCGTCGGTAGCTGCGATGAGGGCGGTCTCGGTGCTGTGGTTGGCCCGGAAGCCGGACTGCGAGTGGTCGAGGGATCCATTCGTCTCGAGGAAGGCGGCCAGTTGTCTGTTGATGGTCTTCTCGATGACTTTGGCAGGAAAAGGAAGGAGCGAGATGGGGCGGTAGTTTTTGAGGTCGGTGGGGTCTGCTGACGGTTTCTTCAGTAGGGCGCTGAGTTCGGCGTTCTTCCAGCTCTCTGGGAAGGTGGCGGTGACGAAGGAGGTGTTGATGATGTCCCGGAGGTGGGGTGCGATGACGGCATCGGCCTTGTTGAAGACGTGGTGAGGGCAGGGGTCGGTTGGTGATCCGGAGTGGATGGAGTTCATCGTGCGGATAGTGTCTTCGGTGTTGATAGGGGTCCAGGCTCGGAGGGTGGAGGTGGGGGGCGTTGGAACGGTCGTAGGGTACGTCGGCTGTGTGCTGAAACTGTAGTGTATGTCTGCGATCTTGCTGTGGAAGAACGAGGCGAGCGAGTTGCAGAGGTCTTGCGAGGAGTGATGTCGTTGTTTCCGGCGCTGGGGTTCGAGAGTTCTTTGACGATGATGAAGAGTTCCTTGCTGTTGTGGGCGTTGTTGTCCAGTCGTTCCTTGAATGCGGTTTTCTTGGTGGTGTGGATCAGCTGGTGGTGTTTTCGGGTGGCGTGCTTGAGGGTGGTCATGTTGTCTGCAGTCGGGTCTCTGCGCCATGCTTTCTCGAGGGCCCGGCAGTTCTTCTTGGATATCTTGAGTTCGTCGGTGAACCAGGATGCTTTCTTGTTGCCGGGTCTGACTGGGGGGTCTTCAATGGGGCGAGGTCGTCTGCGCAGTTGGTGATCCATCTTGTGAGGTTGCTGGCGGCTTGGTTGGGGTTCGTTGAGCTGGCGGGAGGGTTCTGGCTCAGGGATGTGGTGAGTTGGTCGGTGGTGATCTTGTTCCAGCTTCTGCGCGGAAGCTGTTGCGGGTGGTGGTGCGTGGTGATCCTGCTGAAGCTGAAGTGGACGCAGCTGTGGTCTGTCCAGTGGAGTCCGGTGGTGTGGCTGAAGGAGATGTCCTTGCTGGAGGAGAAGACGGGGTCAAGCGTGTGGCCGGCGAGGTGTGTGGGGGTGGTCACCAGTTGCTTGAGTCCGAGGTTGGCGAGGTTGTCCAGCAGGGTGGTGGTGTTGCGATCGTTGTTGTTCTCTAGGTGGAAGTTGAGGTCCCCAAGGAGGATGTAGTCAGCCGAGGGGAGGGCGTGCGGGCTGATGAGGTCGGCGATGTCTTCGCTGAATTGTGTGCGTGGTCCTGGGGGTCTGTAGATGAGGGTGCCTCTGAGGGTGGTCTTGGGGTCGGTGTGTATCTGGAAGTGCAGGTGTTCACCGGCTGTGAAGGTGTCGTCGGAGTTGGTCGCGATGCGGATGGTGTTCTTGTGGACGATGGCGATGCCTCCTCCTGTCTGGTTTGCGCGGTCCCTTCGGGTGATCTTGTATCCGTCCGGGATGGCGATGGCGATGTCGGGCGCTGAGGAGGCGTTCATCCACGTTTCGGTGAGGAAAGCGACGTCTGGTGATGTGGAGTCGAGCAGGTTCCAAAGTTCCACGGCGTGTCTGTGGACGGAGCGGGTGTTGAGCAGGAAGCACTTCAGGTGGTTGCTGCTGGTGCTCGGCTTGGCGGGTGTGGTGCAGGTCCGGAGGCAGGAGAACTTGCAGGATTGGCAGGCGAAGGGTCCGTGGGTGCGTCCTTGGGTGGCACGGTGGCAGCCGGGGATGCGGCCGGTGTTGAGTGCGTTGAGGGTGGCGGTGCCATAAGTCCGGTGGGTGGGTTGGCTGCTGCGGGGGCCAGGGGGTTTGGCGCTGGGCGCGGTCCAGGCGCGGACGGGCGCAGACGGGCTTGCCTTAGGCGCGCATTCGGCGCGCCAGCGGCGCGGCCGCGCAGCGGCCGCCATTTATGGGGAGGTGGGAGGGAGGAGCAGCTGGGAGGCGGGAGGCAGGGGCAGCGAATGGGCAGTCAGGGGGGCGGGCCGCAGGGGACGCAGCGGCGGGAGTGGCGAGAGGCAGCGAGGGGTACAGAAGGAAAAGTGGAGAGAAAGCGGACACAAATGCGGGCACAATTCAAAATGGGGCAGCGAGGGGTACAGAAGGAAAAGTGGAGAGAAAGCGGACACAAATGCGGGCACAATTCAAAATGGGGCAGCGAGGGGTACAGAAGGAAAAGTGGAGAGAAAGCGGACACAAATACGGGCACAATTCAAAAATGGGGCAGCGAGGGTACAGAAGGAAAAGTGGAGAGAAAGCGGACACAAATGCGGGCACAATTCAAAATGGGGCAGCGAGGGGTACAGAAGGAAAAGTGGAGAGAAAGCGGACACAAATACGGGCACAATTCAAAAATGGGGCAGCGAGGGGTACAGAAGGAAAAGTGGAGAGAAAGCGGACACAAATACGGGCACAATTCAAAATGGGGCAGCGAGGGGTACAGAAGGAAAAGTGGAGAGAAAGCGGACACAAATACGGGCACAATTCAAAATGGGGCAGCGAGGGGTACAGAAGGAAAAGTGGAGAGAAAGCGGACACAAATACGGGCACAATTCAAAAATGGGGCAGCGAGGGGTACAGAAGGAAAAGTGGAGAGAAAGCGGACACAGATACGGGCACAATTCAAAATGGGGCAGCGAGGGGTACAGAAGGAAAAGTGGAGAGAAAGCGGACACAAATGCGGGCACAATTCAAAATGGGGCAGCGAGGGGTACAGAAGGAAAAGTGGAGAAAGCGGACACAAATACGGGCACAATTCAAAAATGGGGCAGCGAGGGGTACAGAAGGAAAAGTGGAGAGAAAGCGGACACAAATACGGGCACAATTCAAAATGGGGCAGCGAGGGGTACAGAAGGAAAAGTGGAGAGAAAGCGGACACAAATACGGGCACAATTCAAAAATGGGGCAGCGAGGGGTACAGAAGGAAAAGTGGAGAGAAGCGGACACAAATACGGGCACAATTCAAAATGGGGCAGCGAGGGGTACAGAAGGAAAAGGGGAGAGAAAGCGGACACAAATACGGGCACAGTTCAAATGGGGGCAGCGGGGGCACAAAAGGGAAAAGGGGAGACAAGCAAGCAATACGGGCACCGAGGCCACAAACGGAAGGGCGATCTTACCAGCAGCAGCAGCGGGCGGCCAGCACAGGCGGATCTGTGTGGTGGGGAGCGACCTACCTGGCAAGGTCAAGGGTCGCTCACCTCACCGCGCAGCGGCCCGCCATTTATGGGGAGGTGGGAGGGAGGAGCAGCTGGGAGGCGGGAGGCAGGGGCAGCGAATGGGCAGTCAGGGGCGGGGCCGCAGGGGCGCAGCGGCGGGAGTGGCGAGAGGCAGCGAGGGGTACAGAAGGAAAAGTGGAGAGAAAGCGGACACAAATGCGGGCACAATTCAAAATGGGGCAGCGAGGGGTACAGAAGGAAAAGTGGAGAGAAAGCGGACACAAATGCGGGCACAATTCAAAATGGGGCAGCGAGGGGTACAGAAGGAAAAGTGGAGAGAAAGCGGACACAAATACGGGCACAATTCAAAAATGGGGCAGCGAGGGGTACAGAAGGAAAAGTGGAGAGAAAGCGGACACAAATGCGGGCACAATTCAAAATGGGGCAGCGAGGGGTACAGAAGGAAAAGTGGAGAGAAAGCGGACACAAATATGGGCACAATTCAAAAATGGGGCAGCGAGGGGTACAAAAGGAAAAGTGGAGAGAAAGCGGACACAAATACGGGCACAATTCAAAATGGGGCAGCGAGGGGTACAGAAGGAAAAGTGGAGAGAAAGCGGACACAAATACGGGCACAATTCAAAATGGGGCAGCGAGGGGTACAGAAGGAAAAGTGGAGAGAAAGCGGACACAAATACGGGCACAATTCAAAATGGGGCAGCGAGGGTACAGAAAGAAAAGGGGAGAGAAAGCGGACACAAATACGGGCACAGTTCAAATGGGGGCAGCGGGGGCACAAAAGGGAAAAGGGGAGACAAGCAAGCAATACGGGCACCGAGGCCACAAACGGAAGGGCGATCTTACCAGCAGCAGCAGCGGGCGGCCAGCACAGGCGGATCTGTGTGGTGGGGGAGCGACCTACCTGGCAAGGTCAAGGGTCGCTGCATGTGTTACATATTTAAACGATATGTTAGCATGACTCATTTTTTATAAGATTTATTGCAATTTAAATTAATATTTTTATTAACTTGAGACAAATTATTAGGTTTAAGCATGTTTAGCTAACCTTTTTTTATACTTCTATATATTTAGACACAGTTATCTGAAAGATTCGCCAACAAATGTTTCATTTAAAAAAAGTCTCTTATTTGGCCCAAATTTATACTGACACCAAATAAATATCATTACATCATTATGTGCTTTTTGAATGTGCATCAAAAGATTAAGGATTTTTTTTACCTATTAGAAAAAATTGGTCCATATTTTTCATAATAAAGGCATTTATTTTACACTTTTATAAATGTAGTTTTTTTATATTTGAAAAAAATTCTGAAGTATTTTTTTTTAAACATATTTGATGTAATTTAACAAACATTTCTTCAGTTTTGTTGTTAATATTGCGGTAGTTTCCTTCTATTCCGGAAAAGAAAAGAAAAGTAAACAGGACCACGAGAGCGCACATGCTAACAATGGGGAGTCATTGTGGGACAAATGAAATTTCCCAAAGCCATAAAAAAAGGCTGCAGTCCTTCCATTGATAAAAAAAATCTAATTTAAATCCAAAAGATGTGAACAACTTCCGTCCTATATCCAGACTCCCTTTCCCAACCAAGATAGCCAAGAAAGCTATGAACACTCAATTGTCTTCATACATTGAAACTAATACTCATATCAATAGGACTCAGTTTAGATTTAGAAGTGGCCACAGTACGGAAACTGCACTTATTGTGGCCACAGAGGAAATCAGATAATCTTTAGATAAGGGCGGGAGAGCAGCCCTTATCTTACTTCACCTGTCTGCAGCCTTCGACATGGTCAATCATACTCGCTGGATTGACCATCTGTGAAGCATCAGGGTTAAAGATATAGCCCTTGCACTTCTTCACTCATTTCTTACTAATAGGACTCAATCAGTAACTCACAAGGGATTCACATCAGAGTCTTTTGTTCTGCTATGTGGGGTTCCTCAGGGCTCATAATTGAGCCTGACCCATTTTAACATGTACGTCTCCCCCCAGCCAACCTCATAAAATTCTTCAGGTTCTCATTGGTGACATACGCAGACGACACTCAGATCATTGTGTCAGTCACCAATTAAATCCAAAACACAGCTGAGACATTTTGCAAATGCATGGTAGCAGTCAGTAACTGGATGAATAACAACTGTCTAAAGTTAAATTCAACCAAGACAGAAGTCATTCTTTTCAGAAATAATGTTTCTTTCTGGTCTCCTGCTTGGTTGCCTTATGATCTTGGGACTTTGCCCATACCTGTAAAAAAGGTGAAAAATCTAGGTATCCTCATAGATGACAAGCTTACCTATAAAGAGCACATTAATTCTCTTGTCTCTTCCTCTTTTTACATTCAAAGAATAATAAAGAAAATTGCATACCTGATTCTCTTTGACTTCTTAAAGACCGTGGTTACTGCCCCAGTTCTGGCAGGACTAGACTATATCAATGATCTTTTCCAAAACTTACAAATGAGATCACTCCAGACAATGCAGAACACTGCAGAATGGATGATTTTTAACATTCCCAGATTTGAATCGGCATCCCAGGCCATAAGTAAACAACATTGCCTGTCTATTGAGCGGTGCATTGCCTTAAAGGCTCTCTGCTTAGCGTATGAGGCATTTCATGGAATTGGCCCCGACTACCTGAAGAGTAACCTTAAATGATACTCTCCAGGCAGATCTCTACATTCTAGCCACTCCAGCTATCTGGTGGTCCTTCCCCACAAGCGTATTGTTATATTCCATATAGGTACCATAATATAGGCCCAGGTAACTTCATAACCCTTCACCTATATTCTTCCCTACATTGCACTTATAACAGTTTACAGGGACTGACCTTTTACCTAGATACGACACTGCATTCAGAACGCGGGTTTTCCCTAGTTCGAAATCTCATACATTATGCATAAGGATTCTCGGAAGCACAACAGGACTACCATCTCCTGTATAATATCCATGTATAAAGTTCATGCCCGACGTCATCCTTAGTCCGACACAGTAATACAGCGAGGTAGGACCCCAGGGGAGACCATGGGTATATATACATCACATCTTGCTAAGATAGACAGAGGAGATCAGGACTTCCCGGCAGACACACTGACCAGAGATGCTGAGGTTCCTGCATGCAGACACTCCAGCTCGCAGTGGTCTAACATCCCTCGCGGGGTGTCCAACTCGAGACCAAGACGGGGTCCCACAGTCTCTCACTTCAGGTAATGGGGTTGACTTTATCCTAGAGGGATTCTTGGCTTAATACCTACACACATGCTAGGTACACTTAGGTACATCTAGTTAGGGAAACATCGTAGGAGTACGCATCTTTTTATATCATGTATTTTATGTACTTGTATGTATTCATGATTACTGCAAGATGGTAGAGCTTTACCATCCGTTTACTTTTATAGTGCTTCTGATCTTATATATCTGCTATTGTCTAACGGTTGTTGCAGCTCATCTATTTTACACCACAATAACAACTGTTCAATAAATACATTTTGAAAACGCCCAGCCTGTTTATTCTGTGTACCTCTCTAAGACAAACTAAGTAAGCACGAGTTACTGAGCGAAAAGTAGTATATTGTTTCCACGGTCCTGAGGGATCAGGGTTGTCATGTTCGATGGTTGCCAAGAACTATTCTCTCCTTGGTAAGAGGAGAATTTAGTGGTACTGTGAGCTAGCTGGTACAAAAGGCAACATACCCGGTGAGAGTGTTCAGAATCAGTCCGACACCAATCCTACAGTGTATGCTGTCCGAACGCGCAGATCCTGTATAGGTTTTATAGGAACTACACGACATGGCACCCAACATTGGTTGGGTACTTATTTAACAGTAGAATCTGACTGGTCAGTCATGCTAGTCTCAGAGACCCCTACTCACAACTCCCCAGAGACGTCTGGAGTGGGTGGGCACAAACTCCGCCACAGCTGAGTTGGCAAAATTCCTATTTGTTGGCTGTTGGTTAATCAAGCTTGAAGGACACTTTGTTCCTAAATTGTGCAAAACACCTTATCTTAGTTCCCTTGAACAGCTCTTCTTCTCTAAAAACAATGACTGAAGAAATAATAGAGTTGTGCAAGAACTGCATCTCTCAGCAGACGAAGAAGATGCAGATGCAATTTCCATTGCGGAAAATGTTAGGAATGCTGTTACCATAAAACTAGGTCACACGGTCTAACATCCAGGGGTGGACCAGTAGCTTTCGTGATTGAGGCACACAAATCATTTAAAACAGAGGTATTCTATTCATGGGTTACATCCCAGTTGCAAATGCAAGAACAAAAACATTTCACTTCTACACAGAAAGTGGAATACCGGAAGAATATTGTCCCTATGTGGACATTGAAGTTCCACTAACTTACCAGGAACATTTATACTGGTTTAAAGGCACCCTCCCCCATACAAGAAATAAAGTAAGACTCGGTCCACTCGGAAGAGAAGGAGCGACATGGCCAGTATTAGCAGCCTACACACCACATCCTGACATTAAAACAATGCCAGGAGGAGACTTACTTATACTTCACAAAGAACTGATAAAACTTTACAGAAACATGACACAGTTCGTCATGAGGACACTTATGGTCCAGCCAGCAACGGCTACAACAAACACAAATACAGGTCAAAATACAGCAACTAAAATCACACCACAAACTTTACACGCAGTAATGGGTAAAATGCCCGCAAAATGTGGACAAATGCCATTCTGGGTAGCTCAAAAAATAACACAGCTAGAAGCAGTATTCTCGAATACTAGTCCGTATGAAAAACACAGAATGCTGACAATCTGCTTGCCCATGGGGATAACACCACTGATAGAGGATTGTACCTCTTGGGGTACAGTTTTTGCTGCCACATACACCAGAACACATGGTAACCTGTCATTAGCAGTAATACCGGATGTATTAAGACAAATACAAAATGAGTACGGAGCAGAACCGACTCTGAACTTAGGGATGAAATTACTAGGTAATTATACCCAGGTATCAGCCATAATATTAGCAAATATTAAAGGGGAAGCAGCATCAGTGGCAATCCGTCAACTCCTAAGGGAATTCAGTCCTTTACAACAGGAACATGAATTACCAAAAATAATTGAGACTGCGTATGCAGAATTGGGCAGAGACAGTTTGGGTGGGCAAACATTAAAATCCCAACTGATGGGTAGTCCCGAGAAGGACACTGGTAAGCAGACACCTGCTTCTTCGAAAAAGAAGCTGGGAAAATAACAAAATACAGAAAAATAAAGAAAACAGATCTCAATCCAGAGGTAGATGTCCTCCGCAGGAGTCCTCCGAAAGGAGGTATAACCTTAGGAATAGGGACAATATTAGGAAACTTGACAGGTACCAGGATACTGATACACGTTCCTCTCGTTCCTTTCAGGGTTCGACGAAAAACTCTGAGAGGGAAAGACGGTCGGACAGACAAGAGCGTACAAAGTCCAGAGACAAGCAACACGCTCAAGACTATACTTCTAAAAAAGAAGATAAAGCCAAACCACAACCTCAGTTCAAAAAGAAGAAGGTTGCAGGTCTGAAGATCAGACATGCCCAGAATTCTGAGGACTCAACTACTGAACAGGGAATGGGCTCTGACGATGCTAGACAGTGCGGCAGAAGTAACAATAGCTCACCAGAACCTGATGGAATTTCTGGTGACAGCGGACTTGAATGATTATATCACGGTGGAAACACCTGATACTAGGGTAAGTGGCCCACATAAGTTATATGAAATAACACTCCAAATGGAGGGGGACAAACCCAGGAAAGTTAGAGGTCTCTTTTCAATCAATCAATCAATCAATCAATCAGGGGTTTGTTGAAGCGTGACTACTCACCCGTAAGGGTCTCAAGGCGCTAGGGGTGGGGGGGTGCAGGTTCCATTCCATCAAGGAGGGGGTCTGTCGAAGAGCCAGGTCTTGAGGTTTCTTGCGAAGATGGGGAGCGATGTTGTCTGTCTGAGGTGGAGCGGAAGGGCGTTCCATGCCTTGGCCACGAGGAAGGAGAAGGAGCGGCCTCCCGATCTGGTCTTTCTGGTGCGGGGGACCACGGCATAGGAGAGCTGGGCTGATCGTAGGGTCCTTTGGCGTGCATGGAATTTGAGTCTGCTGTTCAGGTATGCTGGTCCAGTGCCGTGGAGGGCCTTGTGTGTGTGGGTGAGTATCTTGAAAGTGATTCTCGCCTCGACGGGGAGCCAGTGGAGTATGCGCAGGTACTGGGAGATGTGGCAGTGTTTTGGCAGGTTGAGGACTAGTCTTGTGGCGGCGTTCTGGATGTTCTGTAGCTTGCGGGTGAGGTTTTTGTTTACTCCGGCGTAGAGTGCGTTGCCATAGTCGAGTCTGCTGGTGACCAGGGCGTGAGTGACGGTCTTTCGGTGTTCGAGGGGGATCCATTTGAAGGTCTTACGAAGGAGGCGGAGGGTGTGGAAGCAGGAAGACGAGACGGAGTTGATTTGGCAATCCATTTTGAGCTCGGAGTCCAGGATGATACCCAGGTTGCGTGCGTGGTCTGTGGGGATTGGCGGGTTTCTGAGGGCGGGGGGCCACCAGGTGTTGCTCCAGGTGTCGGTGTTTGGGCTCATGATGAGTACTTCTGTTTTGTTGGTGTTTAGTTGTAGGCAGCTGTTTTTCATCCATTTGGCGACGGCTTCCATGCCTTCTCAAAAGTTGTGTCTGGCGGTGTTGGGCTCGTTGGATAGGGAGAGGATGAGTTGGGTGTCGTCTGCGTATGACACGATGTTGAGTCCGTAGGTTCTGACGATGGGGCGAGTGGAGCCATGTAGACGTTGAAAAGTGTCGGGCTGAGAGAGGAGCCCTGGGGGACTCCACAGGTGGTAGGTGTAGGGTCTGAGAGGAAAGGGGGGAGTCTGACCCGCTGCATCCTGCGGGAGAGGAAGGAGCGGATCCAGTCGAGGGCCTTGTCCTGGATTCCTGCGTTGTAGAGTCTGCGTATTAGGGTGCGGTGGGAGACTGTGTCGAATGCCGCTGAGAGGTCGAGGAGGATGAGGGCTACTGTCTCTCCTTTGTCCAGTAGGGTGCGGATGTCGTCTTTTGTGGTGAGGAGGGGGGTTTCCGTGCTATGGTTTTTTCTGAAGCCGGACTGGGAGGAGTTGAGGATGTTGTGTTCTTCAATGAATGTGGCGAGTTGGCTGTTGATGGCTTTCTCGATGACTTTCGCTGGGAACGGGAGCAGGGAGATCGGTCTGTAGTTTTTGAGGTCGGTGGGGTCCGTCGAGGGTTTCTTCAGGAGGGGGTTGACCTCGGCGTGTTTCCAGTCGTCGGGGAACGAGGCGGTCGCCAGGGAGCGGTTGATGGTTTGGCGGAGCATGGGTGCGATGGTGTCGGCGGCTCTGTTGAAGATGTGGTGGGGGCAGCGGTCTGTGGGTCCCCTGAGTGGATTGACTTCATTGTCTTCAGTGTGTCTTCGGTGGTGAGGGCTGTCCAGTTGTCTATCGCTGGTTTCCCCTGAGTGGATTGACTTCATTGTCTTCAGTGTGTCTTCGGTGGTGAGGGCTGTCCAGTTGTCTATCGCTGGTTTCCGGGCATTGGGGGTGGTTGGTGAGGGTTCAGTGTGTTGGTTGTCTTCGTCGAAGTTGTCGTAGATGCTCTTGATTTTGTGGTGGAAAAAGGTGCTCAGTTTGTCGCAGAGGTCTTGTGAGGGAGGGATGTCGGTAGACTCGCTGGTGGGTTGGGCGAACTCCTTGATGATGCTGAAGAGTTCCTTGTTGTTGTGCACGTGGGTGGAGATTCTGTCTTCAATCGCTTTTTTCCTCGTTTCTCTGATGAGTTGATGGTGGGCGTTGGTGGCGGCTCTGAAGTTGTGGGCTTCTGTGGATTTGGTGTTCCTCCAGGCCTTTTCGAGGAGGCGGTAAGTGCGTCTGGACTCTCGAAGTTCGGTGGTAAACCATCTGGCTTTCTTGGCGCGGGTATTGTTGTTTTTCTTGTGGGGGGCTAGGGTGTTGGCGCTGTCTGAGATCCATCTATGCAGGGTTCGGGCTGTGGTGTTGGGGTCGTCATTTTCCGCGATGGTAGGGGTGGAATTGTTGAGTGAGGAGGTGAGCTGGTCGTCGGAGTTTTTGGTCCAGTTTCTTCATGGGAGCAGGTGCTGGTGTCTGTGGATGGTGGGTGTTCTGAAGGTGAAGTAGACGCAGCAATGGTCGGTCCATGGGAGTTCGGTGGTGTGGCTGAAGGTGATGGAGTTTCCTGTAGTGAAGAGGGGGTTGAGGGTGTGTCCTGCTGAGTGCGTGGGCTCGGTCACGATCTGGCGTAGTCCAATGTTGTGGAGGTTGTCCAGGAGGGATGTGGTGTTGGGGTCCAGTTGGTTGTCGAGGTGGAAGTTGAGGTCTCCCAGCAGGGTGTAGTTGGTGGATGCGATAGCCTGCGGGGAGATGATGTCCGTGATGGAGTTGGCGAAAGGTCCGCGGGGTCCAGGGGGTCGGTAGATGAGGGTTCCATGGAGGGTGGCAGTGGGGCTGGCCAGTATCTTGAAGTGAAGGTGTTCCATCAGTTCTGTGGGCTCGTCGGGGAGTGTGCTCAGGCGGAGGCTGGATTTGTGGACGATGGCGCTTCCTCCTCCCGGGCAGGTGGGGCGGTCCTTCCTGGAGATCTTGTATCCTTGGGGGATGGCGATGTCCGGTCCCGAGGTGGTGTTGGTCCAGGTTTCGATGAAGAACGCTACGTCCAGGGTGGTGCTGTCGAGGAGGTCCCAGATTTCGGTGGCGTGTTTGTGGAGGGATCGGACGTTGAGGAGGATGCATTGCAGGGTCTTTGGTTCGGTTGTGTTCTTGCGGGCAGGTTGTGCTGGGTCCGTGTTCTTGGCGGTGCTGCAGGAGTGCCGGCAGCGGTGACAACTGAAGGGTCCGTGGGTGTCGGCTGGTGATGCTAGCTTGCAGTTGTTGTTGCGGCCTGGGTTGAGTGTGTGAAGTGCCGCTGGGTTGTAGTGATGGCGGGCAGAGGTCCAGGGTTCCTGACGCTGGTCGCGGCCGGATCGCGGACGGGTCACGGACGGGCGTAGACGGGCTTGCCTTTGGCGCACCAGCGGCGCGGCCGCACAGCGGCCGCCATTAAGTAGGGGTCGGGGAGGGCTGGACAGCTGGGAGGCGGGAGCGGGGAGGGGAGCTGGATTGGGCCGTTCGCGCTCTGGGGGAGGGGCCGCGGGGGCAGCAGCGGCGGGGAAATAAGGGATAAAGGAGATAAAGGAAAGGGGGAAAATAAGCAGAAATAAGGCACAAAAGAGCAGAGATGCAGAAAAGTGCAGAAAGGTGAAAAATAGAAGAGGGCAGAAAAACGAGTGAAAACGAGTGAAAGAGCAGAGCGAGAGGAAGGAGACAGAGGTCCACTAGACCACCAGGGATGAGGTGCAGGGAAACCTGTGGGTGGAGGAGGGCCTCGATCACCAACACTCGAGAGTGCAGGGAAAGGAGCAGGCCTCACTTAATGGTGGAGCTGCGAGGGTGGGAGAGCAATTTCACTGACAATGAGTCAGTGGTCTTGCTCGCCTGTCCCCGCAGCGGCCGCCATTAAGTAGGGGTCAGGGAGGGCTGGACAGCTGGGAGGCGGGAGCGGGGAGGGGAGCTAGATTGGGCCGGTCGCGCTGGGGGGGAGCGGCCGCGGGGGCAGCAGCGGCGGGGAAATAAGAGATAAAGGAGATAAAGGAAAGGGGGAAAATAAGCAGAAATAAGGCACAAAAGAGCAGAGATGCAGAAAAGTGCAGAAAGGTGAAAAATAGAAGAGGGCAGAAAAACGAGTGAAAACGAATGAAAGAGCAGAGCGAGAGGAAGGAGACAGAGGTCCGCTGGACCACCAGGGATGAGGCGCAGGGAAACCTGCGGGTGGAGGAGGGCCTCGATCACCAACACTCGAGAGTGCAGGGGCAGGCACAGGCCTCACTTAATGGTGGAGCTGCGAGGGTGGGAGAGCAATTTCACTGACAATGAGTCAGTGGTCTTGTGGACCTGACGTTTGGTTATGACATTTTATTAGCTGAACAAGATTGGCCGGCAGCTTTCGTCATGGACTGCCCTAGGGGAGAAACAGTAATCTTACCAGCCTTTTCCGACCCTGTTACCAAATATCTAAAATATACATATGCACGGGAGTGGGCGGTAGCCCTTGCCCAGGCATTATATAAAAACCATGTTGGGTGGGATGAGGATTCAACCCACCACATAATTCCATTAAAAAATACTCCGACTCCACAGAGGCAGTATCCAATAATGCAAGAAGCTAAAAAACAGGTCAGGGAGAACCTAGATCAACTTGAATACCAAGGGGTGATTGAAACTTGCACCTCTCAAATGAATAATCCTTTGCTTCCCGTAATGAAACCTGACAACTCATATCGTCTAGTTTTAGATTACAGACATTTAAACACTTGCACAAAGATATTTGCAGTACAAAATGCGCACAGTGCCGCACTAATGAATAACATTGTGCGTAAAAAATATAAAACGACACTAGACATCTCAAATGGATTTTTTTGCCACAATATAGTGCCTGAAAGCAGGTATTTAACCGCATTTTCCGTGTTAGGTTCCCAGCGTCAATTTTGTAGACTCCCCCAGGGGTATAAGAACAGCCCGGGGTTATTTTCGGCCAGAGTAACCGAATTACTTCAAAATCTGGATGAAGAGGCATTGTCCTACGTGGATGATATTTATCTTACAGATGATGACCTGGAGGAACACTTGAACAGAGTAAATACCATAATATTGGGATTTGCATCTGAGGGCTACAAATTTAATGTTAAGAAATCAAAGATAGCCCACCTCAAGGTCCTTTTTCAAGGATATGATCTTTCAAGTGAAGGGAAAAGCTTAGCAGCTAACTTTTTGGAAAAGTGTGCACTGCTACAACCTCCAAAATCATTAAAAAAATTACAGTCAATACTGGGATTCCTGAACTTTGGCAGAACATACATTTTGGATTACGCAGAAAGAGTTAAACCTTTCTACGATTTAATAAAACATGACTTTCAGTTAGACAATGGACACAGGAACACACAGATATCCTTCGTTCCCTACAAGCTGATATGATAGCTTCAAAACACTTACAGACACGCATAAATGTACGCAACTTAGTGATCCGTATAGTTGCGGGTCAATCAGGATACATATAATGAAGGTGAAGCAGTACCAATAGCGTACAAATCACATTTGTACACAAATGCTGAGATGCGCTTTGCATCAACAGAAAAGATTCTTAAAGCAGTACAGACTGCTGTAGTGAGAGAAAGAGCACTGGCTCAGGAAAAGTGAATAATTGTCGTAACCCCAGTACCGGCCTTAGAGGCGGCTACAAAGGCAAGCGTTCCAAACGCAAAAGCCTTACATCCGAGATGGATACAATGAGCTAATTCTTTTACTGCAACAGATGTAGAATACAGGTACGACCCAAGTCTAAAAACACAAGCATTCCTGCAATACGAACAAGAATATCCTCTCCCTAATGAAATATTGCTTCTAGATCAGTATGAATATATAATATACACTGACGGATCTACTCAGCCGGCCATTGGGAGTAAACAGCAATACAGCGCTGCATGCGCAATCGTTAAAGGTCGTATGCAGGATGGAAAGTTTCATCTGAGTTGTACAAAAACCCAGTCTCTAGGAGACTGCACAGCACAGCTGGCAGAATTAAAAGCTCTGTTACTGGCACTGATAAATACGGATCGAGAATTCCCCACACTAATCGTGTGTGATTCCTTTTACTGTGTACAGTCATACAATGAATACTTACACCACTGCGGACAAAATGGGTTCAAAGATGCAAAAGGTGGCACAATAAAGCACAAAAAGCTATGGAAACAGGTAGTTGAGTTGAAAAACAAACTACCAAGGGCTCATGTGATACACACACAGAGTCATCAACGTGATGGCGTTCACGTTGAAGGGAATTCATTGGCTGATGAAGCCGCAAAGGGGGCTGTACGCAAAGCTTCCGAAGCTGCAGTCACTCGTTCAAAAACGAGAATAGACGGTGAGATTATGGTTGCAATTATTGCTACACGCAATAAAACGGCACTACTAAAAAGATTTCCACTCAAGTACTCCTACAAGTTAGATGCAAATAATGTTCCATTTGCTCAGATTCCTGGAGTGGGGGATAGAGTAATACCGAATATGGATCTCAGGTTAGGTTTAATTCTAGCAGCACACGAGGGTATAGGTTCTGCACATGCAGGGGTTACGGTGACTGTTTCCTTACTGAAACACTGCTACTGGTGGCCAGGATTAACAAAGCAGACTAAGTACTATGTCTTGAAATGCGACATCTGTCAGCAGATGAAAGGCTCCACCGTAACACGTCCAGCACAGACACCATTGCAAATATCAGACAAACCACTCGCGTGGGTTTATTTGGAGCACTGCGGCCCCTTACAAACAGATGGGGCTTACAGGTATATCATGGTTGCAGTGGATTCCTGCTCTAGATTCTTATGGGTGTGGCCCCAGCGCTCGGCTGATGCTCGAACTGTTATAAAAGATTTGCGGGTCTTTATAACGACATATGCAATTGGCACATTACATTCTGACCGTGGCCCCGCGTTTAGCTCTAGGGCTTACAAGGAAGCCATGGGAGGTTTGGGTGTAGCATTGCGGTTCTCCTATCCATACCATCCCGAGGTAAATTTGGTAGTGGAAAGGAAAAACCGGGACTTAAAGCAGTCTTTAACAGCTAGAGTATTAGGCTTGGGTGAGAGTTGGGTAAAACATTTGTATTGAGTGCAACGAGCATTGAATAACATGCCAAGAGGTTCTCTAGGGGGTGTCACTCCTTATGAGGTCCTATTTGGGGTGAGAATGTGGGTACCTGATCTTGATTGTGAAGGCACAGTGGCGGATGATAAACATTTTGACATCCATAAACGTTTGGCTGTTTTACAGGATCTGAATGAATCCAGGGCACTACAAAGCAATGTCCAGGTAAAGCGGACCACCACTGGGGAAGTCAAGTCAGTTACGGCAAGACCTGTCTGGGTCCCTAAAGTTGGGGATCTGGTCAGAGAGAAAATTGCGGACAAAAAGAATTTGGGCCATCATACAGAAAGCCTGTACCTGTCCTGGCCGTTGAAGGAACAAGAACTGTACTTTTGCCGCCTCTTGCCGGAAAAAAGGAGAAAATATTTGTCTCAATCGACTTAATCAAACCACACTATGTGGCCGATACTGAATAGTAGGCCTCGTGGACTCCTGAGTAGCCAACGTCCTCCTCTCACTACCATACAAGAAGTTCAAACAGAAAGACTCGTCACATTTGAAGAGTACCCTGCACGGAATGATGGACTATGCATTAATGCCATGGAACTCGTTCCTCTCGAAACTGAAGTTATTAATCAGAATCAAAATCAAAATGAAAGACAAATTTCAACTCGACCAAACACAGATATCTACATCAACAAGCCTCAACAAGAGCAAGCTTCAGTATTCACAAGACCTGTGGAAATACCAAAAATAGATAGAGCTGCATCTGGCTATTTCATCGACTTTGATACCTTTTCATTGGATCCAAGTGAACCTGAAACAATGCCAGCCCAAAGAACAAGCAACCAGCAAATTAAAGACTTTCTGAACTTTGTTAGAAAAACTTACCTGGTATCGCCTTGGGTAGAACTCTGGATAATTACCGGGATACTTTTCTTTCTTTTCTGGATAGGCTTAGTAGTTGTTTTTAGCATGCTTATAAATGGAACTTTCCTTCGGCAAAGCTCTGCAGCACAAAAAGTGAATCTGATTCTGAAACCTCACCTATCCTCACATCGTGAACAAAGATACTTGTCATCAGTGAACATTACAGCAGTTCCTATACCTGATGGTATAGTATGGGACAAGGTTGATTACGATATATATGGTCCGACCAAACTTTTAAAAATTCCACATTTATTTAAAATATTATTGAGTGATATCATTACCGCAAGTACATTTTCCGATGATTGGGATTATGAAACTGTAAATAATATGCTGCCTGATTTAGAAAAATCTGCTGCCTTTTCTACTAGTGAAATGTTGGAAGACGCATCAGATTTCGAAACAATGTATTGCTATCAACATTATGGTCATCATTTTCTGCATAAATCTGCTAAATCCCAGAGATGTTTTTACCTACACCAATGGGAACATTGCCCTACACCACCGAAAAGCAGTTCAAAAACATTTGCACAGAAATTTCCATATTTTTCAGGGTTTAACATGTCAGACCCAGCCTCATATTATTATAAGGTTGCACCAACACCAGCGTAGAAAAATATGTTGACAAACAGCAAACAGATTTATTCTGCTTCTTTTATTGCCCAGTTGTCTGAACAAGGTTTCGACTTATGGAAAGACACTATAGACTTAAATATATTCGAACAGGATTTGTCCATATTACAACACGGGCAATTGCGTTCTATTATATTGTTAAGCTGGATGCTGCAATCTCTGCGTGCAGGCTATGTGCCTTGGCGTTTCATCAACAGTACATCTCTGTTTTCCTCATATAACCTAACAGACAAACAGATAGAGATGGCACAAAGGGGTGCAAAATATACAATGCTGCGTATAGAAAAACTGGATAGATTAGCCGTTACAGTGGCAGAATCACCGTCCACAGAATGGTTAATCCATGGCCACATAACTCTACCGGTCACTACTTTTCAATTTCAATATTGCCTTGAACAAAAGCAGGTAGGCAGATATGGGTAGGGAATTCATCAAGGAATCTTGGGAATTACCGTACAGATTTCAATGCCGGAGTGGGGATAGAGAAGTGTTTTTAAGCGGTACGAACTGTGAGAACAGTTTAAGTGGATCACTCATATGTCAGGATATAATGCTGCATGGGGCAGGTAACGGTTCAGTGGCTAATTTGTCCTGTCACTTGAGGAGTACCGTGCCGTGATCACTCCAGTGTTCAGGCTACTTTCGAATGGGAGTTACTTGATGCTGAATGGGTAAGGTTGCTGTGGGATGCTTCCGGGCATTGCATAGCTGGTATCTGTGAACTCCAGGGTTACTTGCTGTATGCAAGTATTGTTTCCACCAACACATACAGTCAGGGAGGCGCCGTTATGGCCTTCGCTAAATGTTTCATTAATACGGTTTGATGCTTTGAGCAGAATGAAAGCCATGCTTTTACAGAAGTCTGTGCCCTTATCCTCCGCTCGAGAGACTTTTGATCTCCAGATCGCAAGGTCTTCAGCAGAGATACATGCGCTCATACGTACGAATTGCCCCTTCCATTTCGCAGAAATGGTAAATTGTATCTTTACCATGTCTGATACGACAGGCATTGTCCACCTATTTAAGACCATAGGTTCTGGACTATTAAGCACCTTTCAGACAGTCCTCGGAGTTATACCAAACTTTATACACTCCGTATTTGGAAGCATTTTTGGAGGACTTCCGCTGATCCTGTTTTTAATAGCAGGTATCCTGATCGTAATTTTTCTGCTACGCAATGGACGGCCCAGTCACCAAGGAGATGGAAACAGTACTCCTGGAGCGAAAATACCGTGATCGCATTGTACAACATCAGGGCACACCTCGCCTGAGAGAACTTAGTGCATCTTGGTTCTTGTCATTTAGACCAGTCTGGATGGATTGCATATTACCTGTCCTCCGTTGCCAGTTTTGCAAGAGAAGAATGCGTGTTGGATCTCTGTCTGACACTCCCATCATGTGCGCAACCGGACGTTGATGCTTTACTGGACCCAATAACGGCCCATGTTTCCTAGCGTATTCTAATGTTGATGGCGG
Source organism: Calotriton arnoldi (assembly GCA_963921515.1). Lineage (NCBI taxonomy): Eukaryota > Metazoa > Chordata > Amphibia > Caudata > Salamandridae > Calotriton > Calotriton arnoldi. The sequence continues at coordinate 1,306,813 of CAWUFW010003869.1, read as the reverse complement.
CATTCCTAGAGCCTCCACAGGTAGTCACGGCTCCTGATGGTATGGACACCGGCTCCTCCTCTGACACCCAGGCCTTGGACGGCGCAGAGGCTGCCCCAGCGTCGGCTGTGGACAGCACGGAAAATCATCTGTGCTCAATTGACATAATCTGCTATGTGTTACAGGGACCGTTGTCTGCGGAAGCAGGCAACGATAATGTTGCGTCTACCAGCCAGGACACATAAACATTTGACTCATTTGGCCCGTCATGTGCTGGGAGAAATTTGACTTTTAGAAAAACAAAATGAAAATTTGAACTCCATAACAAAATTGACATTCTTTTGTGAATACATGGCTTTCAAATGCTTATAGTAGTTCTAACTACACCTACGGACACATTAGAGCTATGGCTTGAGTGACAAATTTCCTTTTTAAAGATTTTTTAGAAATTTTTCATTATTTTTAAGTGAAAACGAATGTTTTTTTTACAACTATTAGCGTACCAGTGTCTAGTCAACTTAGTAGTACGTTGAGAATTTAACTATGTCGTCCTTTTGGAAGAGGAGTGGGTGTTATATTCCATATAGGTACCATAATATAGGCCCAGGTAACTTCATAACCCTTCACCAATATTCTTCCCTACATTGCACTTATAACGGTTTACAGGGACTGACCTTTTACCTAAATACAACACTGCATTCAGAACGCGCGTTTTCCCTAGTTAGAAATTTCATACATTATGCATGAGGTTTCTCGGAAGCACAACAGGACTACCAACGCCTGTATAATATCTATGTATAAAGTTCATGCCCGACGTCATCCTTAGTCCGACACAGTAATACAGCGAGGTAGGACCCCTGGGGAGACCTTTGGGTATATATACATCACATCTTGCTGGGATAGACAGAGGAGATCAGGACTTCCCGGCAGACACACTGACCAGAGATGCTGAGGTTCCTGCATGCAGACACTCCAGCTCGCAGTGGTCTAACATCCCTCGTTGGGTGTCCAACTCGGGACCAAGACGGGGTCCCACAGTCTCTCACTTCAGGTAATGGGGTTGACTTTATCCTAGAGGGATTCTTGGCTTAATACCTACACACATGCTAGGTACACTTAGGTACATCTAGTTAGGGAAACATCATGGGAGTACGCATCTTTTTATATCATGTATTTTATGTACTTGTATGTATTCATGATTACTGCAAGATGGTAGAGCTTTACCATCAGTTTACTTTTATAGTGCTTCTGATCCTATATATCTGCTATTGTCTAACGGTTGTTGCAGCTCATCTATTTTACACCAGAATAACAACTGTTCAATAAATACTTATTGAAAACGCCCAGCCTGTTTATTCTGTGTACCTCTCTAAGACAAACTAAGAAAGCACGAGTTACTGAGCGAAAAGTAGTATAGTGTTTCCACGGTCCTGAGGGATCAGGGTTGTCATGTTCGATGGTTGCCAAGAACTATTCTCTCCTTGGTAAGAGGAGAATTTAGTGGCACTGTGAGCTAGCTGGTACAAAAGGCAACATACCCGGTGGGGGTGTTCAGAATCAGTCCGACACCGATCCTATAGTGTATGCTGTCCTAACGCGCAGATCCTGTATAGGTTTTATAGGAACTACATGACAGTATGTCCTGGGGAGGCAGGAGCTTCATTAGATGTAATGCCATTAAATGGAACAGCCTCCCTCAATCTCTAAAATCTTCAACAACTCTCTTGGCTTTTAGGAAGTCTCTAAATGCCTGGCTTTTTTTCCAACTAAGGCATCTTCTTTCCATTGATCAAAGATAGCGCCATGACGCCTCCGGGTATACATTGCGATTTACAAATTCGTTCAATATCAATATCAATGTTCTTTGAGTGAGTTCCTGTCTTTCTCACTCTGCTGCAATGTGCGCAGAAGAGCCATGTAACTCAAAAGCATCGGTTTCAGTTAGCGCCACGTTATGATTCTAGGGGTGGGCACCGGTAAACTCCGCCACATGGTGGAGCTTTTGCCAAACACTGTGCTCCAAGCTTAATGTGGAGTGAGCAATCTCAGTGTACTCCGTCGGCAGAGTGGAGTTTACGCCCACCCCTATTTAAAATTCCCTTTATTTCATAGGGTGGCTTATTATGTGCTGGGAAGCAGACTGGAAAGTGCCCATAAAACGTAGATGATAAAACTAAATCTGCATTTCTCCCTGCATGAACAAGTTAAACCGAATATTGGTTATATTTCTACGACCAATTATAAGAAGCTGCAGTGGCCTATAGATTCCAATGCTAAAGCGGAACAACAAGCTAGACTTCAATGTGAAACAATCTTAAATCCTCTGGTTCAGTGGGTTCAACTTCCTAAGCTACTACTGGAGAATAAAGTTGATACCCATTAGGCGGGAAATGCCTCAGCCCTGACATGATCCCGGCCCAGAAGAGTCTCCGCCCAACTCATAACAGCAAGAAAAAAGCTGAACCATGCTTTACAGGTGCAGAGAAATAATCTAAACTCGAGTACTTGGAGTGAGATCCTTCCTAAACCAAGATCATTATACAAAAAAGCTGTATGGGACTCAGCCAAACCTATATTGGTGTAAAATCCTCTCTGCTTCCATACGAAATGATGCCAGAGAATTTTGGTGGTTGGTGAATCAACCAATAGGGCCAAGGACATCTCCCTCTACCTCGATTATCTCAGAACCCTCCTGGTCAGCTTATTTAGAGGAAATGTATGGGGATGCAGAATCAACAAAGGGTGCTCAACAAGCAGATTTTTAAAACTGGGAGGGGGAAGCCTCACTCAAAGCGATCTTGTTAGGAGAAGTGGAGAAAATAATTTCCAGGTGCCGCCAAGATGGTGCCCCTGGCCTTAATGAATTTCCACAGGCAATTTTCAAGCACAATCCACAATTTTGGTCAGATAAACTGGTCACCTTTTTTGAGTATGTACTCACCAATCAAGAAATTCCAGATAGCTGGTGTGGGTCTATACTGGCCCCAATTTATAATGCCGGTCAAATCACCTCACCTTCCAACTACAGGTTGGTTGATTTAATGGATGGGGAGGCAAAATATTTTGCAAAATGTCTGCTAGCTGAACTAACAGACTGGCAAATACTAGTTCATTGGTCCAGAAGAACCAGACGAGGTTCATTAAGGGAATTGGCACATCTACCAACATCCAGATGCTGGCCTTATTAATTAAACAGGCATGGTACTGCTCTTGAAATCTACATCTGTGCTACGTAGATTTTCGTTCAGCTTTTGATGCTGTGCAGAGAAACATCATGTGGTCCAAGCTGTTGAACTGCGGAATTCCCCCTCTTCTCCTAAGTGCTATCCAATTGCTGTACACAGATACCTGGACAAGAGTCAGGTTGGGTAATGGTACAACATTTTCCAAATAAATTCCAGCAAGAAATGGCCTAAAACAAGGCTGTGTACTGACTCCACTTTTATTTAATTTGTATCTTGCCAAAATTTCTCCTGCCTTAAATAGGGTCAATTCCCATTCTCCTACAGTGTCTGGTTTTATTGCTTCACACATGTTGTATGCTGAAGATGTTGTTTTGATGAGTTATACAAAGGTTGGTCTTCAGCGTTTAATCAACACAACCGCTCAGTACTCTGCGGATTACGGTTTAAGAGTTAATCTTAATAAGACAAAAACCATGCTTGCATCAAGGGGAAGATCTTCACAACCAACATTCTATATAGAAGAGACAGCTTTGGAAACTGTGTCCGAGTATAAATACTTGGGGGTGATTTTTGACTCTCAGAGTTTGGCAATTCAAAGAAGAAATAATACACTATCTGCCGCCTTCTCTTCATTTCGGAACTCTTTAAATGTCCTATCTCTCCAGCCTCTCGAGCAAGTAATGGTTGTTAAACATGCCCCTTCTCTGATGTATGGAGTTGAGATACTGAAAGAAAAAGTGGATAAAATAATAGATAATGCAATTTTAGGGACCTACCGTCGTCTGTTCAATCTACTTTGGCAGGCCCAAATCCGCTTAGAGTTTGGCCTTCGGAAGCAGTTTATAAGTAGTTTGGGAGCGTATTTGAAATTCTGCTACAAGCTAAAAAATGATCCAAGATTTATATTAAGCACAATTGTGTGGGAAGTGATAAGTGACCCATGAAATACCGCAGCACATGATTATTTTAACTTGGCCCTAACCACTTTCAAGGTAGAGGAGCTCCGGGCCTCAACCCTTTCTCAAACTTAATTCAATAGAGTTATAAACGGATCAGTGAAAACGTTTTCATCCCTAACGGACAAAGCTGTGCTGTTTAAAAGAGCCCATGCATGGATGGTTATAGGTTCATATGGCCCCCTAAAATTTCAATCATACTAAGGGGGTTTGAATGCTCTAAAGCCAAACCTAATGCTGCTGCGTAACTGACCTGATGATTTGCAAACTCGTTTTAATCCACCCATCTGGAGGAGATTGTCTGAAGAGTCTTCATGTCGTCTGTAACTATTTCAAGGAAGACATTTGTCATATTGTCTGTACTTGCCCAGCCCTAATGGCGGAGCGTAAAGGACTGTTGAGACAGTTTTTTATTAGAAATACTATATGAACATGTTGGCAAGCAGTTAAAGTCTGTCTCCAAGGGGATGATTTGATATTTTGCGGGAAATTCCTGAAGTTTATGTCTATTGGTGAGTCAAAACTAGCAAAGTTTGAGTTATAACGGTAATTGTCAGCGGTACATGTAGTGCGCAGGAGATGCCTATGTTACCATTTATATTGTGTTTGAAAAATGATATGAACTGGTGAACTAATCAGTATGAATTTTAATGGTCTTACCCTTAACCGTGAATGCTATAGTTAAGTATGATTGATCATGCTAACTAGGAAGTTTTTACTTGTAGTTCAGCTATCATAAGAATAGTTTTAATATGAAGTAGGAAATTTAGTAAAGGCACGTAGCACTTTGTTTTGACTATTTTGCACAAATTGGACGTTCATGGTTCCAACATAGCCAGCTGGGATATTTTAAATGCAATTATATTAAACTGGAACAACAAGGTCTATGCTCTGTAATACTTGAAAATTAGAGCACTCTTTCTCCAACACTTAACTGGGCAAAGTTAGCAGGATTATATTCCATAGTTGGTGGTTTAAAGATGCAGATCATTATCATGTGGCATATGTCTCAGATTAACGATTTCTCCTTTGAGTTTTAATGAAGTAAATCTTGGGTATTCCAACTGATTGATGACGGATTTTTTGATATTATTTATTGATGATGTTTTATCAGGTTATCATATTGTGATGTATTGTAAGTTTTAATTAACTGAACAATAAAGTCTTACTTACCCTATTTAAAGCTGTACACACAAGCTGCAATGGCAGACCTGAGACATGTTTAAAAGGGCTACTTAAGAGGGTGGAAAAATAAGTGCTGCAGGCCTACTAGCACCATTTAATATATAGGCCGCAAGTACAGGTAGTGCCACTTTACTAGGGACTTACAAGTACATTAAATGTGCCAATTGGGTGTAAGCTAATTTTACCATGTTTAAAGGACAGCACACAAGCACTTTAGCACTGGTTAGCAGTGGTAAAGTGCGCAGAATTCTAAAAGCCAACAGAAACGGGTTCAGAAAACTGGAGAGTTAAGGCAAAATGTTTGAGAATAACTTTGCAGAGAGGGCCAGGTCCAACAGTGGTTTTCTTCATGAGAGCATTGCATTTCTTCCTTCATGGCTTCTATTTGCTCCAGAGCCCAAATCTGGAGCAGGATGACCTCACCTATTTTTTTTTTCTCTTGACTACTTGTAATATGGTCCGCAATGTCTGTTGCAGCCCATGCTCTCACCCTACAGCAGAAGCACGATTAGGGACATTTCCCTGCATTTAGAGATCCCCAATAGGGTGCATATGTAGGCTCTCAGCATATATGTGGGTTATCTTATCCTGCATTGCTCTTGTCAATCCTGACTATGATAGGCCTGGGCTGATCTTCTGTATGTCACTCTAGCAGTCAACAATGACTTTCAGCCGTCAGCATATGGCCATCAGACACTGATGAGCATACTTTGTAGGAGTGGGATACTGCGCAAGTGTACTGTGCAACATCTGTCTCCTGTTTTTGAGAAGCATAAAGTAGCTTCCAGGAGCTTAAACACTTCCTGTATCCAGAGCCATCAGTACCACATACATAGTTTCAGGAGAACCGCTCTTGCTGGGCTTAAATGTAGTTATCAACATGCAATTACAGGTGTTGCAAATAAATTGACTATCTTCAGTCTCAGCCACTCCACACACACCCTCTCCAGATGGTATTTGATGGTGTAGATGTAGTCACATTACCAAGATCATTGCCAAATTTGACCTTCCTACCAAAAGGCACGAGCGGTCCCACAATCAGGCCTCGCTGATGACAGTTGAAAGGGTATATCTAGCAAGCGCCCTTAGGATCCCCTATCTTCTCAGAATCTAATAGCAGCTTCATATCACCAGCAGCAGCACTAAAAATGACAGCAATTAGTCATTGCTCTCATGTAAGGTGTTACTCTGGGATGGATACACTGCCTCACACTGTTATCATGTTTTTCCACCAGATTGGGTTCACAAACATCTGTTTCAAGAGAACCACCTAATGCTGCACAACTATTAACCTTTATTAGCCTAATTATCGATTGAGCGGCTACCCAAAGATGCAGCAAGAAACTATGGTAACCTGTTTTGAAGGAAGTGACCCGATTCGGATCACCCAGGTCACAAAAGACCACCTCTCAGCCTTCCATACCAAATGAAGAGTAGGTCAGACAGTTGAGAATACAAACCAAATATCTATTTATTTCAGGTACACTCAGAGTGGAGCCCAGTCTGCCCAGTCGCTAGGAGTGCTGCAGAGGGACTCACATCAGCAAGCATAGAGATACATTATGTACATTTCAAAGCCATCGAAGGCTCGTCCATGATGGAATTTTCCAAGCAGATGCTGCTAAACAATGAAGTAGGACGGCGAAGTTATGATTCTAAGGCCGGGCACACACTATCTACTACTCAAGGTCGTTCTGCCCGTGCCCGCCACTAGACAAGTGGGAGAAGGCCTCTATCTAGTGGGAAAGGTATGCGCTAATAAGAACAGTCTATTCATTAGTGAAGGAGAATCCAACCTCGGGGAAAAGAAACTTAACAGAGGCCTCTTCTCAGAATCCACGAAGAGTTAGTTTCGATTATGACTCAAATTGGCGCCCAAATAGAAAATGGTGCCGCGAATGCTAACTTACACACAATTATGCATAAACAAAATCATTTCTATTCTAACAGACCCTCCTTTTAGCATGAGCTAAACATTTTCTTATAATAGTGAAAAACAAGCATTGCAAGAAAATAGTAAAGCATGAGTACAATTCTTATGAACACTCCATATTGTCAACATCAGGAAGGGAGACGGTAAGGAGGGAAGAAGTCTCGAAAATGTCCTCATCTATCTGCATGAGGTCATCAATTTCTTTCTGGATCATAATTGTAGCATTGGTATCATGAATCGATATTTTTCTCTTAAAAGTGAGAAGGGTGGTGCAATAGGAACAACAGAAGGGAAGGCATTGAGCAAGAACACAACAAGAGAACAAAATCACAATAAAATAAATCACCTTTTCAAGGATCCAACCCCAGCTGCCAAAAAGAGACCAACTCCAGTTCCCACTTTCCATTCCTTTAACATTTTCTAGTATGTCTAAAATGTGTTGGGTAATATTCTTTTCTATATTTGTGATCCAACTACACACTGGTCTCCTACTACAGCACACACACCACCACTCTTAGCTAGGATGAAATCGACTGCATATCTAGTCTGCTCTGAATATATTCGCATACTTTCCAATTGGGTAGTGATGTCATGCAAAGCTGCTACTGTGGAGTTAGACAATATTTGCAGCTTACATCCAAAATATTCTCTAGCTTTCTCCCCTTGAGACATAGAAGTACCACCCAAAGTGAAAATAGAGGAAAGGATGTATCCAAAAGTGATGCCATTACTATAATTATTGACCTCTATGTCTGTCACCCCTTCAAAGAATTCTTTGGTCAACGTTCTTTTTACCAATCTTATTTTAGGCTTTGCATGTCTGCAAGGTACACCCAAAGGCAGTATCACCCCAAGTGCCACATCATTTGTTCTGTTATGAATGTTAGAATACGTTCCATTAGACAGAAAGAAAAAACATGGGTGTGCCTAAATCGGTCGATCATAATCCACAGCAGAATATCGGGAATTCCACCCAAAGGTACTGGGGTCTTCTGGCTTCACAAAGGAAACGTAACCTTATACAATACTATCCCTGAGCAATTTATATATAACAAAGTATCAGTACTGTTGATAATCGGACAACAAGCAGGACAATAACCAGCTTCTCAGGGAACTGTCAATTCCTTGTAATGCCAACCCACCAAAGTTAAATTCTGCTTTTCCATATAGAAATTATCACAGTACGTATTATAATAACAACCAGGGTAACCCTCCCCCAATGGTTTTCTATTATAGAGACATGGCCCTGAATAACCAAACCCAAACACTCCTTTCACTTCTACATAATCAGGTGGCCGAGTATACGTATAATTTACAAGTGATAGAGGGTACGCAGTCCATAGGCTGGTGACAGATTGAGTGGGATAACAAGCCGGTCCCTTCTCCAAAGAACCTCTTATGTGTCTCTAGAAATACATTGCTCAGGGTTGCTCTTCTGCTTCTTGTTGGGGAGGTAACCTTACCCTTACTACACAAAAGTACACTTTGGTCATTTTCCAAAACCCATGATACACCGCATAATATGATCAACAGCAAAATCACAAGAGCAACACATGTTAACTTTTGTTCACGAGTCCACACCATATTGTGCTGGGCAATAAGAAGCACTGGCTGCTCTCCCTCGGCAACCATTCTACCAAAGAGATGCATAACGAATAATGAAATAGGGCAATATTCAAGAAAAATATGCAAGTTCCCAGCGTCTGTCAGAGCCTTACTGGTACAGGCTCCTATCGCCCATCAATACGTTGGCGCTCTTGAGCACCGGCGGTGGAGCTTGCTCTGTCCTAAGCTCGTATCCCACATCGACCACGGTGGTATACCCACACGGTATACTTCTATTTATCCTGTCCGAAGTTCAAACAATGCACAATACTCTCATCAACCTGAACTAGCTCCGTTGGTACTATAGCAAAGTACACCCTAGCTTACACAGTCCATCCCTAACTAATCTTTCTTTTCCTTGGGTGCACCGTCCCCCAGCCGAGGGCGCAAATTGTACCTAGTGACTCCAGGCACAGAAGGATCAACAAAAAGAGGCTCCTGGATAGCTCGTATTTCCGTAGGAACAGCTGCATTGAGCACATCATCATTTTCCTTGTCTGTTTGCGTCCAGGTCAACCTTGCATCGCTGAAAGGGACAAACCGAGGCACCGTCTCGCACTCAGAGTCTCCTACTCCATCCTTCACCCACTGGTCGTAAGGCAAAGGGATTCTGCGACAATGGGTCGCATGAATCCAATTCTTACAGCCAGCGACCTTGACTGCAGTGCGTGTGGCCCAAAGGACTTGGACGGGCCCCTTCCAATGCGGCTCCAAACTTTTCTTCCGCTGGAAGTTCTTGATGAGAATTAAGTCACCAGGCTGAATGTCGTGCCCGGGCCCCTCTGGTGTAGCTGGTAAGGTGTCCCGGACCTGTTGGTGAATAGAACGCAAACTTTCGGTTAACTGGCCAAGATAATCAAGTAACAATGGGTACTCAATATCGGAAAACCGTCGAGGGCGCGAGACGCCGCAGACATTTGCCTGCCATCCAAACACAACCTCATACGGTGACAATCCTGTCCTGGAATGAGCTGTCGCTCTGGTTGAAAAAGAGCTAATGGTAAAGCATCTGGCCATTTTAACCCTGTTGTCTCCTGAATTTTTGCCAGTTTGAGTTTGAGATTGTACTTCTCAACCAAACCTGCTGACTGTGGATGGTTGGCAGCATGAAACTTCTGCTCTATGTGCAAACCATCACAAACTAATTGAATCACTTTTGCATTAAAATGGCTTCCGTTATCACTCCAAATCAATCTGGGCAAGCCGAAACGAGGAAAGAACTTCTTCAGGAGTACCTTCGCAGTCATAATAGCAATATTATCTTTTGGTGGGGTAAGCCTCAACCCATTTGCTATATGCACATATAACTACCAGAACATACTTCAAATTATTGCTTCTTCCCAGTTCGATATAATCCATCTGGAGAACTTCAAAAGGAAAAGTGGGTGGCGCAAAGTTACCAGACAGTGTAGGGGTACCCTTTCCAGGATTGTGCATCATGCACACCATACAGTACTTCACTAAATGTGCAGCTGTCTTAGGAATATTATCATTTTGCCACACAGGGTCTAACAACTTACAAATACCCTTTAAACTGTTATGAGCTGGGCCATGGGCCATCGTAACCACAGGGAGAACATATGCATCTGGCAACATCCATCTCTGCTTCCCTGACTTATCGATCCAACATCCCTCATCATTCAATTGTGCTGTACTTTCCTGCCACACCCCTGATTCTTCTACTGTGGCCTTGCTTTGTATCTCCTTTACATTCTCAAGAGTGTCCTCAAATATGACAATCTCAGGCACCCACCTAGACGTACCTGCTACAAACATTCTTTTCATCTATGTCCGGGCCGTTTCCTTAGCTGTCTGATCTGCAAAGGCATTTCCCCTACCTACATCATCGGTGACCTTCCGGTGGGCGCTACACTTTACTATGGCCAACTTCTTAGGGAGTGTCAAAGCAGACAAAAGTCTCAATATAAGGTGCCCATGCTGGATTTTGGTGCCAGGGGAAGTGAGAAACCCTCTATCAGCCCAGAGTCACCCAAAATTATGGGCGACCCCGAAAGCGTACTGGTTGTCAGTATAAATATTGACAACCAATCCCTCACTCAACTCACAAGCTCGAATTAAAGCAGCTAGCTCAGCAGCTTGCGCTGACTGGTAAGGAAAACGTGATGTCTCTACTACTGTACGCAGTGTGGTGATAGCATAAGCTGCAGTTGCAGTGCCATCTGGTAATTTGAAACAAGAGCCATCGACATATAGTTCCCCATGTGGGTCAGATAAGGGAACATCAGTCAAGTCTACCCGTCCTTTCGTCTCTTCTTCCGTCCGGAAGACACAATCATGTTTATCGACTTCATCACTCTCGGAAGGGAGGGGTAGTAACGTGGCTGGATTCAGAGTGGCACATCTTTTAATCGTAATATGCTTAGCAAACAATGTCAATTCATAACCAGTAAGACGTGCACTGGTGAGGTGCTGTGTCTTTGTCTTATTCAGAAGTGTGTCCACAGCATGAAGTACCATAACTGTGAGGTCAGTCTCAAGCACAAATCCAGCCGATTGTGAATGAATGAATGAAAAGGCATTTCTAAAGCGCATGGCTACCCGGGGGCCTCCCAGCGCTAGTAGCAGTGCAGCTTCAACTTCGGGCAGTATTAGGGAAACAGATACGTTTTTAACTGCTTTCGAAAAGTCAGGTAGTTTGGCTCACGGCGGATACCAAGAGGCAAGAGATTCCACAGATTAGCTGCATTGTACAAGAAGCGATGCCCTCCGCTTCGTGTTTTTCTTATTTTTGGGACTACTGCCAATTGTTTGTTATCTGACCTTAAAGACCTATTAGAGAGATAGGGTTGGATATTGGAGCTGATAATGGGCGGGCCTTTGCCTGAGAGTGCTTTGTGTGTAATACACAAAGCCTTGAACTGGATTCTCTCTTGGATAGGCAGCCAATGAAGCGATGCAAGTGCAGGCTTAGCTGAGAGGCGCTTGGAAGTATTCGTGAGCAGACGTGCTGCACAGTTTTGCACTATCTGCAATTTTTTGGTGGTGGTGAGTGGGGCTCCCAGATATAGGGCGTTAGCATAGTCAAGGCGTGACAAGATCAACGCTTGGACCAGCAATCTTCTGCCAGAGAAAGGTAGCAAGGGGAGGATCTTTCTTAACATTCTAAAATCCCATAACAACAAGCTGCAACCTTACGTGCTTGCTCCTTAAAATCAAGATTGCGGTCCAGCCATACACCCAGACTCTTGATTTGTTCTTTTGGGGAGGGTGTTGGCCCCAGACAGCTAGGCCAAAATGAGCCTATGCTCAGCATAGTAGAATTACCCAAGAGCATCAGCTCTGTCTTAGCTCCATTAAGTTTTAAACAAGAACTGTCCATCCAGCTCGACACCTTTTCAAGGCATAAGGCTAACCCCGAGCCTCAGTCATCCAGTTGATTGAGTGAGACCACCAACTGAGTATCATCAGTGTAGGTGATGATCTGAATGCCAAAAGGTGTTACTACTTCTGCCAGGGAGCTCATATAGACATTAAATAGAGTGGGGCTCAGGGAAGATCCCTGAGGAACCCCACATCTAAGGGGCATTCGTTTTGAGGTGATATCATCTTCAAAGACTACAAAAAATCTGTCCTCTAAAAAGGACTGTAGCCATTTTAATGCTGTTCCGGCAACTCCTGCCTACCTAAGTCTTTGAATTAACAAATGATGGTTCACCGTATCGAAGGCTGCGCTGAGATCTAACAAGATTGTCTGATTGAAGTGGCCACAGCCGCGACCGCTCTTAGACAACTCGGGAGGGCTCCTGCGACTGGATCAAGGATGCACAAAAGCACGTCATGCCTGTCGTGCCTGCAGTAGGAGAACCTCATTAAAGAAAATAGTGCTGAAAGACTAAAGAATGCGTACCGTGTAACAACTGAAGTAAAGGGGCGAGTCGCCATGGGAGGTGGCAAATGATGAGGAGGCGGTACTAAGGAGGGACTAACAAACCTATTGATGAATCAGAAGCCAGCATTTAGGACAAACAATGGCACAAGCAAATGGCAAATAAGGGCAGAGAGTGGGCGGGGCTTCTATTCGCTACTCCACCACAACAAGTCTCGCAGAGCAGCGCATGCGCGCTGGCTCTAGGCTCGACCTAAAAAGAAGTGGGGGGACTAACCAAGTTAGGCAGTATGCAAATGGCATCATAGCACATGACATCACGGTGAGTGACATCACAGGATATGGCATCACAACCCAAGACCTCACAGGAAGTGATATCACAAGAAGTTACATCAGATCTTAACACCTCACACATATGTTTAGTAGGTCTATTATAAGTAGATTTGAGTGCATTAGCAGATTTAACAAATTAGATTTTGCATCGGGTTGCGGCAAAAACAATTGCAAAGTCTGGACCTCACCGTAACCTTTTATTTTTTTAAAACTCTGACACAAAGAATTTGCCAACAAGGAGAAGCATGGAGAGTAAATCTATTCCACTAAATTTTTTTGTAAAGTCTGCATTTTTAAATATCTTATGTGGTTAAGGCACTTGCTGCAGAGATCTTTGTGTCCTCAGAAAATCTCATGGAATACTAATAATGGTAAGATAACTCTTGAGGTTAACCTATTTGATGTAGAGATCTCTGTTTTATCTGTCCCAGTTTAGAATCACAGTAGCATAGAGGGTTACTATGTCTCCTGCAAAGCACATCATGTAATATGCAGATTTTTATTTTCTGTAGCGAGGTACGTAGGTTACTGCTTTTAACACAAAGATCCTTTTGTTACTTGCAGTCATAAAGTGTACTCCTAATATGGCACAGTGGGCTATGAAGGACATGTGACTACTACACCTTGTAATCATCACTGTTTTATGTAACACATCCAGTACATTGATTTAAAACACTTGCATGATTTATTGTCAATGTATAATGTGTACATGTGATGTAAAGTGCTCTGACACCCTGCAATGGGATGAGTAGCGCTATAAAAGAAATAAAACAAAATAGTGGTATTTAAATTGTTATTTGTGTAAATATTGTGACAGATCAACACATCTGACATTCTTAGAGCTCAGGCATACCTCATAGACAGGGACTGAACAAGGTCAAACCATGCCTCTCTTAAGTACCTGTGAAGTAATAACAAACGTGTGAGCCTTTGTTTCTCCTCCATTGTGTTTGCCTCTAGGTATGAGGCTCCAGATAGCTCCTAGCCAGGATATTCAAACAAAAGGAGGTCTGATGGCCCCCTGATAACTTCTGTTATGGGCCCAGCTTGAATCTGAGCAGCCCCCCTCTATGCCTGCCCCTTTCTGCTCATTACGAAAGCAGACAACTTGCAGGCGCCTCCGAATGTGTCCCGGTGGCTGAAAACGACACCATGACGAGTTCAACATATTTTTGTGGGGGGCAACTTTTTCGCAGGGTAGACGGCGTCCACCCTGTGAAAATAGTGGGTAGATGCAGTCTCAGTGTTGGCCGCCATAAATTAAAGTAGGGGGGCAGGGGACAGACGGACAGAAGGGGGTGTAGGGACAGGGAAAAAAATATATTTTTTAAAACGTACCTTTCCTTTTGCTGCCGCTGCCTCCGATGCCTGCCTCGGTGCTCTCCCAGCAGTCTCTGGGAAAGCAGGCTCCCGACCCAATCCAGACGCTGCTATGATCGCAGTTCCAGGATTGGTCTGAGCGGCCTGGTCTGCTGCTCAGACAGTCCCTGGGAGCCTGCGGCTTTTCTCCAACCCGGCTGTGAACACAGCTGGGTTGGAGAAATAGAAATGCGCATGTCTGGCCGGCCTAAGACGGCTGGCCAAACTTACATGCGCATTTCTAAGTGCCCACCAATTCTCCCAGCCCCGCCCTCTGATGAGTGGGGCGACGCTCCTCTGCCATTACGAAGAAGCAGCCCCTGCGCAGTCTACCCACATGCACCCTCGACTTGTGCCATGGTAATTAATACAGGCGTGCACGCTAGATGCATTGACGCGCACTGCTTGTTTTCATGCATTTTTCATTCATTCCATGTCCGTAGCGGGTAGGTGGCACATTTCATGTGTGATAGCTTCTATCAATTGGTCAAGGTGAATGCAGGTTGTGGATCAATGAATTCAACCCCTGACCTTGACTGGTAGGTCGCTCCCCCACCACACAGCTCCGTCTGTGTGCCCTGCTGCCGCCCCTGATTGTGCTCGTTTTTTCCTTTCTGTGCCCCCTTGCTGCCCCTGATTGTGCTCGTTTTTTCCTTGCTGTGCCCCCCTTGCTGCCCCTGATTGTGCTCGTTTTTTCCTTTCTGTGCCCCCCTTGCTGCCCCTGATTGTGCTCGTTTTTCCTTTCTGTGCCCCCTTGCTGCCCCTGATTGTGCTCGTTTTTCCTTTCTGTGCCCCCTTGCTGCCCCTGATTGTGCTCGTTTTTTTTCCCTTTCTGTGCCCCCTTGCTGCCCCTGATTGTGCTCGTTTTTTCCTTTCTGTGCCCCCCTTGCTGCCCCTCATTGTGCTCGTTTTTTTTCCTTTCTGTGCCCCCTTGCTGCCCCTGATTGTGCTCGGTTTTTTCCCTTTCTGTGCCCCCTTGCTGCCCCTGATTGTGCTTGTTTATTCCTTTCTGTGCCCCCTTGCTGCCCCTCATTGTGCTCGTTTTTCCTTTCTGTGCCCCCTTGCTGCCCCTCATTGTGCTAGTTTTTTCCTTTCTGTGCCCCCTTGCTGCCCCTCATTGTGCTCGTTTTCCTTTCTGTGCCCCCTTGCTGCCCCTCATTGTGCTAGTTTTTTCCTTTCTGTGCCCCCTTGCTGCCCCTCATTGTGCTCGTTTTTTTCCCTTTCTGTGCCCCCTTGCTGCCCCTGATTGTGCTCGTTTTTTCCTTTCTGTGCCCCCTTGCTGCCCCTGATTGTGCTCGTTTTTTTTTCCCTTTCTGTGCCCCCTTGCTGCCCCTGATTGTGCTCGTTTTCCTTTTTGTGCCCCCTTGCTGCCCCTCATTGTGCTCGTTTTTTTCCTTTCTGTGCCCCCTTGCTGCCCCTGATTGTGCTCGTTTTTCCCCTTTCTGTGCCCCCTTGCTGCCCCTGATTGTGCTCGTTTTTCCTTTCTGTGCTCCCTTGCTGCCCCTCATTGTGCTCGTTTTTTCCTTTCTGTGCCCCCTTGCTGCCCCTCATTGTGCTAGTTTTTCCTTTCTGTGCCCCTTGCTGCCCCTCATTGTGCTCGTTTTTCCTTTCTGTGCCCCCTTGCTGCCCCTCATTGTGCTAGTTTTTCCTTTCTGTGCCCCCTTGCTGCCCCTCATTGTGCTCGTTTTTTTTTTCCTTTCTGTGCCCCCTTGATGCCCTGATTGCGCTCGTTTTCCCTTCTGTGCCTGTTTCCCGCCGCTGCGCCCCTGCGGCCCCGCCCCCTCACTGCCCATTCGCTGCCCCATTCCCTGCTCCTCCCTCCCACCTCCCCATTTATGGCGGCCGCTGCGCGGCCGTGCCTAAGGCAAGCCCGTCTGCGCCTGTCCGCGCCGTGACCGCGCCCAGCGCCAGACCCCTGGTCCGGGCATCCCCCGCGCCCGCCACATCAACAGACGCCGATACGATGCCAGCACCCTCCACGCACTCAACCCGGAAAAGATCACGCCTGCTACCAGGCCACCCCGAAGCGCACCCAAGGGCCCTTCACCTGCCGGAACTGCAGCTTCGCCAGCACCCGCCCCGCCAAACCACCGCCCAGGAAAGAACCCAACTACCTCAGATGCATCCTCCTCAACACCCGCTCCGCCCGCAAACACGCCATCGAACTCTGGGACCTTCTCGACTCAACCTCCCCAGACGTCGCATTCCTGACGGAGACCTGGCTGAATCCCGCTTCAGCCCCCGACATCGCCATTGCCATCCCGGACGGATACAAGATCACCCGCAGGGACCGCACCAACGGAGTCGGAGGAGGCATCGCCATCGTCCACAGGAACACCCTCAGAGTCTCAACCAACACCGACGACACCCTCAGCACCGCCGAACACATGCACTTCCAGATCCACACCGATCCCAACACCACCCTCAGAGGAACCCTCATCTACAGACCCCCGGACCCCGACCACAGTTCAGCGATTCCATCGCTGACTTCGTCAGCACACACGCCATCGCCTCCACGGACTACATCCTCCTCGGGGACCTGAACTTCCACCTCGAGAACAACAAGGACACCAACTCCACCACCCTGATCGACAACCTCGCCACCCTCGGACTCAGACAGCTCGTGACTACACCCACCCACGCCGCCGGCCACACGCTCGACTCCATCTTTTCCGCAAGCCCACACGTCTCCTTCAACCACACCTCCGAACCCCACTGGACTGACCACCACTGCATCCACTTCACCTACAGGAAGCCCACCACGCACCACCGCACCGAACAAATGCCTCGCCGCTGCTGGAGCAGAGTCACGGAAGACCAGCTAACCACAACCCTTGCCCTGAGCCCACCCGCCGAACCCTCCGACCCCGACACCGCCGCCCGCAACCTCAGACAGTGGATCGACGACTGCGCCAACACCCTCGCCCCGCTCAAGAATCCGCCCAACAGCCACACCAGCAAGAAAGCCACCTGGTTCACCGAAGACCTCCAGGCCTCCAAACGAACATGCCGAAAACTGGAGAAGATCTGGCTCCACGAACGGACAGCGGACAGCTACGCCGCCCACAAGAGCGCCACCCGCAGTCACCATCACCTCATCAGATCCGCCAAAAGGGCCTCACTCAAAGACCGCCTAGACAACAACGCACACAACAGCAAAGAGCTCTTCAACATCGTGAAGGAACTCTCCAACCCCAGCTCCAACACCAACGACATCCAGCCGTCGCGAGACCTATGCGACTCACTGGCCACCTTCTTCCACCGCAAAATCGCCGACATCCACGACAGCTTCAACACCACGACCGCCCCGGCAACCACTGAGACCACTGCCCCCACAACCACCAACCGCCTGCTCTCCTGGACCAACATCAACGACGAGGACACCAGCGAGATCATGAACACCATCCACTCCGGTTCACCGCTAGACCCGTGCCCTCACCACATCTTCAACAAAGCCAGTACAGCCATCGCGCCCCATCTCCGGAAAATAATCAACATCTCCTTCGAGACAGCAACCTTCCCGGAAAGCTGGAAGCACGCCGAGATCACCGCCTTACTCAAGAAACCCAAGGCAGACCCCAAGGACCTCAAGAACTTCCGACCCATCTCTCTGCTCCCGTTCCCCGCGAAGGTCACCGAGAAAATCGTCAACAAACAACTGACCCGCTACCTCGAGGAGAACAACATCCTGGACCCTTCCCAGTCCGGCTTCCGCAGCAACCACAGCACCGAAACCGCCCTCATCGCCGCCACCGATGACATCAGGACCCTGCTAGACAACGGAGAAACAGCAGCCCTCATCCTCCTGGACCTATCAGCCGCCTTCGACACGGTCTGCCACCACACACTACGAACACGCCTTCACGACGCCGGGATCCAAGAGAAGGCCCTGGACTGGACCACATCCTTCCTTTCCGGCAGAACACAAAGCGTCCGCCTCGCCCCCTTCCGATCCAAGGCCACCAAGATCATCTGCGGCGTACCCCAAGGCTCCTCCCTCAGCCCAACACTGTTCAACATCTACATGGCACCCCTCGCCCACGTCGCCCGACAGCACAACCTCAACATCATCTCCTACGCCGACGACACCCAGCTGATCCTCTCCCTCACCAAAGACCCTCACACCGCCAAAGCCCACCTCCACGAAGGAATGAAGGCCATCGCCGAATAGATGAGGACCAGCCGCCTGAAGCTGAACTCGGACAAGACGGAGGTCCTCATCCTTGGTTCCAACCCTTCAGCCTGGGACGACTCCTGGTGGCCAACATCACTGGGAACAGCCCCGCCACCCACCGACCACGTACGCAACCTAGGGGTCATCCTCGACCCCACCCTCTCCCATGACTAAGCAGGTCAACGCCGTTTCCTCATCCTGCTTCAACATCCTCCGAATGCTCCGCAGGATCTTCAAGTGGATCCCCACCGAAACAAGAAAAACAGTCACCCAGGCCCTCGTCACCAGCAGGCTGGACTACGGAAACGCCCTCTACGCAGGAACGACGGCTAAGCTCCTGAGACGGCTGCAACGCATCCAGAACGCCTCTGCACGTCTTATCCTCGACATCCCCCAACGCAGCCACATCACACCCCACCTGAGAGACCTGCACTGGCTCCCTGTCAACAAGAGGATAACCTTCAAGCTCCTCACCCACGCACACAAAGCACTCCACAACTCCGGACCAGCCTACCTCAACAGACGACTCAGCTTCTACACCCCCACCCGCCAGCTCCGCTCGACCAGCCTCGCCCTCGCCACAGTCCCCCGCATCCGGAAAACGACTGCCGGCGGCAGATCCTTCTCCCACCTCGCCGCCAAGACCTGGAACACCCTCCCCACCAACCTCCGACAGACCCAAGACCTACTGGCCTTCAGAAGACTCCTCAAGACCTGGCTCTTCGATCAGTAGCAGCACCACCCCCCTCTTCCCCCAGCGCCTTGAGACCCTCGCGGGTATGTAGTGCGCTTTATAAGTGACATGATTGATTGATTGATTGATTGATTGATTAGTGGCTTTCTCACTGCCTCTTGGATACAGTGGATAAGATCGGGAAGAGGACTTCACGTCACTCCTGCAATTTCATATCGGTGTGAATAGCCGGTAGCACTAATTCCCAAATTTATGTTATGCAACTGACAGACCTCGGAAGGATGAAAATGATAGTTGGCCTTACTGGGGACTCAAACCCATGATCTTCAAATAAGAGTAGAAAGCGTTCACCTCACCAAAACATCTTGAAGAAGAATAAGCTCTGTAAGAGGAGTTTAGATGCTGCATATATACAATGCTAGCTAGGGGCATATGTCAGCTTCCTTCGTATACGTCATGTGTAGTACTGATAGAATTTACACTATACCAAATGATCCTTCAAAGTGCTTTTTACTGTGACATTCGCCGACATTCATAAACACTCGCACTCTTCATGGACAGTGAAAATCGTCGCGGAATGGAAAGAAGCGAGTGACAGGTAATATTCAAGCTGTCAAAATAGTAGGACGCATAAAGGAAAGGTTAACAATGGAGGGCTCGTGTATCGCTCAATGTAAATCTCCACAATGCAGGCGGAAATCTAGGAAACCGATGAGCGGCCACCAAACGAGAAGAGAGACGTAATTATTCTCAAGTGGTTGTTGCCACCTAGTGGACACAGCTCAAAATACAGCGTTTTACAGATATATTTTTGAAAGCAGCAACAACTAAATATATAAATTAAGTAGAATCAAAAAAGTGGGGGTCTCTAAAAGGGGTGTGACCTAAGAAGGGTAACAAGGAATCCTTTCCAAAAGGCATGGTCTATATAATTAAAGTGTGGCTGAAAAGATGTAAACTAAAATCCTGTTCTTCCAATAGGGCACAACTCCACCACAATTTTGGTGCCTGTGAGCTCTGTTATTGAATACAGTCATATCACGCAGTAACAGGCAGACACGTAAAACAATCCAGCCCTATTGGCTTTCCCAGTGCTTGTTAGCAGTATCAGATAAATTGATAACAACAATGGCTTTCTTGTGAATAATTCGAATTTAAATTGTTTCAATTCTGAAAATATGAGACTATGAATTAAACATTACTAAGGTCTGTGGATGGGGTAGAGGTCTTCGTAGTGTCTGAATCACTCCCATTATCTCTTCACATGACTTACCTCTGCAGTCCCTGTATCAAACACGTATGCCCTTTTCCTACCAACATCTTTCTGAAGTTCTACATCTGCATATCTCACCCCTCATCTCTTCTTCAGCGCCCTCTTTTCACTCTCTCCAGGATGTCTTCTTCACTTTAGGATCTCCAGCACACACACGACACACTTGCTCACATGTAAGCACTGCATTTTCTTTTTCTTTTGGTCGGTCAATATTTCCAGAATAGTGTATCTCATTCACACACTTCCAAACAGAATCAATATTACAATTGATACATACGTGATTATTGCTCTGTGTTATCTGAGAGAGGCCAAGGATTGGATGACCATGTATTCTGAACACTTTTATAGACCACTCAGCCTCGACTCCAGAGCTCACAATCTTGGTGCCTCATAAACACCCATTCACAATAACAACTCACACAGTCACTTAGAGGTGACTCGTTTTAAGGTATGCTCTATACAAGAATAATATACAGCATGAAAAAAACTACAGAAAAACAACATTCTGAAAAAAGCAAAAACTCTTATGCAAGATTAAAATATGTGAAATGTAATCAGGAACTACATTGAAGGCATAGATTACCCTAATGGTTTTTACAGTCATTGTTCAGATTTCGATCTGTGTTTTGCCCCTAAAGTTAAGGACATGAATAAAGGGCCTGACAGGGACCCACTTCAATCTCAGTTTTAAATTGCTGCCAGGTCTGAGACAGGGAGGTACCTGCCACATTTATAGGCATGACTGCACTACCCTACCCCAAGCTGTAAGTAGAAACAGTACGTTATATGAGAAATAGAGAATACTCTTTTTTGATGCAAAATAGATTCTCAAGATTTAAATACCACATAAAGATGCATAATTTCTAGAAGTGCCCCACCTTTTGTCCTGTTTACTTTATTACGAGTTTCAAACAAACTATCGGTCTCTATTTATTTATTTTTGAGTTTTATATAGCACTAGCTAGACCCGAAAGTATCAGAGTGCTTTACAGGTAATTTCAATAAATTTCAGTCACACTACATGCGAGGATTCATGTGGGTCAAAACAGGCAAACAGTATAAAACTAATACAGCATCAGGTAGTCGCAGTAGCAACGGTTTAAAGACTGAATAGTTAGGCGACTGCAACAAGGATCCTGTGGGTCTCATCTCAGGTTCCTCCTGCCCCATGATGCCAGGCAATGTGCCTATCCCTACTTAGGCATCATATTGTGTGCCTTAATACAGGTCACTTGTACTAGAAAGGAGATTCTCTTTGAATTGGGGCTGCAGCAGTGAGGGTGTGGTATTAACTAGTATGACCCTTTCTGGACACCAGCAAAATTCCTAATGAGGCAGTCAGGTATTGGAAGCGATGAAAAAGCTGCAAAGCCCTTGACCAAGTCTTCATTAATCCTTCCTACCAAACAAACTGAAGAAATTAAACGTTAGGTGGTACTTGTTCCTAGCACTTTCAAGGTGGAAAAGTGATGTAGGATGGATTGTTAGGAGCAGAGCAGCCCCTGTCACCCCCCCCACCTAAACAGTGGTGTAGTGAACTCCCCCCACCCCCCTTCATGGCTTAAGCAGGGATGGTGTTGACACATAATTATTTACAAGCCTGTTATGTTTGCAGCTCTGCAGACAGAGGCTCTAAAAAAAAACAAAGTAAGGGAAAAACTGTAACAGAGGTCCATGATGCAAAGTCAATCCCAGAAAAAGAGGGCCAAAAGGTGAAATGATGAGGGAAAGAAAGGAAAAATGTTTGCAGAGGCTTAGTTTCCTTAGGTACAGCAGGTGCAGTGCACCGAGGCCCAGAGGCCTAAGGGGTCTACAGACCTCTGATTTTGCTGAATTTTATCATTTAAATAGCAGCCTGGGCCCCATATATTTCCTTGCATAAAGGCACACAATACACTGGCTATGATACTGAGACTGTTGGTGTGAGACAGAGGGCTGGAAGGAAGAGTGAAATGAAGGGCATATAAAAAGAAGAAAGAAACTGTCAAGAAGGAAGGCAAAAACGCATAAAAAGATGCATGCAAGGGGAAAAGGATTGATGACTGGAAGTTTACAACAATATTTGCATGGGTGGGTGAAAGAAAGAATGGCTGGAATTTGAAATGTTGGATCAATGAGAGTATCGATGAATGAAAGTCTGGATGGATGGGTGAATTGACAAAAGGAGGATGAAATAATGGATGGATGGATGAAAAAGAATGGATGTTTAGGTTGATGGATGAATGACGAAGTGTGAGTGGAAGGATAGAACAATTGATGGAAGAGTGTAATGATGAAAGGATGGATAGACAATGGTAAATGAAAGATGGACTGAATGTTGAAAGGATGGATGAATGGAAGCATGAAAAGATGGAATGATGGATGCATGAAAGTCTTAAAGAATGGGAGATAGATGGACGGAAGGTGGGACCTCATATATTCAGGGTAGGGCTTAATTGCTTCGCTCACCTGATGGCAATCAAGGTAAGGGGGAAACAGGGGGCATATTTTAATTTTCTGGCTACTTCCTTGCCCCTAAATGCTGGTCTTGCCCTCCTCACCGACAATCTGAGGGTGGAGGCTGAAAAAGGAGGACTCAGCATTTATCATAGACCCTTCCACTCCAATCTTTTCTTTATAATTATCAGATGGGTGACGTGAAAGAGGCAGTGAGGGGGTATATATCGCCTTCCAGCCTCCCTCCGACTCCCACATCTGACCACATCAAGGAACCTGACAGGTGTCCTCATTTATCTACTACTGGGGGAGCTTGTCTCCCATACTCATACAACCTTGATTCATCCATAAGTGTCCTTTGTCTCCTAACTTCTTGTCCCTTTCATAAGCAGGAACCAGTGGCGGCTGAATGATTTGGAGTGGTAGGGTGTGGGGGTAGTGCAGGGGGAGCACACGGGAGAGGTTAATAATAAAAATAAAAATAAAAACTTTTTGGGTGCTGCCGGCGGCCTCGCACCCTTTTGCTTCCACATCCTGGTCCCAGCAGTCTCTAGGCCAGCATCACGGACTCCCCATCCAATCCCCATGCTGCTCTCAAGCATGAGAGCAGCATGGGGATTGGCCTGAGAGGGCTGGATCAATGCTCGCTCAGGCACAGTGTGGTGTACTGCCTTTCTGAGTTCAATGTGATGTATTAGTCATGGAACTGTGGGGTGTCATTACAGAATATTGGATTGGTCATAGGCTTGTGTCATGACATTCCATGGAGGGTTTGGAATAGAAACCAGGGCAGTTGATGGAGAGTCTGCTGGTTGATGGATGGGATTCTTTATGCAATAAACTTAAGAAGAAACAGCACACTGGTGTCAAGTCTTGGTGTACCAGGAATGCTTCACTGGCGTAGTCGGCAGGATGATCTTTAAGAATCTCAACACAGAAGATTGGTGAGAGATTTCCTATTTAAAAAAAAAAGGATAAAAGGATTTATCTCTAAGGACGTTTTATCAGAAAGGAATTATCTCTAAGGACACTTTTAACTCCACGCACATCACATCTTACATCTCTTGTGACATTAGCCCTGGAGTTAGAAAGTTTGACGCTTAATGGCAGATAAAGAGCCCTCGTTTGAGTGTGGATTCACTGTAAGGGATTGGGAGCTTCGCCGCATAAGTGGGTTTTTTTCTTGGTGTACCTCTTGCTTTGCTGTGATCGATGCGGGCTCGTCCTTTGAAGTGTCAGTCATAAATAATCCGCAACAGTCAGAGGGTAGCTTTCGTCATATTTATATGCGCGAATTCACGAAGGAAGCGTAATTGATTGTGTCGTTTTGACACTCATTGTGGCTCCTGTCATGTAAAGAGGTACATTTCGCAACGCTAAATGTTAAAATCGCTAAAGAAATCTTCGTAACGCAAAGTGTGTTTTGAATGGAAACTTTGAACGTTACTTGCCTGTAGTTGACTTTCAAATTTGCCTGGAACCCTGAGCGCGATGGCCTTCACCTTGTGTTCCAAAGCTCCGTCTTGTCTGGGATACGCTTCTGCGTGAGACACGTCATTGCGTAGGGAAGCGTGGCAGCCATCTTTGTAGTTTTGCCTGGGAAACATCATCGTGTAAAGAAACGTGGCAGACATCTTCGTTTGGGAAGGTTCCCATTGTGCAAGATTAGTGCGCTGATGCGCACAGCATTCACAAGCCATTGGAGGAAGATTTACTCGGAGCTGAAAGAAATTTATGTTCGTTGTGCATCTTTACGCTGATGCGCACAGCTCTAACTGGATCTGTTCGTTGTGCATGGCAGTTATACGCTGATGCGCACAGCAGTAAGTTTCTTAACTTATTCTACGTTACGCGCTGATGCGCACAGCATTCTCCTGGAAAGTGATGTGAACTGAGGTAAACTCGTTGATGCACACAGTATTTAGTACGCTGGTGCACACAACATGAAAAGTTGATTATATTGACAATAAGTCAATTTCTAGTGTTTTCTTGGTCACACAGTATACAACAATTTTTTTGTGTTGCTGTTGGTATGATTGGCAATTTTAAATACTATTAAAATATAACCCCTTTTTTGGTTTAAAAAAAAAAAAAAGAAATTAGATAAAACTTGGAGTGATTATGCAAAACGTTACTGCTGCACCTTTTTTCCTTAGCTCTTCTGGTGACCCTATTATTCAGTGGAAAAAGTGGAAAGTGGTCTTTGAAAGATACGCTAGGGTATGCGGTCCCTCACTTAGCGCAGAGAGGAAATCTTCGTTATTGTTACACTGTTTAGGCTCAGAAGGTCAAGATGTGTTTGATAACTTACCAGACTTATCTACAGAGGAAGCTAATGGAGTCAATGACTATGAAATATGCATCAAAAAACTAGATAAGCATTACTTACCGAAGGTGAGCACTATTTTGGAACGATACAAATTTGCAAAAAGAATGCAAGGTGATGATGAGTCTGTCGAAGGTTATGTATCTTTTTTGAGGAAGCTTGCATCTTCGTTCAAATTTGACAATCTCACCGACGAAAGAATACGTGACCAATTCATGTTTGGTGGCAATATGGAAAGAGTCAGAGAGGAATTGTGGCTACGTGATGAGCCCACATTGGATGAAGTTCTCAATGTTGCCAAGAGGATTGAACACTCATTGAAGTGTGTAGCTGTTCTTAAAAAGGATTCTGAAAAAGTATATAAAATCCAAGAAATTAAAAGCAAGAGTAGAACAAATGTTGGTCAGAGGGATAAACATAAGGGTGAGGTAGTGAATAGTGGAAGATTGAGTGATAAGTGGACTAACGTTAAATGTTTCAGATGTGGTAAGCCAGGACACTTAGCGAATGACAAGAAATGTCCTGCTTTGGGTCAAATGTGTTCTAAGTGTAAGAGAAAGTGTCACTTGGCGCCATTGTGTAGGAGCAAGCCCATTCCCAAAGTTAAAGAAGTTGATGTATATGACAGTGAAAATGGTGAATCTGGGGGAGATGATTATGAGTGTGGACAGATTGTTGTGCAAGTAGTAAGTGGAGACAAAAGGAAAAATTGTCCTTGTGACGACATTTGGGTTGAAGGAGCAAGCACTAAAGTGCTATTTGATTCAGGTGCCAAAATAACGATTATCTCGAGTGGATTCTACTTGGAGAAGTTGAATGGGAAGGTAAAACTGTTGAAACCTGATATTAGGCCGTTAGCTTATGTTGGAGAACCTATTAAACTTCATGGTTATTTTGTAGGTCTCATAGAGTATAAGGGAAGACTAGTTTCGGGAAAAATTTATGTTTCAAAAAAGGGAGACAGCATCATTAGTTGGATCCATCAAGGTGATCTTGGAGTATATCTTGATCCTAATGCTGATCCTCCGATTCAACTTAAAAACGATGTTAGTTCGATTCTTGAAGTGAGTGGTGATGATTGTTTTATTGCAGAGTTAAAGAAGGATTATGCTAAGGTTTTCAGGAAAGACTTAGGTTGTCTCAAAGGGTACCAACATAAAATTGTACTTAGAAAAGACGCTACTCCTGTTTGTTGCAAAGCAAGGAGCGTTCCTCTTTCCGTGAGGGATGACATGAGGAAGGAAATTGATAAATTAAAAAGTTGGGGTATTATTGAGAATGTTGAGGGGACGGAATGGTTGGCCGCAGTTGTAGCAGCTCGTAAATCCAATGGAGAGCTGAGGCTCTGCATTGACTTGAGGCAATTAAATAAATGTGTTGTTGTTGATAAATACCCGTTGCCAAACATAAATGAATTGTTAGCCTTGTTAGGTGGCGCTAAGGTCTTTAGTACAATAGACCTCACTTCAGCTTACCACCAAATAGAGTTAGAAGAGTCGTGTAGAGACTTTACTTCCTTCATTACGCCGTTTGGTACTTTTAGATTTAAGCGTATGCCATTTGGTTTAGTATCAGCCTCCTCGGTTTTTCAAAGAGTTATGGAGAAAATACTTAATGGTCTCTCAGGTGTATATGTATATCAAGATGATATCTTGGTATATGGCGATGATGTAAATCAACATGATGCACGCTTGAGACTAACTTTGGAGAAATTGTGTGATCACAATTTAACCATTAAGGCAGAAAAGTGCAAGTTTAGAACAGACTCAATAAATTACTTAGGTCACAATATTACTAGCGAAGGGGTTAAACCAAAGTCAGATTTAATTAATACTATACAAGAAATGAGTTCTCCTTCATGTAAGAGTGAACTCATGAAGTTTTTAGGTGTAGTTGAGTATTATGGTAAATTTGTGAAGAATTTAGCGGATTGTGCTGCCAATATGAGGTATTTGTTGAAAAAGGGAATTGATTTTGAGTGGTCTGATTGTTGTGAGAGAGAGTTTATTGACATCAAAGAGAAACTTAAGTCTGCTCCATCTCTTAGCAGTTTTAACCCAAAGTTTAAAACTTTACTCATCACTGATGCCAGTGAAAAAGGGTTGGGTGCAGTCTTGCAACAATGTGGTCCCAAGGGCATGCAAACCATAATGTTTTTATCTCGCAGTCTTAAAGATCCTGAAAGTAGATATTCGGTGGTGGAGAGAGAATCCCTCGCTGTATTTTGGGCCATCAAAAAATTAAAAAAGTTTCTTTGGGGGATCGATTTTGAAGTACGAACTGATCATAAACCTCTGATTGAAATATTTAGCAAGAAAGGCCTTGATTCAATATCTAGTAGGATAACCAAGTGGGTGATAGGTCTACAGGAGTACCATTTTTGTATAAAATATATTCCTGGTTTAGAGAATAAGGTAGCAGATGTGTTGTCACGTCTTACACCCAAAGTGGTGTCTGAAGAAGAAGACGTAGTAGATGCTGAAGAATGGGTTTGTGTGATTGCTCAAGAAGTAATTTCTGAAAAAAGATGGTGTGATGAAATGTCTAAAGATGTCACCTTAAATGAGGTCATGGGACTTATTAGGAAAGGTTGGATCAGTAAGAATGAAGGATCAGATTCTTGTAAGAACTTTTGGTCATTGCGTAATGAATTATCCGTCGACAAGGGATTATTGTTTCGTGGTACGAGGATAATTCCTCCAAACACCCTTAGGAAGGAGCTCATTGATTTGGTTCATTCCTCACATGCTGGTTTGACCAAATGTAAGGAGAGATTACGCATGACCTATTGGTGGCCAGGAATGGATAGGGAGGTTGAGCGGATATTACGTGATTGCATTCCATGCTCACTGAGCGATAAATCCAAATGCACTCGGGTGCAACCGATAGTTTTAAGAAGACATCCTTCTAGACCATGGCAAGATGTAGCTCTAGATATTTTGGGTCCTATTCATAGTAATGGCTCGCAAACTTTTGTTTTGGTTGTTATTGACATGTTTTCACGATGGCCAGAAATTTTCTTTTTGCAGGTTATTGATTCTAAACACATTATTCGCTGTTTAAGTGATTTGTTTGCGAAAGAAGGGATTCCTGAATCTCTATTAACTGATAATGGGGTTCAGCTTGTCTCTGAGGAGATGAGAAACTTTCTCTCCTCTAAGGGAATCATTCACAAGACATGTTCCCTCTATCATCCAGAGGCCAATGGAATGGTTGAGAGGTTTAACAGAGTGATCAAAGAAACTATAGCCTTAGCAAAGTCCCTTTCTTTAAATTGGAAGTCTATGGTAATAAACAAAATAGAGGAATACAGATTGTGTCCTCATTCCACGACTGGGAAGACACCCTTCTTGCTTTTCAGGGGTAGAATTCCTAATACCAACGTGGAACCTGCGTGGGTAAACAAGTATGAACTAACTAAAGGGAAGGAGTGTAAATGTGATGAGCGTGAGATTCTGAAGAGAGAGGAGGAGAAGGCTAAAGTGAGGAAAAGTTACTTTGATGCCAAAAAGGCAGTTAAAACCACTAAAGTAGCAGTTGGTGACATTGTGGTGGTAAAACGTCCTGGTCTGATGGGCAATTCAGCTTCAAAATTTATGAAACCAATAAAAGTGATTAAAGTGTTTAAAAATGCTGTAAAGACTCAGGATCATCGCATTTGGAACCTGAATAGAGTTGTTGTAGTCAAAGGAAAGGTTAGCCGTGAACAAAGTGAAAGTTCGAGTGGGGTAACTCCGCAGGTTGGTGGGAAAGGTGAAATTCGTAGTTCATCTAGGAGGTGCAAACGACCATCTTATCTTTCTGATTATGTATAAATGTTTTGTTGTATTTTGTTTAGATAAAGGAGGGAGGTGTGTGGTGTACTGCCTTTCTGAGTTCAATGTGATGTATTAGTCATGGAACTGTGGGGTGTCATTACAGAATGTTGGATTGGTCATAGGCTTGTGTCATGACATTCCATGGAGGGTTTGGAATAGAAACCAGGGCAGTTGATGGAGAGTCTGCTGGTTGATGGATGGGATTCTTTATGCAATAAACTTAAGAAGAAACAGCACACTGGTGTCAAGTCTTGGTGTACCAGGAATGCTTCAAACCAGCATGTGAGGAATGAACCAAATCAATGAGCTCCTTCCTAAGGGTGTTTGGAGGAATTATCCTCGTACCACGAAACAATAATCCCTTGTCGACGGATAATTCATTACGCAATGACCAAAAGTTCTTACAAGAATCTGATCCTTCATTCTTACTGATCCAACCTTTCCTAATAAGTCCCATGACCTCATTTAAGGTGACATCTTTAGACATTTCATCACACCATCTTTTTTCAGAAATTACTTCTTGATCAATCACACAAACCCATTCTTCAGCATCTGCTACGTCTTCTTCTTCAGACACCACTTTGGGTGTAAGACGTGACAACACATCTGCTACCTTATTCTCTAAACCAGGAATATATTTTATACAAAAATGGTACTCCTGTAGACCTATCACCCACTTGGTTATCCTACTAGATATTGAATCAAGGCCTTTCTTGCTAAATATTTCAATCAGAGGTTTATGATCAGTTCGTACTTCAAAATCGATCCCCCAAAGAAACTTTTTAATTTTTTGATGGCCCAAAATACAGCGAGGGATTCTCTCTCCACCACCGAATATCTACTTTCAGGATCTTTAAGACTGCGAGATAAAAACATTATGGTTTGCATGCCCTTGGGACCACATTGTTGCAAGACTGCACCCAACCCTTTTCACTGGCATCAGTGATGAGTAAAGTTTTAAACTTTGGGTTAAAACTGCTAAGAGATGGAGCAGACTTAAGTTTCTCTTTGATGTCAATAAACTCTCTCTCACAACAATCAGACCACTCAAAATCAATTCCCTTTTTCAACAAATACCTCATATTGGCAGCACAATCCGCTAAATTCTTCACAAATTTACCATAATACTCAACTACACCTAAAAACTTCATGAGTTCACTCTTACATGAAGGAGAACTCATTTCTTGTATAGTATTAATTAAATCTGACTTTGGTTTAACCCCTTCGCTAGTAATATTGTGACCTAAGTAATTGGAGTCTATTAAAATATCGTTTTATTTTTCAGTTGCTGGCTCTGAGCCGATGGGGCGACGCTCCTCTGCCATTGTGGAGGAGCCGTCTCTGGCAGGAAGTAGTGTCCAGTGCCTACGAATGCTGGTTCGTTAGTCCCCAGGGCTCTAATACCTCCTTTGCTATCCTAAGTTGTTTTTGTGTCATACAATTTCTTGGAGAGGTATGTGGTACAAGTGCTAATGGACAAAAGGCTTAGGAGTCTGGACAAGGCACCCAAGGTACTGGAGGGGGGAACAGTCCCCAAGTGGAAAGGGACACATGTATTAAGGAGGAAGCCACATGTGTGATGGGAAAGGGGCACGAGACAACAGGCGGATAAGAGAGTGATGCGAGGTCTGAGATGGATGTAAAAGGGGAACAGACACACACCAAAGAAGTTATGGGAAATAAACAAAAGACAGATTGGGACCAAGATATATTAGGGAGAAGAAAGCGAGTGAGACAGAAGATTGGTGAGAAAGAGGCCCGCGGCGCACATACAATAGATAAGAGAAAAAAGAGACACAGCATAGATAAAAGAGGGGGACAGTGCATTCACAGGATTAAACAAGGGACAGATTTACAGGCCAGATGAAAAAACAGGGAGAGTGTTGTAAATCGAATGACAGAGAGGAGTAAATCTCAAGATGTATATGAGGGAGGAGTTAGACGGAAGCCAGATAAGAGAGAAGACTAAGGTTTGAGATGGACAAGAGAGGAGAATGGAGTACAAGACGAATGAAAGATAACCATGAAGCACGAAATGGATGAGAGAGGAGACCTAGACAAAATCCAGATGCATCAAGGAAATAAGGTGCGAGCCTGATGAGAGAAGGAGTAACTAGCAGGTGGGGTGAGAGAGCGGACCAATGCACAAGATGGACACTAGTGATGCAAAAAAGCACAGGATGGGTGAGAGAGAGAAGGGAGGCATAAGATGGATAAAAGAAAACAAGGCATATAGTGCATCAGATACAAATGAGAGTGGAGCAGGGTGAGTAGGAGAGAGGGGATCATGCCTCAAGATGGATGAGCAAGGGGACCAAAGCAGAAGATAAATGAGAGAGACAACTGGGGCATATGACAGATGAGAAGATAAAAATGGCAGAAAGGTGAAAGTGAGGACTGAGTCACAAGACTGTGGAGGAAAGGGAGCTAAACACAAGCTGGATGAGAGGTTAGCGAAGTACAAGATGAAGGAGACAGCAGAGTGAATTATAAAATGAATGAGAGAAGGGCCCAAAAGCAAGATGGATGAGAACTTTAAATATGCCACAAGATGGGTGAGAAGGTAGAGTCAGGCAGAGGTTGAAAAGTGCAGCAGGAACAGTGTGGGTGAGAGGGGCGGGCAATTCACAGGATGGGGGAAATAGTAAAAACAACAAAAGATTGATGCTAGTGGGAAGCAAGATGGGAGACACGAGCGGAAAAGCCACAAAATAGTTAATAGCTGGAAGTGGTATAGGAAATAGATTAGGGAGGGGACCAAGACAATATGTGGGTAAGAAAGGAGGCTGGGGCATATGACAAACCAAAGAAGAGACAGAGCTACAAGATGAATGATACAGAAGACTAAGGCACACAAGGGATGAGAGAGGGGTCAGAGCTACATAAGCCAGATGAGAGAGTGGGGAGGCAGAAAACAAATTGTTCAGGGAGCAAGGTGCAAGATGGATGAGGCAGTGGTGGAGGCATAAAAAGTGTGAGAAGAAAGCGAGGAGCAAAACAGATGACAAAGGGAACCAAGGGACAGGAAGAACTGGGATGGATAAGATAAAGGACAGGTAAATATGATGATTGAGGGAGGAGATGAGACATCATAGGTACAAGCCAGATAAGGGACGGATGAGACAGAAAATAGATGCTAGAGAGGTAATATGGATGAGAGAGGCGAACGAGGCACAACATGGACGAGAGGGAAGCAAAGTGCAAGACAGATGAGAGCAAGAACATAGGAAAAGGATGAATGAGAGAGTGGACTGAGGCATAAACTGGAAGGTGGGGAAGGTCATAGGGCAATGGATGACACAGGAGACTGGGGATCAAGATGGGTGAAAGAGGGACCCCAGAACAAGGCGGATGGGAGAAGGCAATGGCACACATAAAGAGGTAGGACATCATGGTACACAGTACATGAGAGAGAGGTCATATGTACAAGCCAGACGAAAGAGGGGACGGAGGCAAAACACGGATGTTAGAGGAGGGAACGTGCACAATGGATCAGAGAGAACTGAGCCACAGAATAGGGAACAAGAGCAAATGATGGATAAGACTGATGACTTAGGCGAAAGGCAGGTGGGAGATCATACAAGGTGGACAATACTGTGACAATACAGCACACTTGGCTGTGTGACTGATTAGTATAAGATAGATGACAGAGTGAACCCAGGCACAAAATAGATAAAGAGCTGATTGAGGCGCATAATGGGAGATGAGGAGGCCCGAGAGAAGAGGATGAAAGAGAAAAATGAGTCTCAAGATGGATGACAGAGGAGGTGAGGGGATGAAAGTGAGGTTGACAGAGGCCTGGTGAGAGAGCAGGGCGAGGTGCAAAAAGAGAAGGGTTACTATAGGGCAAAATGGGTAAGCGATGGCACTGGAACACATGGTACACGAGAGAGGAGTTTGGGGGTATATGATGATGCATAAAAAAGGAGGAGACCAAGGCAAAATGCATAAGAGATAGGAACAGGGTGGATGAGAGAGAGGCACAAGAGGGATGAGAGAAGGGACCTACACAAAATCCAAATGAGAGAAGAAAGCATGGAACAAGTGGAGTGAGAGTTGGCGTTAGGTGCACTGGGATAAGAGAAGGGGCAAAGTCACGTGGCTGATGACAGAGCAGAGTAAACAAAGGAACAATGTAGCTAAGAGTGGGGACTGGGCCACATAATGGATGAGAGGGATGTTTAAGGGAGAGGAGGTGGCGTTATGGTCTGAGCTGCCGACTTTGGAGCTAGGGAACCATGTTCAAGTTCCGAAGTTGGCTCAACATACTGTGATTCAAGGCAAATAACTTAATATCTCCGTGGCTAAAAAAAACGAATCTCACCTTGTGTAATGTAACTGGAGCTCGTGTAAAGTGCTCCAATACAAACTATATAAAATTGTCAACTAAAAAAAAAGATATACCAGGGGAGAAAGGAGTGATGTTCAACAAGGCCTGGGTGTCATTTTAATTATGCTGGAGTAATTTCGGTAATTTTGCATCATGAGATTTCTGAGTAATTACTGAGATTACACCATAACATCACGTTGCCTTGTGTTGCTGTTCGGGGAAAATTATACCACGAGAAGTACTGAAACAATAAGATGAGCAATAGCATGAACACAACCGTCTTTTGGTGACCGCAATCTTGTGAATGCAATCAGAACGTTAAGTAGAATTTTTCAACTCAAGCGGGAGTTGTTTAGCGTGGGCAGTCAGCGGTCAGCATTGTGGGGAGATTTTTTATTCAATTGTCCAGAAGATTAACTCAGAATGCATTTTCCTACAGATATTTTACCCAAACGGACCAATCTGTTAATTATTTATTTATTCATTTATTTTTTTAACAGGAAGGAAGTACCATAGAGACTGGGAGGCTATTGTACATAAGATAGCATCTTCGTCTTCCTGTCCTGAACACTCCTGTCTCTACTTTGTTCAGCTCTTGGTCCCTCTGGATTTGGATTTTAGAGTGAAGGATCACTCTCTTTTCACTGCAATTTTTTCTGCATCGACACGCTTGGAATCTTCACTTTTTGGGAAAAATCAAGAAAGTTCAATGCATAACTTTGGATAAAAGTTTGTTATTTGAAGAAGGGCATGCACCCCAGTACTTTTGTTCCTTTTTGTTTTATTTTGTATCTTTGTGGGGGGGTGGCCTTGAGTTTGGACTGCAGTACAGGGCCCATGTGGGATTTTTTAATGGAAAATGTTTGCACTTTTTTGGATGTTGGAGGCTTGGATTTAAATATACTTTTTTTCATTTTCTTGAGTGGTTTTTGTGAATTTTGTGCTGATTTGTTTATCACTTTACTGTGATGTTGTTTTACTGTTTGGAACTTTGCATTTGGTTGGGTATAATTTTGATATACTATTTTTCACATTCTCACTGCTACTGTGTGTTAGAAATGGGGGTCTCTAGTTGGCAGAGGTATGTACCTTTGTCCAAATAGGGACCCTTGCTTCTAGTCAGGGTAAGGGGGATACACACTTCAGATAACCCCTGCTCACCCCCTTGGCAGCTTGGCACGAGCAGACAGGCTTATCCCAAAGGCAAAGACAGACAATCTAACAAGAAAGGAGGAGGCATCGCCTGCATCTACCGCTCTAACCTTCTGATCACGGAACTTCTGGCGGACACCACTGAATCCTGCGAATACCTTTCCCTCGCTATTCACAGCAACTCCACCATACTGTGCAACCTGCACATCTTTTACCACCCCCCAGGCATGAACGACTCCTTCACCGACCACCTCATGGAAATCATCACAGCTAAGAGTTCCAATAATGCCAAAGATATTTTCCTTGGTGACTTTAACTTGCACTGGAACGATCCAAAGGATTCACATGTCAACGCCATCAAGGACCTCCTGGCCGATCAAGCCCTGCCCCAAGCTTGCTCACTACCAACTCACTCAAAAGGGGCCACTCTTGACTGGATTATCTCCAAAGAATCAACAGTCAAGCTTATCTCTATAGACCCATGCGACTGGTCTGACCACCACGCCATCACCTTCCTCCTACCTGGCACCCCCAAGACAAGGGCACCGCAACCGGTGATTCCTAAATGCTGGATCAGAGACACTAAGAACCTGGACCGCAGGGAACTCGAGGCTCACTGCAAATCCGACCTCCCCCCCCCTCGCATATCACAACAGTCAGCGGCCTTAACGATCACTGCTCGGCGACTATTTCGAACATCCTGGATGATCTAGCCCCACTAAAGCTGAAAAGAACCCAAATCACGGGATCCCTTAACAACGAGAGGAGAGTCCTCCGACAAGCTGAAAGATCCTGGAGGCAGCACCCCTCTGCCGCACATCTAAAACTCCTCCGCCAGGCCAGAAATGCCTACAACAGGAACATACTCAAGTCTAAAAAAGAATTCTTCAGAACTGCACTAGAGAAGGCCAAGAACAGGCCCCAAAAGCTCTTCGAACTGGTCAAACACCAATCTAATAAATTGGCCAAAACTTCAAAAGAAACCCCCAAGTCTCTTATATCCTCAGAGGAATTCTCCTCCTTCTTTGCTGACAAAATCTCAGCCCTTGGAAACAAACTCAACTCCATCACATACCCTCAAACACCTCTCGACCCGCCTCCTCCAGCCACATCGCCCCCACTGGCTCCACCCAAAAACAATGCTCACTGGACTGACTTCAAACTCTACGACGACGACTCAGTGTCCAAAATCCTATCCTCCCTAAACCCTAACAACCATTTTAATGACCCGCTCCCTTCCAACTGCCTAGCTGCCGTCGCCCAATCCATTATTCCTAGCTGGACTACAATAATTAACGCCTCTCTCCGGCAGAGAATGATGCCCGACTCTCTAAAAGCCGGCCAAGTCCTCCCCATTCTGAAAAAGCTGTCGCTGGATCCAGCCTCCCCTGACAACTTCAGACCCATCTCCAACATCCCCCTCTTAGCCAAAGTGATGGAGAAATGTGTGCAGCAGCTGCTAAGTCAACACATCAACAACTTCCACCTGCTCGATGACTTCCAATCCGGATTTAGACCAGGGCACAGCACCGAAACCACTATGCTCCACATCGTTGATGATGCTCTCCGGGCCCTTGACCTGGGCAAGGCCTGTCTCCTAATCCTCCTGGACCTATCCTCGGCCTTCGACACGGTCAACCATGAAAAACTACTCGAACGCCTCAAATTCAGGATGGGTTTGGATGGCACTGTTCTAGAATGGTTCAGGTCCTTCCTCCAAAACCGGTCCCAGAGATTCCTTGTCAACAGCAACCTATCTGCACCCTCCCCGGTCACGGTTGGAGTCCCTCAAGGATCAACACTGTCCCCCACCCTCTTCAATCTTTACCTGGAACCGCTTACCGAAGTACTACGCACTGCCAATATCTCCTATCATATGTACGCTGATGACACTCAGATCTACATCAAAACCTCATCTCTCGCAGAGATCCTCTCCCTGAACGAAGCCTTGAAACTCACTGTCCAATGGCTCGCATCCAATCAACTCAAACTCAACGCAAAGAAAACTGAATTTCTCCTGATCGCCCCACCCAATACCAACCTTGAGATTCAATCATGGATTAAGGCTATCACAGCCTTGAATTGCCCACCAACCATCGTGGATTCGGCCAAATCCCTGGGAATCACCCTCGATAGCAACTTGAACATGCGGGACTACATCAATTCAATGGCCAAATCAGCCAGATTCCACCTGAGCTACCTTAGGAAACTGAAACCCTTCCTCGATGCTCCCGACCTAAAAATGGCAGTCCAAGCACTTGTCATCTCTAGACTGGAATATGGCTGTTCTACCCTCTCGGGTCTACCCAAGATCTCCCTGGCACCTCTAAAAACATGCCTCAATGCGGCCGCCAGACTACTCACCGGCACAAAGAAATACAACCATATTTCCCCGCACTTGAAAGCTCTCAACTGGCTTCCCCTGGAGGCAAGAATACAGCTCAAAGTAGCATGCATCACGCACAAAGCCTTATATTCTAACTCTCCTGCATATCTGAGGCAGAAACTTGTGATCTCCGGAGAAATCAGAAACACCCGATCTGCCAGAGACCTCTTGCTCCAACCTGCACGCTTTCGGAAAAAAAAAACTTACAACCGGGCTTTCTCCGGGGCTGCTCCAAGAATATGGAACTCTCTCCCACCTGACATCAGAAGAATCCCATCTCTGAATCGCTTCAAAAAGGATGCCAAAACATTCCTTATGGGTAAATTTCTCGTTTAAACTTTGCCTCTACCACCACTACGGCCCTGATCTATGTCCATCTATTGCCTCCCTTCGGATTATCTAGTTCACCCCATCAGAAACTTGGGGCCTTGTCGCGAACATTGGTTAACGTAATCTGTAAATATGTTACCTCGTTCTTGAGTATTTGGATATTTAATCTGTAAATACGTGCCCTATCTCCCTTGTGTATCCTGCACCTTGCCCTCTCTCATTCAATCCGTAACTGGATGATGCTATGCCTATTCTGTACATGGCTATGTTTTCCTGTAAAGTGCTCTGATACCCTAACGGGTCAAGTTCGCGCTCTATAAAACACATAAATAAAATAAAATAATAAAATAAATGTGTAAAGTATTTGTACCAACACTCACAGTAACACAGTGAAAACACCACAAAAGGACACCACATCAGTTTAGAAAAATAAAATATCTTTATCTAAACTAAACAAGACCAAAACGACAAAAATCCAACATGCACAGTTAAAAATATGACTTTCAAAAGGTTTCAAGAACTTGTACCATAGAAAACTATGGATGCATACTTTTCACCAAAGTACCTGCAGATGCGTGAAAGTTCCAAAAGCCAAACAGCCGCAAAGTCGGAAAACAAAGAGATGCGACACTCCTGAGACCTTGGGGAGGAGATGCGACAGTCCCGCTGCACGCAGAGGAAGGGTTGCGTCGAATCCGGTCTGTATGGGGTAGTGATGCGTTGATTCTTCGTGACGGTTCCGGTCCACAGGTGATGCATCGGACGAACTTGCCGCACAGGCACGATGCATGGAAATCTGGGATGCGTTGGTGATCAATTCGGCAGCGGCGAGCGGCGATGCGTCGGTCCTCTTCAGCCGCGATCCCTCGATGCGTCAATTTCTGTAGTTCTTTGAGTTTCTTCTTGCTTCCAGCTCCCAAACAGCAGCAACAACCTCCAGTGGCCCAAAACTGGTGCAGGCACCTCTTGGCAGGTCAGAACTCACAGCAGCAGAGTTCAGGGGAGCTGGGGGTGAAGTCTTTGTGTCCCTGAGACTTCAGAACAGGAGGTCAGCATACTTCAGGCCCTTGGAGATCTCCTTCAAGCAAGGGACACAGCACACATCAAAGTCCTTCTCCTTTCCTTGGCAGAAACAGCAACTGCACGCCAACCCCAGACACACAGCAAGGGCAATACTTCCCCTCAGTCTCTCCAGCTCTTCTCCTTGGCAAAGGTTCCTCTTGAATTCCAGGAATGATCTAAAGTCTGGGGTTGTGGGTCTGATATTTATACCCCAAAATGTCTTTGTTTTCTTTGTGCAAGGGGCTCTGAGCCCAGTTCAAACCAGTTCTGGGGGAACTCTGCATGTGCACAACAACATCCATTGTCAGTGTGAGCCTTGGCTCCACACACACCACAGGGGGGCGGAGCCAGCATTGTGAAAGGCAGGCACAGCCCTATTCAAGTACAGGTGCTACTCCTCCCACCACTCCAAATGCAGATCAGGCCTATGCAGCCTAGTGCTGACTCATCCAGACTCCTGGAGCCATTGCACCTCCCCAGCCCCTGTCACTCCAAAGCCAGACAGTCAATCCACAAACAGGCAGAGGAACACAGGATGGTTGAACAAGAAAATAGCCACTTTCTAAAAGTGGTTTTTTTAAACACACAATTTAAAAACCATCTTTACTAAAATATGTGTTATTAAATCCTGAGTTCAGGGATACCAAACTCCATTTTTCTATCTTATCCCTATGAGAAGATATGCTTGTAAAATGTTACAAAGCATTCCCCATTCTGTCCTATGGGGCAAGATAGCCTTTCAATAGTGAAAAACGAAATTGGCAGTATTTCACTATCAGGACATGTTACACACACCAGTACATGCCCTACCTTTCTCATACACTGCACCCTGCCCAGGGGGGTACCTTGGGCCTACAATAGGGTATGTAAGAAAAGGGAAGGTTAGGGCCTGGCAAGTGGGTGCACTTGCCAAGTCGACATGGCAGTTAACAAACTGCGCGCAGGCACCGCGGTTGCAGGCCTGAGACATCTTTTCAGGGTTACTCATGTAGGTGGCACAATCAGTGCTGCAAGCCCACTAGTAACATTTGATTTACCAGCCCTGGCACACTCAGTGCACTTTACTAGGGACCTACTGGTAAAACAAATATGCCAATCAGGGAGAACCAATCCCAATAACAATTTACACAGAGAGCATATGCACTTTAGAACTGATCAGCAGTGGTAAAGTGCCCAGAGTCCTATAGCCAACAAACACAGGTCAGAAAAAAATAGGAGGAAGAAGCAAAAAGTTTGGGGATAACCCTGCTAAAAGGGCCATTTCCAACACAGTGCTATACATATTTTAAAAACATTTTGAGGGTTGTGGATGGCTTTGGATCAAATGCAAAATGTAGGTTATTCTTTGTCTGCAAGTGCCTGTTGGTGGCTAGGATTGGGGTGACTCCTGGAGTCCAGGCCCATGTAGCCATACATCTTCCTTTGTTGGCAGCCTAATGTGCTTGCCCACCAGTTTTTGTGCGTTTGTGTATGTGTTAAATTGTTGATGATATATTGTGTTTTACTTTTTTCTGTAACACATAAATGCATTTTGGAGGGGTTGTAGCCTCGGACTCTTTGTGGTTTGGGAGTTCTTAAAGTTAACTTAAATTTTTGTTTTTTGTATTGCTGATTTAATGGTGTTGGTTAAAGGGAAATGGCATGTATAGGCCCACCCACAGGGGTCCCATGGCCCTGGATTAACAGCAGCAATTATTTAATTCGTTTTTTTTTATTTTTATTTTATCAGCACCGCCTGTCATCCATAGGGGTCCCATGTCCTTGGATGGACACTATCAATTATTTAATTCTTTTATTACATTTTCTCCTGCACTCCCTGCTTTCCACAGGGGTCCCATGACCCTGGATTGACATCAGCAATTATTTATTAGATTTTTGCCTCCTTCCCATGCCTCCTGTAGGGGTCCTATGGGCCTTGGAGGAACACAAACTAACTTTGTTCTGTGTAAAGTCATGAGAAAAATATTTAGTTTACGCATGGTTTGGGTACACTATTGTTAAGCATTTGTTATGGTGACTTCACTTGTGCTACATTGGCTATATTTAGATTGCCATTGCCACGTTTCATGTACTTTTTTTGTAGTTTGCAGGTGCATAAGACATCACACATTGTACCAATATGGAGAGCAGTCTGTGAATTAGTTGACAGTGACACCTGAGCTCTCCTCTGCTAAGTGCTTCTGCTCTTACTAAGTGCCTAGTGCTAAGAAGATGGTGCCAAAGAAGAAGGTCCCTGCCAGGAAAGTGGTCCTTGGGGAGAAGAAGCCTCTCTATCACTTGCATCAAGCCCTTATCCTTTTCCAGGAAACGCAATGTACCTGATGCACCCTCCTCTGGGCAGGAAGCGTCTGGGAGGACCACATCTGCATCTGCAGCACCAAGACCAAAACCTAATCCCATTTCTCTCAGTACTGTAGTGACTACACTGATGGAGAGTAGTGAATCTGAAATGGAACTGTCTCAGTAGCAAACCAAATCATCACAGGAATGTCGACCAGAGAAGCCTCAATCAGCAACTGATCTTAGGGAAATAGGAGCAGAACAGGAGAATGAGCTTCCTGCGGAGCAAGATGTTGTTGAGACTGCTCTTCCCCATTGGCTTCACAATCTCCTTCAAGGAAAAGAAAGTACTCCCCCATTTCTGCAATCCCCTTTCTGATGATCTGAGCATGGATTGGAGTCCGATACCTGCCACAAGAGATAAGGGAAAAGAAAGGTTCCCGAAAACTTTGCAAGTGAGGACTGATGAGCCAGAGATCATCAGTGTTGAGCATGGCATAAAGGAAGTACAGCATTATTCAACCTGCTCAGATGCATGTGGTTCCACTCACACCACAGGCTTACATATTTGCATGACCCCAGAAGCCTGAAGCCACCACCACCCCTTCGACAATCACAGCATGCCCTACAGAAAAGCAAACAACATTCCACCTAGCTTCACCTCCAGTTCTTCAGGCTTTGGCACAATAAGATGACTCTCCTCCTCAGTTTAGGACTTCTTTACACTTCGCCAGCATGAGGATAATATTGCAGTTTGTTTCGTTAGCCAAAAGAAAGTTCGCAGTGGTAAGCCAGGTGGACACAACGGTACTGGAGGCCATTTGAAAAAACAACATGCAATCATGTGGTAAGAGCACCTTAAGAACATAGCTGCTGGTAGTGACAAAAAAAACAGCTGAAGAGATAGAAGAAGGGGGTGACAAAGATGTTCCCAGCAGAAGCATTACATAAAGCAGCCTTGTGAGTCTACCCCATGGTGTCCAATCATCACACAGAGCAACCTCTGCATGGCACAAGGCACCTTGGGATACAGTAACTTTCACACCAAAGTGCCCAAGAAGCCTATCTGATGCTGGTACTCGTAGGTTAGTTGTGGCAGTAGTAGTAGCACAACAAAAACAGCCTACTATTAAGGCCATGTTTATCAAAGAGTTGCAGTACCACCGAAATCATGAAAAAGCCCTTTTCTACAATGGGACGCTGGCTCAAACGTTAGTGCTTGACCTCCCTCCCATTTTCTTTTATGGAAAGAGAGGGCTTTCTTGAATTTGTGGAGGCCCTCCGCTTAAAATGAAAGGTTCCCAGCCGGACCTATTTTGCCACAGTTACTGTGTCAGTACTACATCATTATAACAACAATTGGTTGGCAATGCTATGAAGCAGAGCGCTGTTCAATCCATCTACCCAACAACAGACATGTGGACCAATTGTCAAGTAACAGATTACACGTACATCATTACACACTGGATCTCTTTATTCGGAGTTAGTAAAGACTAGCTGCTTCTCTTACCTCTGAAGCTAGTTTTTGGAGCATTCATCAGCATGCCACAGTTGCGATGTTCGTGATGGAAAAATCGCATATAGCTGCCAACATCTTGGATGAGTTTCATACCAAGGACTATGAATGACTTTATCTCCGGAGGTCTCACAATTGGATTTGTTCTGACTGACATTGGCAGTAATATAGTCAAAGCCATGGCCAACGGGGGTTATTTTAGAGTCCTGTGCTTAGTGTATTGCATCAACCTAATTGTGTGACTTTCTCAAAAAAGAGTAATAGTCAGCAACATACTGGCCTACTGCTGAAGTATATGCACACATTTTAGTCATTCACTTATAGACCAGAAACAGTTGAGGATCATTCATCAGCGTGCTAATTATCTGCCTGTAAAAGTCCTCATACAGGTGG
Organism: Calotriton arnoldi; assembly: GCA_963921515.1. Lineage (NCBI taxonomy): Eukaryota > Metazoa > Chordata > Amphibia > Caudata > Salamandridae > Calotriton > Calotriton arnoldi. The sequence goes on along the minus strand of CAWUFW010003869.1, from coordinate 1,264,261 downwards.
TGCCAACACATTGAAACTCAACCTATTATATGCTGCAACGGCTATTTGAGCAGTACAAGTCTATCAACGATTATGTAAGTCAAATGAGAGGGGATGCCATGAGAATGTAGGTTGATAAATGGGGGCTAGTGGAGTGCCTGAAACAAAAGATACTTTCTTTCAAGATTATGACAAAGGAAGTCTGCAAGGAGAACAGTAGCATTAGTCAAACAATCCTGTTGTTGTACCTGCTACAGTATCATTTGCAAAAGGTGAAATAAACATTCATCAATGATGAAGCAGCTTTTTGGTAAATAGCTTAATCCTGCACTTGAACACTAATTAAAGGGTGTGAAAAGAGATTGTGTCCTCCAAAGAGTACATCTGGGCCACAACACTGGATCCACAATACAAAAAGCGCTGGTCATTTTCATTCCTTTTACAGAAACAGATGTCTTAGTTTACAAAACTTGGATTGTCAGTAACATAAGTGATCAAGAAGAATGACTGCAGATTTGAGGCCAGGGTAGAGGTTCTGAATTATATTCTTCAGCCTGCAGAGAGAGCGGTGTTGTTGGCTCACAGTCTCTGCAGCATCAACCACCATACCACCATATCCAGCTACTGAGGGCCTGATTTATAAGTTGGGGGAGAGGGAACTCCGTCGCAATGACATGGGCCAGCTGGCATGGACAGGTTATTACATAAATAACAAATTTGCTTTTGCCTGTTATATGATGTCTAATTGTATAGTTCTGCCCATCCGTTGATCTGTACTCTCTCAAGTTTATTTCAATTTTTCATGCTTGCACTCACATAGAGATCCTTTAGCCAAAGCTATGAGTCTGCCTAGTGGTTTCTGTTTATTTGTATGAATTTTTGGCAAGAAGTAAATTGTCGGTGTCACTGGATGTTCCACAGTTAGATATTTTCTTTCATCTATATTGTTAGAAATGGGGGTCTCTAGTTGGCAATGGTTTGCACCTTTGTCCAAGTAGGGACCCTTCTTCCTAGTCAGGGGAAAGGGAGTTACACTCCTAAAATAACCCCTGCTCACCCCCTTGGTTGCTTGGCACGAGCAGTCAGGCTTATCTCAGAGGCAGTGTGTAAAGCATTTGCACATAACCAACAGTAATAAAGTGAAAACACTACAAACTGACACCACACCAGTTTAGAAAAATATCCAGTACGTTATATATTTTAAAACAAGACCAAAACGATAAAAATACAACATACAGTTACTTAAAAATATGCACTTTGCAAGAATACTTTAAAAATGCAGTTCCTTGAAGTCGGTAGCTCCGTCCGGTGCTACAGCTGTACTGAAAACAACAGAATCCAACAGTTCCGTCTGAGCGCTTGGTCGGGGGTGTCACCAGACTCATAGACAGTACCTTTTGTGTTGCAGCCGACATGTTGGTGGGGGCCGGTCGTGGCAACCGTCGCGGTTGCGATGCGAAACGAAGTGGTGCAGCGTGCAGTGCCCTCAAGTTACGGTGCAGGCAGCGGCTCGGTGACAGTCGTCCAGTGGCGCCGGTGAGACCAGGGCGGCGGTGCAGAGGGAAGGCAGTGCTCGTTGCGGTGCTGACAGATCTAGCAGGCGACAGAGTCGGTTGCGGGAAGCTGGCATCGGTCAGTCCAGAGTGCGGTGTGGGACGAGTTGGTGCATTGTGTGACTTAAGAGCAGTACCGCCAAGCCACGATGCGGTCAGCGTGCAGTGACGGCATCGGTGAGACCAGGGCGGCAAAGCGAAGCGAGGTGGTGCGGAGTGCGATGCCCACAGGTCACGGTGCAAGCAGCGGCTCAGAGGCGGAAGCGGCGGTTGTCATCGTCAGTGAGACTAGGGTTGCCGTGCGAGATGCAGACGTTGCCCTCTGTGGTGCCTTCATGACACAGAGCTGGCGACGGACTCGGTGACGGAGTCGGTTGCTCCCGTCCCCTGTGGCAACTGAAACCGGGGTTCCAGAAGCGGTACCCAGAGGTCGGGGAACTCTTTGCGGTCTCTGAGACTTCAGAATAGGATGCAAGCTTGGTTTCAAGCCCTTAGAGATACTCAGCACAAGTAAAGAAAGTTCAGTCCAGTCCTTTCCCTGCCCAAGGCAGAAGCAGCAACTGCAGGCCAACCCAGCAAAGCAACGACACAGCAAAGGGGCAGTACTCCTCCTGGCAGTTCTTCCAGCTCTTCTTCTTGGCAGTTTCCTTGATTCAAGCGAGTTCTAAAGTTCTGGGGTTTGGACCCCAATATTTATACTCCATTTCCCCTTGTTCTCTCAGGCAGAGACTGGGCTCAGTCCAAACCAGTTCTGTCCTCTCTGGCCCAGCTTCCCAGCAGGAGGTGGAGACAGCATTGTCTAAGGCAGACCAGGCCCATTCAGGTGCAAGGAAATCTCCTCCCACTACTCTAAATGCAGCCCGGGACTATTCAGCCCAGCCCTGACTCACCCAAGAAAGGTAGGACACACTTCAATACCCCCCCTGCCTAGTGGCTGTCTACAGCGAATGCACACCCCCAGCTCCTGTCACTCCAAAGCCAGACAATCAATCCACAAAACCAGCAAAGGCACACAGTATGGCTAAGCAAGAGACACCTACTTTCTAAAAGTCGTATTTTCAAACAAAGAACATAAAAATCATCTTTACTAAAAGATGCATTTTTACATTCTGAGACCAGGCATACCAAACTCCATTTCCCTATCATGTTCCAATAGGAAGATATGCTTATAAGATGTTATAAGCAATCTCCCATTCTATCCTATGGGACAGATAGCTTTGCAGTGGTGAAAAACAAAATATACTGTAATTCACCACCAGGACTTGCCACACACACCAGTAGATGTCCTACCTTTAACATACACATCACCCTGCCCCCAGGGGTACCTTGGGCCTACCTTAGGGGTGTCTTACATGTAAGAAAAGGGAAGGTTAGGGCCTGGCAAGTGGGTGAACTTGCCAGGTCGACATGGCAGTTGCAAACTGCGCTCAGACACTGTAGTGACAGGTCTGAGAACCCTTTTCAGGGCTGCTTGTGTGGGTTGCACAATCAGTGCTGCAGGCCCACTAGCAGCATTTGAATTACAGGCCCTGGAACTCTCAGTACACTTTACTAGGGACTTACTAGTAAACCAAATATGCCAATCATGGAAACACCAATGCATAACACAATTTACAACAGGAGCACTTGCACTTTAACACTGAACAGAAGTGAGAAATTGCGCAGAGACATAAAACCAGCACAAATAGAGTCAAAACCGGGAGGTCAGAAAGCAAAAAGCCAGGGAAACACGCCAAAAGATGCCAGGTCTTATACATGTCCCCTCCATCTGAACGTAGGGAGAACTGCACACCCTCTCGGGATTTCTCTTCACTAAGGCAGAAGAACCTGGACAGACCATCAGCGTTGGCGTGTTCCGTGCCAGGGCAGTGTTCCACCATTAAGTCCATTCCCTGTAGGGAGATGGACCACCTCAACAGTTTTGGGTTCTCACCCCTCATTTGCAGTAACCATCTGAGGGGCCTTTGATCTGTCTGAACTCTGAAGTGAGTCTCAAACATGTAGGGTCTTAGCTTCTTCAGTGACCAGACCACAACAAAAGCTTCTCTTGCTATGGCACTCCACCTCTGTTCCCTGGGGAGTAGTCTCCTGCTAAGGAAGACTACAGGCTGGTCTAGGCCCTCATCTTTTAGTTGTGAGAGCACCGCTCCCACGCCATGCTCTGAAGCGTCAATCTGCACTACGAATTCCTTGGAGAATTTGGGTGCCTAGAGCATGGGCACCATGCACATGGCTTCCTTCAGGGCATCAAAAGCATTCTGGCAGGCATCAGTCCAGATCACCTTCCTGGGCTGCTTCCTGGAAGTCAGCTCTGTTAAGGGGGCAACAATGGTGCCATAGCCCATAACAAATCTCCTTTAGTACCCGGTGAGACCTAAAAAGGCTCTCACCTCTGTCTGGGTCTTGGGGGGCTCGCAAGTCAGAACGGTATCAATCTTAGGCTGTAGGGGAGCCACCTGGCCGCTTCCTACCTGGTGCCCTAAGTACACCACAGAGCCCTGCCCGATCTGGCACTTACTGGCCTTGATCATGAGGCCTGCCTTCCTCAGAGGTGTTGCAAGTGATCCTCCCAGCTGGAGCTGAACACTGCAATGTCGTCCAGGTAGGCAGCACTGAAATCCTCCAGTCCAGCCAACACCTGGTTGACCAGCCTCTGAAAGGTTGCAGGGTCATTCTTCATTCCAAAGGGCATCACCCGGGATTGGTAATGCCCCTCTGGGATTGAGAATGCTGACCTCTCCTTGGCCCCATCAGTTAAGGCAATCTGCCAGTAGCCAGATGTCAAATCAAATGTGCGGAGGAACTTAGCAGCTCCAAATCGATGAATTAGCTCATCAGCTCTGGGGATGGGGTGTGCGTCAGCCCTGGTGACGGCGTTGAGCACACAGTAGTCCACGCAGAACCGCAGTTCAGGAGTGGCACCGGGCGCAGCAGCCTTTGGGACCAAGACCACTGGGCTGGCCCAAGGACTGTTGGAGAGCTCAATCACCCCTAATGCCAACAACTTAGAGACCTCCTCTTTGATGCTGGCCCTGACCCGGTCAGTCAACCTGTAAATCTTGTGTTTTACAGGCAGGCTGTCACCAATGTCCACATCATGGGTACACCATTGAGTAACACCTGGTGTCAGAGAGAACAGTGTGGCGAACTGTGCCAACAACTGGTGACAGTCACCCTGCTGCTCTGGGGTTAGTGTAGGGGAGATGATCACACCTTCCACTGACCCATCGTGCTCTTTGGTAGACAGGAGGTCAGGGAGAGGTTCACTCTCCTCTTCCACCCCATCATCTGTCACCAAGAGCATGCTCACTTCGGACCTCTCAAAGTGAGGCTTGAGGCGGTTCACATGGAGGACCCTCAAAGGGTTCCTGGGAGTCTGCAAATTCACCAGGGAGGTGACATCACTTTTGCGCTCCACCACCTCAAAAGTCCCAGTCCACTTGTCCTGAAGGGCACAAGGTTCCACTGGGGCCATGACCCACACTTTCTGGTCATGTTGAAACCCAACCTGAGTGACATTCTGGTCATACCAGTGTTTCATCTCCTCCAGCCTTGCTTCCAGGTTCCCCTAAGCGGGTTTCCTGAAGCGGGTAGTTTTGTTCCTGAAGGCCAGCATGTAGCTAAATACATCCTAGGGAGTTATCCTGGGAACTGCCTCCCAGCCTTCCTTGACAAAACTAAGAGGTCTTCTCACAGGGTACCCATACAGAAGCTCAAAGGGACTGAACCCTAGAGACTTCTGTGGTACCTCCCTGTATGCAAAAAGAAGGCATGGAAAGAGGACGTCCCACTTATGCCTCATGGGTTTTGTTAGAACCTCTCCACCAAACTGTTACCTTGCAGGTGGGAAGGAGTGGTGTACTTGTAGGTTACACCACACTCCTTCCACAGGGATGTCATATACTTAGATATGAAATTGGTCCTACGGTCAGAAACCACTTCTCTGGGGAAACCCACACGGGAAAAGATCCCCATTAATGCCCGGCCCACCACTGGCGCCGTCGTTGTCATTAGAGGGATTGCCTCCGCGTACCGGGTGGCATGGTCCACCAAGACCAGGATTTACCTGTTGCCCATGGCTGTCTTGGGATCCAGTGGCGCCACAATGTCCACCCTACCCTTTCAAAAGGGGTTCCAACAACTGGGAAAGGTTGGGTAGGAGCCTTACACTTCCTCCCACTCTTACCACTTGCCTGGCAAGTTTGGCAAGACCTGCAAAGTCCATCTGACTGCCTCTGCATTTGGGGCCAAAAGAAGTGGGTGACAAGCCTGTCAAAGGTCTTGTCTCACCCCAAATGTCCTGCCAAAGGCACGTCGTGAGCCAGACCTAGTAGGAAGGTCCTGAAGCGCTGGGGTACCACCAGCACACGGGCTGGCCCAAGCCTAGCGACCTTAGGCCTCGCTGTATAGGAGATCATTCTCCCAGTAGATCCAGTGTGTTGCAGACTGATCACAAGTTGCCTGGTTTGCAGCCTGCTGCCGCAAACCTTCTAGAGAAGGGCACTCTTTCTGCTCCCTGCAGAATTCTTCCCTGGTAGGAACACCTTCTTGCTGCCAATGGGTCAGCTCAGAATAGTCCCTGAGTTCAGCTACCTGCTACCCTGTTGGTACTGGGGCGTCCCCCTCGAGGTCAGCCTCCTCCCGGACGGTGGGAACCTCAGGGGCGGGTCTCCCACGCCCCTTGCCCTTTTTCTTGGCAGGAACCTGGGCCACTGTTTCAGGCTCCAGGTCCTTATGATCACCCTTTCCGGCCGTCATTGACCAAGTTGTCACGCATGCCCACTCTGGCAACCCAAGCATCTCCAAGTGAGACCTGAACTCAACATCCTTCCATAAGGACTGCTCCTAGTCGTTACCTAGCAGACAATCTACAGGCATGGAAGGCCTCACAACCACCCTCAAGGGACCTGAGACCTCCCCCCATTCAAAGGGAACCTGCGGCACCATACACTGGCGCTCTGAGTTGTCCACAGCAACTACTTGGTGGGATGCCCCGGGGACTACTTGCTCCTCTGAGACCAGGTGACACCGGACTGAGGTCACACTGGCTCCAGTATCTCTGAGAGCCTCTACATTTTTCCCATTAATGGTCACCCAGGCCCTGTATTTTTTAGTGTTAGCAGGCACCTGGTTTCCTGGGACCATCTCACTGTCCCCTAGTGAGACGAGGGTCATTTATGCGGGATCCCCACCCTCCTGTGGGTACCCCTCCTCCCCAAGCGCTACACTAGCCAACACCTTGGTCTGCCCACAGGTGGATGGCTGTGCCCTCTTGGGACACTTGGGGGTCCTCCTTCAAGTGATCCACCTGCTCGCAGGCATAGCACTTGCGGGGGCTGGTCTCTGCAGGCTTTCTTGAAGAAACCACTGCTTTCTTATCTCCTGGGGGATGGGAACCTTTACCCTAGTTATGAGTTTGGGGCCCTTTAGAGAACTCCTGTGCTTTACCCTTGTCCCCACACTCTTCTGCTGGGGACCCTGCCCACCTTTGGTCGAGTCTCCCCCAAACACCTTCTTGTGGACCCTGGTACTCACCCAGTGGTCTGCCTCCATAGCAAGCTTCCTGGGGCCAGTCAGCTTACTATCAACCAAGTGCTGGCGCAGCTCTGCAAAACATAGACTAGACAAGTGCTCCCATGCAATCAAATTGTAGAGCCCCTGAAAATCTGTCACATTACTGCCCTTCACCCAGCCATCCAGTGACCCGGAAAAAAACAAACACACATTCCAACCAAGGGTTTGCCTCAGTTTTCTTACTGGACCTAAACTGATCCCTGTATTTTTCACGAGTGAGACCCTACCTGATGAGAATGGCCTCCTTCAAGTCAGCATAGGTGAGGTTACACCCCTTACCCAAAGCCACTAAAGTGTCCCTCCCCTCTTCCGGGAAAAGAGGCCACAATCCTGCCCCCCAATTCTTCTCAGGGACCCCATTCATGTGGATAGATGCCTCATACCCCTGGCACCGCCTTTGTATGTCATCCCCCTTCTTGAATTCCTTGCCTACTTCTTGGGATGTGCACAGTTCTATCTGCCTTCACTGATGAATTGCTGCCACCATACTACTCCTTAGTTCCAGCTCCTTAAGACCACGTTCATGATCTAAGATCATCTTCCTTTCCTCCATGGCTATTCTTTTGTCTGCCTTTTCATTCTCCATCCGGAGTTTTTCCAATTCAAACTTCCTTGCTTCCTGCCTGTCCTCCAGCCTGGCCTGGAGGGTTACCCCCCCTTCCAAAAGCACATACACCCTAGGAAGAGGCTCCTCCGCCTCCCCACTGAGACCTCCAGATTGCCCACTGGCATGTTTGACTGCTACCCAGGCCCTCAGCGCCTTTTGTAGCTCCTCCTTCCTGTTGAGGCCTCTGACTTGGACCTTTAGGTTTTTGCAAATCGCCTTCAACTCTTTCACAATGTAGGATTCCAACCTGTCCTCCTCAAAGGCCACTTTCAAGGATGCAACAGATTATGCCCTTGATTCAGGCATGATGAAGTAGCAAGTTCAAGTTCTCAATGAAACTGGCAAGATCAAAAAATAGGCCAAAAAGAAAAAGATCCAGTATGTGGTACGTAATGGTCTGCGATATGGTAGTAGTGTACACCAATCACTGTAAGTCAAGTGCAAACGCAAGTCCTATCTTCACGGCTGACAACCAATGTTAGAAATGGGGGTCTCTAGTTGGCAATGGATGGCACCTTTGTCCAAGTAGGAACCTTTTTTCCTAGTCAGGGTAAGGGAGTTACACTCCTAAAATAACCCCTGCTCACCCCCTCGGTAGCTTCGCACGACCAGTCAGAAATATCTCAGAGGCAGTGTGTAAAGCATTGGCACACAACCAACAGTAATACAGTGAAAACACTACAAATTGACACCACACCATTTTAGAAAATATCCAATACTTTATATATTTAAAACAAGACCACAATGATAAAAATCCAACATACAGTTACATAAAAATATGCACTTTGCAAGAATACTTTGAAAATGCAGTTCCTTGAAGTCGTTAGCTCTGTCCGATGCTAACGCGGTACTGAAAACAACAGAATTCAACAGTTCCGTCTGACCACATCAGTTGGAGGTGTCGACAGGCTCGTAAACAGTACCTTTTGTGTTGCGGCCGACACGTTGGTGCGGGCCGGTCGTGGCAACCATCGTGGTTGCGATGCGAAACGTAGTGGTGCGGCATGCGGTGCCCTCAAGTCGCGGTGCAGGCAGCGGCTCGGGATGGTTGTCCAGCGGCGTCGGTGAGACCAGGGCGGTGGTGTGGAGTGAAGGCGGTGCTCATTGCGGTGCTGACAGATCGCAGTGCAGGCGACAGAGCCAGTTGCGGGAAGCTGGCATCGGTCAGTCCAGACTGTGGTGTGGGATGGGGTCGTGCGTCGTGTGACTTACGAGCGTTGCCCCAAGCCACGATGGGGTACGGAAGTTGCGGTCAGCGTCGGTGAGACCAGGGCGGCGAAGTGAAGCGAGGTGGTGCCGAGTGCAGCACCATTAGTCACGGTGAAAGCAGCAGCTCGGTGGCGGCAGCGTCGGTCGTCGTCGGTGAGACCAGGGTTGTGGTGCGAGATGCGGACGTTGCCCTCTGCGGAGCCTTCAGGACACAGAGCCAGCGACGGACTCGGTGATGGAATCAGTTGCTTTTTCCCCCCTCTGTGGCGACTGAAACCGGGGTTCCAGAAGCGGTACCCAGAGGTCGGTGAAGTCTTTGCGGTCCCTGAGATTTCAGAACAGGAGGCAAGCTCGGTTTCAAGTCCTTGGAGATACTCAGCACAAGTAAAGAAAGTTCAGTGTAGTCCTTTCCCTGCCCAAGGCAGAAGCAGCAACTGCAGGCAAACCCAGCAAAGCAACAACACAGCAAAGGGGCAGTACTCCTCCTGGCAGCTCTACCAGCTCTTCTTCTTGGCAGGTTCCTTGATTCCACCGAGTTCTATAGTTCTGGGGTTTGGACCCCAATATTTATAATCAGTTTCCCGTTGTTCTCTCAAGCAGAGAGACTCCTGGCACAGCCCAAACCAGTTCTGTCCTCTCTGGCCCAGCTTCCCAGCAGGAGGTGGAGAAAGCATTGTGTAAGGCAGACCAGGCCCATTCATGTGCAAGGAAATCTCCTCCCTCTACTCTAAATGCTGCCCAGGGCTATTCAGCCCAGCCCTGACTCATCCAGGAAAGGCAGGACACATCTCAATCACTCCAAAGCCAGACACCCAATCCACAAAACCAGCAGAGGCACACAGGGTGGCTAAGCAAGAAAACACCTACTTTCTAAAAGTGGTATTTTGAAACAAAGAATAGAAAAAGCATCTTTACTAAAAGATGCATTTTTACATTCTGAGACCAGGCATACCAAACTCCATTTCCCTATCTTGTCCCAATGGGAAGATATACTTATAAGATGTTATAAGCAACCTCCCATTCTATCTTATTGGACAGATAGCTTTGCAGTGGTGAAAAACGAAATATACTATAATTCACCACCAGGACATGTCACACACACCAGTACATGTCCTAACTTTAACATACACAGCACCCTGCCCACAGGGGTACCTTGGGCCTACCTTAGGGGTGTCTTACATGTAAGAAAAGGGAAGGTTAGGGCCTGGTATGTGGGTGCACTTGACAGGTCGACATGGCAGTTGCAAACTGCGCGCAGACACTGCCGTGGCAGGTCTGAAAACCCTTTTTAGGGCTGCTTGTGTGGGAGGCACAATCAGTGCTGCAGGCCCACTAGCAGCATTTGATTTCAAGGCCCTGGCACTCTCAGTGCACTTTAATAGGGACTTACTAGTAAACCAAATGTGCCAATCTTGGAAACACCAATCCATAATTTACAACAGGAGCACTTGCACTTTAACACTGAACAGCAGTGAGAAAGTGCGCAGAGACATAAAACCAGCACAAACAGAGTCAAAACCTGGAGGTCAGAAAGGAAAAAGCCCGGAGAAACAAGCCAAAAGATGCCAGGTCTAACATATATCAATCAAATCCATTTCCAACCATTCATCTAGTTTCCCTTTCAATTCCTCCATAGGATCAAAGTAGGATTTGTTTTGACTTTTTCATAGCAGAAGGTGTCCATCAATTTCCGATTTACCTCCTCTACATAACCAGTTTTATTTAGGATGATGATATTTCCACCCTTATTTGCCAGCTTCATTTCAATTGTGTTATCCATTTGCAAAGTGTGCAAAGCTTTGTTTTCTTCCTTTGTTAGGTTACACAGTGCTTTGCTTTTTTAAAAGTTTGTAGAGGTCCCGCACTACTTGTTCCTCAAATAGATCTATTTTATCATCAGGTGGTGATGTGGAGTAATAGTACGATTTAGGTTTCTTGCCAGTCAAACCCACTCCTCCGTTTGCAATTCCAAACATCTCAAGAGTTTGTGCACGTTATATGTTCTTCATTGGAAGTGTTCTCCTTCCAGGTTGATTAGCGTGGCAAGTAACTCTGTGTCCTCTGCTGGTAACTTGTGTCTAGGTTCACCTGTGGTGCTTTTATTAGTTAATTGATGCGTTTCTTTTTCCGCAAAGATTTTTTTCAATTTGAATTTACGAATGAATTTATAGAGATCAATACAAGCTTGTGTTAAATTCATATGTGTTGTGGGGCAAAAGTTCAGTCCCTTTTTTAACACATTTGATTTAGACTCTGTAAGTACTTGATTTGAGAAATGTATGACTGTCATTTCATTCATTGATGATCTTCTCTGTATGCTTTGATATGTGTTTTTGTCTTCTTTCCCTTGCCCCTTAATCGTTGCCTATTTTTTAATGCTTCATAGACCTTGGCCTCTTCACCTCCCGAGGCCCCCCGTTCCCAGGGTGCTTCTCACTTTGCCCCACTGTTGTTGCTGATGTGCGAAGCGTATTTAATCTAAAACAACATGATTTATTTTGTACACAACATTGTTTTATTCTTTTAGTCGTTTCTTTCTTACGTGAATCCATATTCGATTAAATTGAATCCCTGTTTTCATTTCCGTTCTTGTTTTATCTAATGTTTCGTTCCTACAGATTGTCAAATTGCTTTGCAAAAGTAAATATTTTCCCTTCCTCGTAATCTCTTTTGTCTCTCAAAAATGTAATCTGTTTTCTGTCTTTCTTCCTCATGTTTCTCAAGACTTGCCTTCATATCAGCTTTTAACTTTTGTTGTTCTTTATTTAGTTGTAATTTATCCAATTCCTCCTCTATTGTTTTTATTTGTAATGTAATTTGCTCCAGGGCTATTTCAGTATGTTTCACCAAGAGTTTCATTAGTCCCAGTGAGGATTTCAAGATATAATTCCCACTAATCCTGTAGAATCTCCATGCTTCTATCACTATGACTTAGCATGATTGAGATTCATTGTCCACTTAGAACTCTTTTGCCCTCCAAATAATATTTGAGAGTGCAGGTTTCCCACCATTTGTTAATTTCTTTGTGAAAAAAAGCTTTTCTCATAGTCAATTTTCCTTTTATATCTGTGGTTTTAGTTTCCTTTGGTGTAACTGCTTCGTTACGATCTCCACTTATGCATGCATCATCAAATAAATTGGTGACTGCTGTGCTATGCTTGACCTCTCAAGCCTGCATTGTGTAATTTCTTTTTTTCCTCTTGAATAAAGTCCCAACCTGACCACACCTTTAGCAAAATGCTATTGATATCAATACCAAATTCACATCTATCTGGACCCCAACCACTGATGTTGAATATTTGTTTGCACATAGCTTTACACTCCCACCCCTTAGCTCCTGGGAGTTGCCTAGGATGTCACCACCCTCCAGTTGCAGTGCACAAGCTCCTCAACCATTTGGAAGGTGAGATACTGTGGTCAGTGTTTACTTGGAGCTTTTCTCTCTTACTCAGCGGCATCTGCCACCCTCTTTATCTATTGAGCTCAATCCACTACAAATTTCGGTTCCATAGACAGTATGGTACACTTCTTGGGGGAGGGGGGGGAGGGAACACAGCAGCACCGAGTCGTCAAAATATTTCCTACAACATTGCTCACACTGAACAGTGGTATGGATGCACTCGAAGGGTTGTGCACAGGCGATTTTATTATATGCAGTTACACATCATCATTCAACACATTTCAGTCCTGCTCGGACCTTAATCACGAAATAATTTCAAAACCCCACCCCCATGTTAGATAAACTAGTGCAAAGTCCCTTTATAAAGGAGAAACAGGATTCCCCGTACAGAGTGGTTAACACAATGGGGCTTTTGGAAGTGCAAAGCATGCAAAATTGGACTAAACATGAGAGAGCACAGGTCAGCACATGGACAGACATAAACAATCAGACATCATTTAACCTACAAAAGCAAATTTGTAATTTATGTAATAACCTGTTCGTGCCTGATGAATTACATTGGCCGTACAACCTGTCACCTAAAAAATGGGTTTTGGAACTTAAGAGTGGTGACAAATCATGACAGAAGCAACAGCATGGCCAAACATATGGAAAAGGAGCACAACAGTGACTGGAAAAAAATGAAATATTATGCAATTGATCATGTCCCAAAGCCAGGAAGGGGTGGAGATTGGGACAAACGTTTGAGACAACCGGGATCCCGATACATAATCTCCCTCAGTAGCATACAACGTACGGTCTAAATCAAGATGAGGAATTGCATATACACTTACAAAGAAAACATTTGATGATGACTAAGGATTGCAATACACCCATCACATTATTCGTGCTCGACTAAAAGAAGTGGTCCGCTGTCGACATAAACACTGAGAGAAATTAGCAATAGAGTCAATAAATGAAGAGCATGGGGCAAAATGAATAACAAGCACTTGAACTGTGAATTCCAAACCATTGGTCAGTCCACTGGAGGGCATAATGTGCTGTTTCACAATATTGATAGCAGACTCACGCTTTGAGAAGGGAATTAGTATACCAACAAAAAAACATAAAGCGTTGTAAAAATAATTACATTATAAGGGAAAGAAAGGGAAATGCAATGTATAATGAGAACAGTTAATCTCGAAAAAGATTTGGAACTACTTTTCCCAGAAACCCACAAATATAAATCCCATAATCACATGCGGAAAAATGAATTAACACTGTGAAATGATTAAGATAGTGCCATGTGCATATAAAGATATGTAGCAGGATTTTAATGTTTTTAGCCATCACCTTGCACTTTATTTTTGGCTCAAATGCACTTTTTCACTTGGAATGGGTGATCCTCATGAGGACCAATCACTAAACGACGATGAATTCCCATGAATGTCACAGGGAAAAGGAAGTGACATACATGAAAGAGAACCTAAATGATAACATGGGGGCGGGGTCTTGAAATTATTCGGTGATCAAGGCCTGAGCAGGATCGAAACATGTTGATATTGTGCAACTGCACATAATAAAATCACCAGTGCCCAACCCTTCGATTGCAGGCGTTGCACTGTTCAGTGTGAGCAGTGTTAGAGGCAATATTTTGACAGAGGGTTCTGCTGTGTGCCCGTATCCCCGCAATATATATATCTATTCAGTGAAAAAACAAAGGTTAAAGTAACGTTATAGTTAGGTGGCTATGTCAGTGACAACATTAACGTTTTGAACCAAACAAAACACAAACATTCACCAGTTATATTTGGCAGAGCTAACTATAACTTGCACCCCCGACATGCACTGCTTGCCCCTGGATCCCTCCATTAATAGGGTGGGTGCCACAGCAGAGAGCCTTAGGGGCCCCAGCCGGCTACTCTGCATGCTATTTATGCTGCTCCCTGCGGACGGGAGCAATCAGGTGATCTGTTTCCGTGCCTGCATCAGGATGGGCAGAGAAACAGATCAAAAGTCTGCTACCAACTGGCAGGAGCATTTTTAAAGCTCCCACCCGCTGGGAGCAGACTTGGTGTTTGCTCCCATTTGGAGGGAGTCTCAAAAATGCAGACGGGATCAAACACGTTTCAATGCCCGAAAAGGCTCCCCGGGACACAGCAGGTGAGCCAGCCTGGGGGATGATGTCACCAGGGTCATTAATATCTCAGGGAGGGGGCCTTGCGGCCATGGGGGATGTGGTTTCCAGGGCCTTCTAAAGGTTTGGGGAGGGCCACGCAGCTCCCCTCCCCTTTTTTGTAAGTTTCAGCCCTGGAGTAAGGCTACTTGGGGCCTATAATGGGGACCCCGTCCCCTTTAATTAAATAAATCACGGCTGGAGGTGTACTTTTAGGGTCCTTTGAAAGCTCTGGGATTTAGCATTTTGGGACCCCCCTTTTCTCTCAGCCCCCGCTTGATGGATCACCCTGAAACTTTCCTTGCACAAACTAGTCTCAAAGTAGCACCTTTTTGGCAAGTTTCGTTGAGATTCGTCAAACCGGGCCAAAGGTATTAGTGACTCAAAAAACGCTTTTCCTAAGAAACAGCTGACCTAACTAGAACTACCCAGTGGCAAAGAAAGATGGCCGCTGGTGCAGGAGCACCAAAAGGAAGCTCCCAGGGTCCGGATCATTATCTCTAAATATCCTGCCTATACCCCCAACTATATTTTCAGCAAAGCAACTAGAAATGCAACTTAATTGACAACGCTACAGCAAAACTCTGGCTCTACCCACCGATTCGAGTTCGGAAGATATTGCGCTCTTTCCATCAAGGTGGCTCTGTGTGGCCTCCTCCAGGAACGGCCCGTGCAGGTAAGAGTGGTGGGGCAGGGTGGCGAGGGACTGGACACACGACGACGAGGGAAAATGAAATAAATATTTAATTTTCCCTTGTCGTCTGTCGAGTCCACCCCCACCCTACTCCACAGCTCTTACACGCACCGTCCGCTCCTAGCCTCCTCATTCCAATACCAGCCTTTATGATGCCCCAGTATTTAGCAGGCGTGAGACAACTTTCTCTGGAAATCTCTGGCAACTCCTTGCGGACTGCTTTGACTCGCCTGCTATCCTGCTGACTCGTCGACCTATCACTGAATGACTAGATGTTGCTCCGGTGGGGCTGCCTCCAGACAGACCCCCCACTACATATCTGCCGGCTGGTTGCCCAGGTATTTACCGACTTGCTGCAGCATTGTTCCATTTTAAGGTCCCGGCCACTGCCTGACCCGCCCGCCTGCTCATCCCCGGTCTCTTTCCCTTTTGGTTGTGTGACATGCAGAGCAGCCTCGGTCAGCTTGCGAAGTGATTTCTGGCTTCCTTGGGGTGCAGTGGTGTGCCAGTGACTGACCCACCGGGCATATACTCTGGGGGACAGGCTTCTTACCCGCATGGTCTCTCGCAGCCTTGCATTGTGGGACGGAGACGAGATAGCTCTGAGGTTGTGCAGTGGCTGTTATGAACCTCGTTTTTTGCCTCATTTCCTCCGACGGCCCCACCCGATCCCCTTCAGGACCCAACAGGACCAGACGCTCACGGAGCAATTATGGTTTCCTATCATTGTAGGCATTTTCGTGCGCTCCATTTTGTGGGCCCCTCCCCACCATTACCATCGGCTACAAAATGGCAACCAGCCCCTCAGCAAGCTAAAAGCAACAAAGGACTAGGTGTGGGCGGCGAACTCTGCTCCGTCAGCGGAGCTTGCAAAGTTTTTCCCACTCCGCACTTCGCTTGGAGCGTGGTGTTTGGCAAAAAACTCTGCCTCCCACCGCCACGTAGCAGAGTTTATCGGCGCCGGCCTACCTGCAGAGATACACAGGACTACTTTTGCTGAAATAGATCAATAAAACACTGTTTTATACATCTATATCAGCAAATCTAGTACTATGTGTACCTGCAGGAGTAAATTGAACACCCCCCCCCAAAGCTCACCCTCTAAAATGGGCACAACAGCTGTACGGTGAAAAGGCCGCAGAATGATAACTGGAACATGCCGCTGAACGTAATCCCCTGTGGCAGAACTTGCAACACCCCTGGCTCCAACTATAGGTGAACGTTGAACCAACAAAGTGACTTAGAAGTTCATTTTGTAACATCCTTCCTCAGTTCATCTACTGCAATTGCAGCGATGGCTAGCGCCTGGATGCCACTCTATGTGTACGTTGGTGTGCACCAAACACCCCACGTATTGACCGATCCCAAGATCTTATAAGTATTATACTTTTAAACAAATCCACCGTCTTATTTTTCATCAGTCCAACACAGCTTTAATACTCAGAGTGCTATCTATCCTCACTTGCTTCCACACCTTCAATCATCGCTCTGACGTGGCCGAAAGGTGACATGACGGTAGTACCCGTCTTCAAGATGCATGGAATTAGCCAACAATGGGATCGTCCTCATCCAGTCATCTGATCACAACCTAGAAATAATTGAGGACATTTTCCCTCTCATCAAGAAAGCTGCAACGAGGTCCGAATTCACCCCAGCCCAGGGCCTTCCTAACTCTGTATGCAACACAAACTCATCAACTTCACCCGATGGGTGCGAGCCCCCATCCATCAATCTCCACACTGCACTACAACCTCCGCCACAGCCAGAGCTCCCCTCCTCCTACTTGCCCACAGCTCCTAGACCCAACAATCTGTACCCACACCTCACTTGAATCCAGACTTGATGAGATCACTCAACACCTACACCAACTCAAAGCTGACCAATAAAGACTTATTGGCATCACCTTACAGTTCTCCAAGAATAGGGATTAGAATAGGAACAGTCTCATTCATGACCAACACTCCAACCACCTCACCATGCCTACCACAACCCCCCCCAACCAAATTGATCTCACCTTCTTCGAAGCCCATGCATTTGAGATGGAGAACTTTACCCTATCCCAATGCGCCCACTCAACCCCATAGACAAAAAGATCCTCTATCCAACTAATATATCCACTCCCTCCTCCTATCATATGACTCATTACACCCTGAAAACATAGACAATCACACTCAAATCCAACCCATTCCTCCGAACCCACACGGAGAACCAAGACTCAACCACAGAGCGGTAAACAAACACACGCTTAAGTGAATTACCCTCACACAGACCTCCCCAGCCAATTCCAAACCCCAGCTGAAATGCATGCTATTCAATTGCAGATCGGCCACAAGGCACGCGGTGGATATTGCTGACCTTATCCTCGCACATGATCTTGACCTACTAATCCTGACTGAAACTTGGTTAAATGACTCATCTTCACCTACCCTCGATATATTAGTTCCTCCTAACCATGGCATCAGTAGATTAGACAGATCTAGCAGACCAGGTGGAGGTATTGCCTGCATACACCGTAATAGCTTATCTGTTAAACAGTCACAATTCTGTGTTCTATCCTCATGTAAACACTTAAGCATTGATATCACATCTAACAACAGGCCAGTATGCAAACTGCACACAATCTACCACCCTACAGGTGACAACCTTTCTTTCATTGAACAGATTATGGAAATCATCGCAACAAACACGGGACAATACTGTACCCAAATCTTGCTCTGAGACTTCAATCGCTACTGAAATGATCTGAGTGAGTCTGCAGTTAACAGCTTTAAAACATTTCTTTCGGACCTCAATCTGATCCAAATCTGAACAGCGCCACACACAAGGGAGCGACCCTAGATCTTATCATTGCTAAAGCCAACTCCATTGCACTTGACTCTAGCCTCCCCTGTGACTGGTCTGACCATCACCGAATCGCGTTCCTCATCAATGAAGCAGTGAAAACAAATACAGCTCAACCAACAAAACCCAAAATCTGGAAAAGGAGTATGTGAAACACTAACCTCGATGAATTGGCATCACTCTGTAATAACATCCTGCCTCCTCCCGGAGACATGTCAGACGTCCAGGATCTTACAAACAACTACACTAGTTCCACGAAGAATATTCTAGATTCTATTGCACTGCTATAGCTAAAAAGATAGTCCACCAAAGACTCCAAACAATGGTACAATGGTAGTCTTAATACAGAAAGATGCAACGTGAGACTAGCTGAACGATGGTGGAGATCCTCTCCGTCCCTTGAACACCTCAAGCATTTGAAGACACTGAGGAACCCATATTACAAATGCATCAGAAGGTCAAAAACTAACTTCTTTAGAAACCAACTAGATCAAGCTAGAAACCGGCCCAAAAAAACTATTTGAACTCATTAAACTACAATCAAATGGTCTACCCAACCCTCCCCAAGCTGGATCCAGTATGTCACCAAACTGCGAGGAATTTGCCTCCTTCTTCCTTGAGAAGATGGAAAACATGAGAATTGATTTGCAGAGGGCTACGGAGCATCGCCCTTTCTTACCTCACTCCAGCCTCTCCCCCTCCCTGACGGCTGTACCCTCATTTCCACCAGGGCACACCCTCAAAAACAATGCCTCATGGACCTCTTTCAAAACCTTTCAGGAATGCGACATTCTCAAAATTCTCATCAAAGGCGAAGGGGTAATCCAGTATCCCTCAGAAACCCGGGCATGAATATTATAACAAACAATAGTTCTGTCGGGTATTGCTATTTCTTAGTTAATCGAACCAATCATGTAAAAAACAAATCAAGTGATGGTGCACAATTCTGAACAAAAAATCCAAAATTCATAAACAGAAAGAATGATTATTATGAATTTGAAGAAAAAAGAATTTTTAATTTTAATACAATAATTAATAAGGACGGAAGTTGTCTGATGACTCAATCTATAAAACGGCGCAAGTGAACAGTATTTACAGTGAACAGTGAGTAAAGTGCAGATGTGACAATATAAGTGTACTTAATATATAAGTGATAAGGTAAACAAATCACAGTTAGAAATATATGAATACAGTGTCTAATTTCAAAATATCATATAAGTATCTCAAGCTCAGGGATTGATCTACGTTTTTGTTGAGTAATGAGACCTATAGAGGATTGGACTTGTGACAACCGTCGACGTTTCGATCCAAAATTGCAGCAACGATATAGAAAAGTCAGTGTGGGTCTTCTTCAGGACAATAGGTAAGTCAGACAGCCGATTCCACACATTTGGATCGATGTCAAGAATGTGTTGTTGAAGGGTTAACCAGATTGTTGGCTGGCCCTGAAGTTAGATGGATCCCTCTATGAGGTAAAGGGTGGTGCGACGATTATTGTTCCCCACGCGCAGTTAGTTTGAATAAAGGACTTAGAAAGGACTAGTGAAGGAGAATCTGTTCGAGTTTGCTCCAAGGCGTGCAAGCAACAGTGCCTCTTTGAATGTTGAAAAAACACCGTCAAATTCATAAAACGGCTTATAATATTAGTCACTCGTTTCAGTTGTATGTGAACGAATAAAATCCACACTCTCGCAATGGTTCGAGGACTGGCTCCGCGTGTGAGTCCAGCCGGCAGGATCCTGTGCTCTGAGAGAGTGGAGCAAACACGAAAAGATTCTCCTTCACCAGTCCTTTCTAAGTCCTTTATTCAAACTAACTGCGCATGGGGAACAATAATCGTCGCACCACCCTTTACTTCATAGAGGGATCCATCTAACTTCAGGGCCAGCCAACAATCTGGTTAACCCTTCAACAACATATTCTTGACATCGATCCAAATCTGTGGAATCGGCTATCTGACTTACCTATTGTCCTGAAGAAGACCCGCACTGACTTTTCTATATCGTTGCTGCAATTTTGGGTCGAAACGTCGACGGTTGTCACAAGTCCAATCCTCTATATGTCTCATTACTCAACAAAAATGTAGATCAATCCCTGAGCTTGACATACTTATATGATATTTTGAAATTGGACACTGTATTCATATATTTTTAACTGTGATTTGTTTACCTTATCACTTATATATTAAGTACACTTATACTGTCACATCTGCACTTTACTCACTGTTCACTGTAAATACTGTTCACTTGCGCCGTTTATTGATTGAGTCACCAGACAGCTTCTGTCCTTATTAATTATTGTATTAAAATTAAAAATTCTTTTTCTTCAAATTCATAATAATCATTCTTTCTGTTTATGAATTTTGGATTTTTGTTCAGAATTGTGCGCCATCACTTGATTTGTTTTTTACATGATTGGTTTGATTAACTAAGAAATAGCAATACCCGACAGAACCATTGTTTGCTATAATATTCTCAAAATTCTAGCAACACTGAAACCCGCAAACCACTTCAACGACCCTCTTCCCTCTAATTTCTTCAATGAGATCAAACTGTCATTACTCCAACTCTGGACCAAGATTGTAAATACCTCTCTACTTCAAGGCACTATCCCTGACTGCCTAAAGTCGGGGCAGGTGTCCCCCCCATCCTAAAAAAAAAACCATCAGCAGATCACACGGATCTAAACAACTTCCTCCAGATCTCCAACATTCCAACTCTGGCGAAGCTCCTTGAAAAATGCATACACATCCGACTCTGTGACCACATTGAACAATTCTGCCTTCAGGACAAATTCCAATCCGGCTTCCACATGGGCACAGCACCAAATTGGTTCTTACACAAATAGTGGAGGGTGCGCTAAAAATGTTGGATCAAAACGAATCTTGCCTCCTAATTCTCCTTGACCTATCGTCTGCATTCGATACAGTCAAGCATGACAACTTATTAGAACACAGCATGCACGTATCAGGGCCCGTCCTAAACTGGTTCACGTTGTTTCTCCAAAACAGATCTCAAAGATTCAAGGTTAATCAATCCCTATCTAAGACCTCTACGGTCACACTTGGGGTCCCACAGGTTTCCTTCCTCTCAACCACTCTCATTAACTAGTTCATGGAGCCTCTAACTGAAATCCTGAGTTCATCCAACATTCATTATCAGATGTACATTGACGACATCCAATTATACCTGAAAGTCTCTTCCCCTGAAGACAACAGATCCCTCAATTTTACTCTACAAAAAACCCAAAGATGACTGTCCGACAACCACCTCAAACTTAGCACTCTCAAAACCGAAATCCTACTAATTTCTCCACCCAATCAGTCACCCATCATTGAGGAATGGCTGAAACAACTAACCCTCCTCATTTGCCTGGCCCAAGTTATTGATTGAGCGAGATCACTGGGAATTACTCTGGACAGGAACCTTAACATGCAGAAGCACATCAGCGTCACCACTGAAGAAGCGAACCTCCATATGAACACTTTGAGAAAATTAAAACCCTTCCTCCCTCCCAATGACTTCAAATCTGCAGTGCAAGCCCTAGTAATTCCGAGGTTCTACTATGGAAGTGCAACCATCTGGCCTGCCCAGATCCAAAACAGCTCCTCTAAGGGTCTCCCTTAACTCTGCTGCAAGACTCATCAAGGGATCAAAAACAAACAACCACATCACCCCTGACTTAAAAGCCCTCAACTGGCTCCCTTATGAAGTAAGAATTCAATAAAAAATTGCCTGCATGACCCATAAAGCTCTACACTTCAATACCCCAAGATTCCTTCCTCAGAAGCTGGAACTTTCTGGTGGCGGTAGATCCTCCAGCACCTTACTGCTGAAACCACAGAGATTCTCTAAAAAGAAAACCTACAACTGCGCTTTCTCGGGATCGCCCAGAGAATTTGGAACTCCCTGCCCCCTGAAACCAGACTTAATCCCTCAACTGTTTCTTTCAAGAAAGAAGTTAAAGTATTACTCATGAACAAATTTATGCCCTACTAATAGGATCTCCTCTCCTCGAAACCTCTCTTGACTCGTCAATTACTCTCTTATTACTGCTGGATGTAATTGTTTTGGTTATTGTTTTTCCTATGGCTTTTGTTTTTGTACTACCGTATCCATTTATATCTATATTTTGTGGTGATCTCTTCTGTCCCTTGGGCGCTGTTAGAGTCCACCCGTTTGCGCTTACGCAGTGCCCTATTAAAGTTAGCATTCGCTGCACCATTTTCTTTCCAGGCGCCATTTTAGGCGGTTTGAAACTGATCTTGTACAATTCCGAGAAAAGCCCCCTCCTGAGTTTTGCTTCTGAAACGTTAGGTTTTGTTTCAGTAATGAGTACACTGTTCATGTCAGCGCATAGCTTTCTCACTAGATAGAGACCCTCTGCCACTTGTCTGGTGGCGGGCCCAGGATGGAACGACCTTGGATTATGCTAGTTTGTGTAAAATATGAGCGCTGCAACCTTTTTTTGTATTTCATTGTCCAGCTGCATCTGCTTGGAAAATTCCACTGAGGGCGTGCTTTTGCCCGGCTATGAAACGTACATATTGTATCTTTATGCTTGTTGTTTTCAGTTCCCTCTGTAGCACTCCTAGCGACTGTACAGATGGGGCTCCACCCTGAGTGTATATGAATAAACAGTTATTGGTTTGTATTCTCTACTGTCTGACCGACTCTTCATTTGGTATGGAAGGCTGAGAGGTGGTCATTAGTGACCCGGGTGGCCCTAAACGGGTCACTTCCTTCAGTGGGCACCCGAACAGGGACTCCTTCGGGTGATTGATCCATCCCCTTTCCGCAGACGGGTGGGGGGGAGGTCGAGGACATCGTCGGGTCGGACTGACGGCTCAGGGATCCCTGCACGAAGAGTGTCTATTACTCGCAGCTGCTCCTTCTGTCCTGCCGGACGGTGTCTCGTCCAGTGGTCATCCCGACTGGAGTCCTGAACGGCGAAACCCTTGATCCGACTGTTTGGGCTGAAGAGTCGGCAGTGGAGAACTTGTTTGCTGGTACTACTGATATCAGATGAGTTTGTTTTGATTCTATGTGGACATGGTACCATTGTGGTTTGAGTTTGTTACGGTCTGACGACAGTTTTGGTAAAAAGTGTTTGCAAATACTTTGTCAGATGAAATAACGACTTTGTTTTCTTTTGTCATGCCTGGCCTTAGTAAATTTTGGAATTTGTGTTGTCATTGTTGTTCTGCAGATGCCCGGCTGTAAGAAGCTCAGCCGGCGCCTATTGAAGGCAGCCCCAATTTTGATATGTATGTGAAACATGGCCTTGGCCCTATTATGTTTAGTACATTATGGCAGAAATATATGAGGGACAATGCTGAGTTGCAGTGGCCTTTGACAGGCTCTTTAGATGAACAGAAAATTGCATTTTTTCAGGATCAGTTGTTTAAGAGACGAAGTAGGCAGTCGATGTTTGATTCTCTTCGAACTTGGCAGAAGGAGGCTAAGCAAAGGTGGTTAAAAATGGAGAAAGAGGCACGGAAAGGGAGAATGCAGACATTGACGCAGAAAGCTGTAGCATATGATAGAGAAAAACAGGAGACCGGAATTGAATGTGAGGATAGGCGATTTCGGTTGCACATTGACAAGTCCTATCTGGCCAAAGAGGAAAATGACACTTTTGTAGAGGAGTTGTTAGATACTCGACCACTGCCTCCTTATGCCCCGCAGAGGATATATCCCACTGTTCCTTTACAGTCAAAGCAGCCTGTTTCATCTGCTCCGGTTGCCCCCATATCTACGTCTGTTATTTCAACAGCTCTGGCTACGTCACTCCCCGTTCTTTCTCTTTCCTCGCCATCTTTGACGACTGTGACCTCAGGTACATCTACTGTTCTGACTCCTATGTCCTCTGTTCTTTCTCCTCCTGTGAAAACATTGGCTACAGCCATACCCACTACTTATATTACTCCTCCTTCTCCTATGGTTACTCATCCTCTGATATCCTTGGATGTTGAAACGCCTGTACGAGGGTTTGAAGACAGGGATTGGGCGAGATTTAGGGAATGAGTGGGTCCGTTGGTGCGCTCTGGAGTAGGTGAGGATGAGAAGGAGGTATTAGCAAGACAGGCTGTGAAGTGGGCTAGTAATGTGGTTCATAGCACTGAGGATAATTGGCAAGTTGTGCGTGAGTTTGAGCCTTTTCTACAGCAGCACGTTCTTCAACACATGTCCGCTACATTGATAGACCTTTGGCGCACACACATCAAAATGGAGGCCCCAAAGTGCTATTTCATATTAGAGATCGCGTTTATATCGCTGATTTAGCGCCAGGACAGGTGTTTGCAAATCTTACCACTATAGTCTCTTATAGACGTCGATTGTATGATAAGAGCCCCATTAAAATTACTCAGTTCCCTATGCGTGAAGTCCACCCAATTTATCATCCAGAAATACATGAGTTGATGGATCGGAACGAAGCAGTCACTAGACTGGCCGTGGCTGCTCACTTTCAGTAGCAGTGGGTTTATATTCCATGGAAAAGAAGTGAGGGTTTAGCCCTTAAGGCTACGCTACCCGATCCTAGAAAAAATCCCACTGCCTATTATAAGGAATTAACAGAGGCTGCCTCTTCTACTGTAATGACTCTTGCTGATATTGAAATGTTTTTTGATCTTCTTGTTCCGGTTGATATTTGTCGGCAGGTGCATACTCAAGATAATGTCGCAGAGTTGGGCGGTACATGGGATGTGATTAAGGGATGGGATCAGGAAAGGAAGCCAGGAGACAAACCCAGTGCTGAGATACTTGCTTTGCCTGGTTGTATTATTACATATACGCACACACTTATTCCACCTAAGAAGGTAAGTTGGGACAGATTAACGCTTGTCGACAGAAGAAGGATGAGAGTGTGTCCGATTTCTTTACTAGGTTTGAAGACACGTTTTTGGATTATAGTGGGCAGGATATGTCCACTGAGAGGGAGTCCGTTTGTTTGTTGATAGGTTTGTTACTAATCTTCTTCCTGAAATAATGACTCGTTTGCAGGCGTCTGAAAGTACTTGGTCTACGTCTTCTCCCTCTGTTATTTTGAATATGGCTCAATATTATGAACATCGAGATCAGGAGGAAAAGGATAAAACTGATAAGAAACATAAGGATTTAAAGACGAAAGTGTTGTTGCAGCAGGCATTTCGGGGTAACACCAGAGGACGGGGAGGTGCTTCTCGACAACTCCCCCGAACTAGGCAGCCTACCATGACACCTCTGGAGCAGAATCAGTGTGCGTATTGTAAGGAGGAAGGACATTGGCGTAGCCAGTGCCCTGTGCTTTTACAGAAGGTCGCATCCCCTAGAGGACAGGGTTCTGGTGGTAAAGGCCGTGGGACTGATCGAAATCAGAATGCCACAGCTCCTGGGGGCCGCCCTGATAATAATTATTTTTATGACCCCAGAGATGGACAGTATTATCATGATGATTATGAGATTGATGATGTGACAGGCATGTCTTACAGCTAGGACAAGTACAATAAAGGGAGTCACTGTTCCTTGTAAAAGGAAGTCAAAGAATGAAGTTTTGTCCTGTGCTACTCTATGTGTGGGGATAATGTGTCCTCATCATGATGCCCTCACACACCCCAAAGGATGTCATGCTTCATCATAGGGCTTGTTGCTCCTCATCGGGCCAGCGCTGCAATGCCCTACGGGTCCCCCGAAGGGTCTCTTTATCGGAGATATTTTGATGAAGAAGCCGTATGGATGCGTGCGTGTGAGTGGTAGTGAGGTCTCAAGTAGTGTTTTTCTAAAAAATGACTGGAGGGGGAGTGAATACTATTTATTAAGGTGATCCCTCTGTCATTGTTAAAAGGTGTGTGGTGCTGCTCTGGGGATATTATGTCCCTCTGTAGCTAGATATACGTCTCTAATGGGCGTATAAGGTGGTCGACATGTTTCACGCTCTCTGTGGCCTCAGGAGGAGATCCAAAGCGTTTCTTCAGGACCAAGGTAAGTTTAAGTATCACTAGCGGCCTGGATTTGACCTGTGCGGCTAGGTTAATGAGAGGGAGTAGCGTCTCCCTTATTTATACAATTATTGCCTCATGAGATTGGTGAGGGCAGTCGGGAGGGTCACCTGCCTGCCTCTCTCCATCTCCGGCGGAGATGGAGAGAGGCAGGCAGGTGTACCGGCACAGCTAAATGGGAGAACCCTCCCGACTGCCCTCACCAATCTCATGTTGTGAAGGTTGCTGGCCGCAAGAACTGGGTCCATGCGACCCACTGTCGGAGGATTCCTTTACTCTTACCCTACGATCAGTGGGTCAAAGACGGCATTGGGGACATGGAGTGCGAGCAGGTGCCCAGGTTTGTCCCTTTCAGCGATGCCCAGCTAACTTGTACGCAAACGGAGAAAGAAAATGGGAATGTGTTGAACGAGGCTGTTCCCCCCGAAATACGAGCTATCCAAGAGCCTTTGTTTGCTGATTACATGGTGCCTGGGGCTACCAGGTACAATTTGCGCCCTCGGCTGAGGGAAATAGCATCTATGGAGAAAAGAGATTAGGGATGGACTGCGTAAGATAGGTTGTACTGAGTTATAGTACCAATGGAGTTAGTTGAGATTAGTGAAGGATTTCTGCTTACTTTATTCTAGTTGTTTGAACAGTTAGTTAGGGAAGACCGAAGCATACCTTGGAGGTATACCATCTTGATCGATGTGGAATCCATTAAAGAGCTTAGGACAGAGCAAGCTCCGCCGCCAGTGCTCAAGAGCGCCAACTTGTTGATGAACAATAGAAGCCTGTGCCAGTGAGGCTCTGACGGACTATGGGAACTTGTATATTTCCTTTGCATTTTGCCCCCTTTTCATTATTTGTTATGCATTCCTTTGGTAGACCGGTTGCTGAGGAAGAGCAGCCAGTGATTCTTGTCGCCCAGCATAATATGATGTGGACACGTAAACAGAAAGTAATACGTGTTACTCTTGTGGTCTTGTTGCTAATAATATTGTGTGGGGTGACATGGGTTTTGGAAAAAGATCAGGATGTACCTTTACGTAACAAGGGTAAGGTTATTCCTCCGACAAGAAAGAAAAAGACAGCCCCGCGTAATGTATTTCTAGACCCCCACAAGAGATTCTTTGGAGAAGGGACCGCTTGCTACCCCACTGAATCTGTCCCTAGTTTATGGACTGCATATCCGTTATCACTTGTAAATTATACATATACTCGTCCAACGCAATTTACAGAAGTGAAGGGAGTTTTTGGTTTTGGCTAAACAGAACCTTGTTTATATTATAGAAAGCCACTGGGAATGGGTTATCCAGGTTGTGATAACACATATTGTGACAACTTTTATATGGAAGAACAGAATGTCACACTGGTGGGTTGGCATTACAAGGAATTGATAGTCACCCAGGAGGCTGGTTATTATCCTGCTTGTTGTCCTATTGTGAATAGCACAGACACTTCTTTGTATATCAATTGTTCTGGAATAGTGTTGTATAAAAATACAATCCCTTTAGTGAATGACAAAGATCCAAGTACTTTCGGAATGAACACTAGATATGCGGCAGTAGATTATGAAGGACCAATTTATGCACACCCGGGGTTTTACTTTTTGTCTAATGGTACATATTCCAACGTTCATAATGGCACAGACGATGTGGCTCTCGGGATGGTGTTGCCCTTAGGCGTGCCCTATAAATATGCTAAGCCCAATGTCCGTTGGGTTAAAAGGACTCTGACCAAAGAATTCTGTGAGGGAGTGACCAATATAGAAGTCAATAATTATAGTAAAGGGATCACTTTTGGATACATCCTATCTTCCATTTTCACTTTGGTGGTCCTTTAATGGCCAGGGGTGAAAAAGCTAGAGAATATTTTGGGTGCAAGTTGCAAATTTTATCTAATACTACTGTGGCAGCTTTACGCAACATCACCACTCAGTTGGAGAGTATGCGAATATATTCAGGACAGACTAGGTACGCAATTGATTTTATCTTAGCTAAGAGTGGTGGTGTCTGCACGGTAGTGGGAGATCAGTGTGTGGTCGGGATAAAGAATATGGAAAAGAATATTACCAAGCATATTCTAGACATCCTCGAGAATGTCAAGGGAATGGAAAGTGGAAATTGGAGTTGGTCTCTTTTTGGTAGTTGTGGCTGGATTCTTGAAAAGGTTATTTACATGATCGTGATATTGGTGCCTTGCTGTGCTCTTATTCGGTGTCTTCCCTTCTGTTGCTCCTATTGCACCACTATTCTCAACCCTAAACGGAAAATATCGATTCATGATACCAATGCTGCAATAATGGTACAGAAAGAAACGGAGGACCTCATGAATATCGATGAGGGCATTTTCGAGAGTTCTTCCCTCCTCACGGTTTCTTTTCCTGATGTTGAAAATATGGAGTGCTCATAAGGCACTATTGCTCCGAATTTGTATTATTGCTTATGGTTTCCTGTTTTCCTTGTTGCTGTTTGAAAATGTTTTAGCTCATGCTAAAAGGAGGGTCTTTTAGACTAGAAATATTCATGTTTGCGCATTGCCCCATTTAAGTTAGCATTCGCTGCGCCATTTTCTTTGCAGGCGCCATCTTTAGGCTGTGCAAAACTGATCTAATTTGTTTGCGAGAAATGTTCCATTATAGGTTTTGTTTTTGCCATACAGGCCTGTTCCCGTAATGAGTACACTGTTCCTATTAGAGCATACCTTTCTCACTAGATAAAGGCCCTCTCCCACTTGTCTGGTGGCGGGCCCGAATGGAACAACCTTGGACTCTAACTTTGTGTAAGATATGAGCGCTGAAAAGGTTTTTTTTTTTTTTGCATTTCACTGTTCAGCTGCACCTGCCTGGAAAATTCCACTGTGGGCGTGTTTTATCCTAGTTACGAAATGTACAATAATGTATCTTCATGCTTGTTGATTTCAGTCCCTCTGCAGCACTCCTAGCGACTGGGCTCCGCTCTGAGTGTATATGAATAAAAAGTTATTGGTTTGTATTCTCTACTGTCTGACCGACTCTTCATTTGGTATAGAAGGCTGAGAGGTGGTCATTAGTGACCCGGGTGACCCTAATCGGACCACTTCCTTCAACTTTGCCTTTGTTGTTTGAACATTAGTTAGGGAAAACAAAAGTATACTTTGAAGGTATACCACCTGTATTGGCGTGGGATAGATTAGAAGAGCTTAGGACAGAGCAAGCTCCACCGCCGGTGCTCAAGAGCGCCTACTTATTGATGGACAATAGGAGCCTGTGCCAGTGAGGCTCTGAAAGACACTGGGAACTTTACATTTTCTTGCATTTTCCTTCTTTGAATTCACTATGCACCCTTTTGGCAGAAAGGTTATAGAGGAGGAGCAGCCTATGGTTCTTGTTGCACAGCATAATATGATGTGGTCAAGGAAAAGCTAAATAATATGTGTTGTTCTTTTGATTCTGCTGATAATAATACTGTGTGGGGTGTTATGGGTTTTGGAAAATGATCAAAGCGTGCCTTTGCGCAGTAAGGGAAAGGTTATTTTCCAGAGACGAAATAAAAGAACAGCCCTGAGTAATGTATTTTTGAAAACACATAAAAGGTTCTTCTGTGAGGGGACAGCTTGTTACCCCACCCAATATGTCACTAGTTTGTGGACTGCATATCCACTGTCACTCATAAATTATACTTATACTCAACCACCTCAGTTTACAGAAGTGAAAGGAGTGTTTGGTTTTGGTTATCCGGGGCCATGTCTATACTATAGAAAACCACTGGGGGTGGGTTATCCAGGTTGTGATAACAATACATATTGCGCCAATTTTTATATGAAAAAACAGAATGTCACATTGGTGGGTTGGCATTATAAGGAATTGGTAGTCCCCCGAGAGGCCGGTTATTACCCTGCTTGTTGCCCCATCGTGAATAGTAATGATACTTCATTGTATATAAATTGCTCAGGAACAGTGTTGTACAAAAATATGATCCTCTTAGTGAATAAAATGGATTTGAGTACTCTCTGAATGAACTCCAGGTATGCAGCAGTGGATTATGAGGGGACGATTTATGCACAACCAGGTTTTTTCTTCTTGTCTAAAGGGACGTATTCCAATGTCCATAATAGTACAGATGACGTAGCTCTTGGAATGGTATTGCCTTTGGGTGTGCCCTGTAAATATGCTAAGCCTAATATACGATGGGTTAAAAGGACCTTGACCAAAGAATTCTGTGAGGGAGTGACCGATATAGAGGTTAATAATAGTAATAGTATCACCTTTGGATACATCCTTTCCTTTATTTTTACATTGGGTGGTACTTCCATGGCCAGGGGTGAAAAGGCTAGAGAATATTTTGGATGTAAGCTGCAAATTCTATCCATTACTACAGTAGCAGCTTTGCGCGACATCACCACTCAGCTGGAGAGTATGCAGATATATTAGGAACAGACTAGATATGCAGTGGACTTTATTCTAGCTAAGAGTGGTGGTGTATGCGCAGTAGTTGGCGATCAGTGAGTGGTCGGGATCAAAAATATGGAAAAGAATATTACCAAACACATTTTAGACATTCTTGAAAATGTCAAAGGAATGGAAAGCGGGAATTGGAGTTGGTCCCTTTTTGGTAGCTGGGGCTGGATTCTCGAAAAAGCAATTTATCTTATTGTGGTATTGGTGCTTTGCTGTGTCTTTGTTCAGTGTCTTCCTTTTTGCTGTTCCTATTGTACCACTATTCTCACACCCAAAAAGAAGATATCAATTCATGATACAAATGCCGCTATAATGCTTCAAAAGGATGTTGATGATCTGATGAATATCGATGAGGGAATCTTTGAGAATTCATCCCTCCTTACTGTTTCGCTTTTTGATGCTGATGGTATGGAGTGCTCATAACTGTACCCTAATGTGATATATTAATTTTGCTTTCCTTTGCTATAGTGGAAAATGTTTTAGCTCATGCTAAAAGGAGGGTCTGTTAGAATAGACCTGTTTGCGCTTACGCAGTGCCCTATGTAAGTTAGCATTCGCTGCACCATTTTCTTTCCAGGCGCCATTTTAGGCTGTTCGAAACTGATCTTGTTCAATGCCGAGAAATGCCCCCTCCTCAGTTTTGTTTCTGAATCGTTAGTTTTTGTTTCAGTAATGAGTACACTGTTCATGTCAGTGCATAGCTTTTTCAATAGATAGAGGTCCTCTCCCACTTGTCTGGTGGCGGGCCCAGGATTGAACGACCTTGGACTATGCTAGTTTTGTGTAAGATATGAGCGCGGAAACCTTTTTTTGTATTTCACTGTCCAGCTTCACCTGCTTGGAAAATTCCACTGTGGGCGTGTTTTTGCCCGGCTATGAAACGTACATAATGTATCTTTATGCTTGTTAATTTCAGTTCCCTCTGTAGCACTCCTAGCGACTGTACAGATGGGGCTCCACTCTGAGTGTAAATGAATAAACAGTTATTGGTTTGTATTCTCTAATGTCTGACCGACTCTTTATTTGGTATGGAAGGCCGAGAGGTGGTCATTAGTGACCCGGGTGGCCCTAAACAGGTCACTTCCTTCAGAGCCTTATTGGTTTTCATATGTCTCTGCTCTCCGAACGTGTGTAAATTGCTCTGATACCCGCATGGGTCATGTTTGCACTTTATAAAACTTTAAAAATATGTATATAGACCTTTAACGCTGCTTTGATTAAATGAATTACACTAAAGTTGAAATGAAAGAAGCAGCATCATTAAGCGTAAAGTGTCAGAAATGATTTATTAAAATGAATAACATTAATGGCGAGCTGCATATATAGTATGTCTTTTATTTTCATCATAGTGGCGAGTATAAACTGAGCTGAAACTGGCGACTGGTATAATTGATAAAGGCTGTTGAACCAGCCAAAACGCGTCTTGAAAACCGGAGCTGCTGCTAATGAACAATGCTGCTAACTCACCATGCTGTGATTATTTTACTCCAAGGTGCGAATTAAAAGATGTATTTTCTGCCCTGAGTGCCAGTTCTCTGTCAAGTGGGAGAGAAGTGTTAGAAGTTGTTCAAAGGCGTTGCGGTGACGCCTTCACTGTGCACCACCTACGATAAGGTTGCAAGACGGAAACCCGTACAACCAGTGTTTTTGCGTCGCAATTACCGGCTGGCCCCCAGGCACGGGAATAATTGGAATGATGGAGTGGAGGCTGGAGCAGCCGTAAAAGGTCCAACGCTGAGGGTCTTATGGCTCTCTTGGCGGGGACCAAACAAGCTGCAGGAAGCCCCGTTTCTTGATTTTAGAGATAGGACCGATGCCAGGAGTAGGACACTGAGGACATTACCTGCGGTGGGGGCAGACATCGGAATGTAAGTGCACCAAAGAGGAAGGCTGAATTGAGGAATGAAAGCAACATTTGAGGAATATACTCACAGTACGAAATTCAATGAAAGGAGTTATAAAGAAAATGTGACTGGCCGAGAAATTGAACATTATAATATTACAAATCGATGACCTTTAACGCTGCTTTGATTAAATGAATTACACTAAAGTTGAAATGAAAGAAGGAGCATCGTTAAGCGTAAAGTGTCGGAAATAATTTTTTTAAATGAATAACATTAATGGTGAGCTGCATATATACTATGTCTTTTATTTTCATCATAGTGGCGAGTATAAACTGAGCTGAAAATGGCGACTGGTATAATTGATAAAGGCTGTTGAACCAGCCGAAATGCGTCTTGAAAACCGGAGCTGCTGCTAATGAACAATGCTGCTAACTCAGCATGCTGTGATTATTTTCTCTAAGGTGCGAATTAAAAGATGTATTTTCTGCCCTGAGTGCCGGTTCTCTGTCAAGTGGGAGAGAAGTGTTGGGGGAAAAATATATATATATATATATATATATTCACTGAAAAAACCATAGGTTTTAGGGACTTATAGTTAGTTGGACATTGCACTCGTACAAAACCCGTGAAATTCCCCGTTATAGTTAGTTCAGCTAACTATAACTCGCACCCACATAATGCACTGCTGATGACGTCACATATTACATCACTCATGACAATGTCAGTGACATCACTGATGACATCACTGATGACATCACTGATGACATCACTGATGACATCATCCAGTGACTGTGTGTTTCTGTAAAGTTTAAATATGTTTAATATATATAGGGAAAGGCGTATTGAAGAATGAGTGGGTGTATAAGTGTCTGTATGGATGATTTAGTAGGTGCGTGACTAACTCTATAAGTGAGTGATTAAACGTATCTTACTGAATGCATGGGTTAGTGACTAAACTGGGTGAATGTCTGTATCCGTCTGTCTGTTGCTGTGTAAGTGGCTGCATGGGTTTGTGAATAGCTACATGAGTGTCTATATGAGTTATTGATTGGTTGTCTGAGTATCTGTATGGGTGCCTGAGTGTTTGTGTGGGTGGGGTGTGTGCGACTCTGTGCATAGATGTGTGAGTGGGTGATTCACTGGGTGGATGGTTTCAAGAGTGCATCTGTGATAGACTGTATGGGTGGGTAAGTGTGTGTAAGAGTGTGTTAGTGAGTGAATGTATGTCCCAGTGGTACATGTGTGAGTAACTACATATGTGAAAGGCAGTATATATGTGTGTTGGAGTATATAAATAGCTATAAGCGAGAGTGTGTGATTGTGAGAGTGACTGTATGGATGAGTGTGTGCTTGTATCAGTGATTGTATAAGAGCGTAAGAATGTGCTAGTATTTCTATGAGTAAGTGAGCTGGTGTGTGTATAACTGTATAGGTGAGTAAATGGCAGTGTGTTTAATTATTTGCATGACTGACTAGGTGTGTGAGTACCTCTATGGATGAGTGGTGGTGTTTGAGTGTCTATATAGGAGTATGAGTGCATATGATAGTCCTGTACTGAGTGACCGTAAGTATGAGTGACTGTACGGGTGAGTGAGTGGATGTGTGTGTAGACCTAAGAATCAGTGAGTGGGTATGTAGTTATTGGTGTTGGAGTGTCTATGGTTTTGCGAATGGCAGTCTGTAATTTAGAGTGGGTGTATCAAAGGTTATATTAGGGTGTGAGGAGGTGCATCAGATTATCACGTGGATGATGTCATCAGTGATATCAGTGATGTCATTTGAGATGTCATCAGTGATGTCACTGACCATGTCATGAGTGATGTAATATGTGACGTCATCAGCAGTGCATTGCGGGGGCGCGAGTTATAGTTAGCTGAACTAACTATAACGGGGAATTTCACGGGTTTTGTACTAGTGCAATGTCCAACTAACTATAACTGTCCCTAAAACCTATGGTTTTTTCAGTGAATTTGTAAGGTTTTTAAATGCTAATTTCTAACTATAACGTGCCTGAAACCTATGGTTTTTTCAGTGAATTTCAAAGGTTTTTAAATGCTAATTCCTAACTATAACATGTCTGAAACCTATGGTTTTTTTCAGTGAATTTCAAAGGTTTTGTAAATGACAATTTTTAAATGTATTAATTGTTATATTTATTTTTTGATACTGAGTTACTACATTTTTTTAAACTATTTATTTTTAGATATTTTATTTTTAAATTCCATTGTAATTACATTATACATTACATTACAAAATATACTTTCTCAGAATGAATTACTTTAGTTTAAATACTTTGCAAGTAGGCAATAGACTTTTAAGTACAGTAGTTACAGTTGTTGCAATGGGCAACACAATTTCAAACACAATGCAACATTGAGCTCAATGTGAATTTCTAGTTAAATGCAATTAGTTACTTTATGGGTTACTTTTCTAACCACAGGACTGGATCCTAGATTCAGTCCTGGGACATCTCCTGTAAACAGTTGAGTAAAAGCGTTTTGGTTACAGTAGTGATTTTTAAGGAATATTATTGTATTTTAAAAGTTGACAGAAACTTTTTCACATAGAATCACCAATGTTATTCTATGGGAGGAAATTCACTTGGCAGGTAAGTAGTGTTATCGTTACTTTTTCTTACTCAGTGGTGGATCCTGGATCCAGCACTGGTGCATCTCCTGTAAACAGTTGAAAGAATGCGTTTAAGTCATACAGGCGATTTTTAAGGAATATTTGTAGTTTGTGAAAATCGACACTTTGAAACTTTTCTGCTGAAAACCAGACAATGGATTCCTATGGAAGGAAATACAAGTTACTGGTAAGTACGGTTAGAATTACTTTTCAGGGTCAGTGCTGGGCTAAAAGATGCAGCACTGGGTTCTCTCCTGATAACAGGTGAGTAAATCGGAATTCGTAGTTCGGCTGATTTTAGAGGAATATTATAAAGTTCCAAAACTCCACACTGAGAAGAATTTCCAAGTGAAACCAGTCAATGTTAGCCTATGGAAGGAAATTCAAGTTACTGGTAAGTACGGTTAAAATTACTTTTCAGGATCAGTACTGGGCTCAAAGATGCAGCACTGAGGTCTCTCCTGATAACAGGTGAGTAAATAGGAATTCGTAGTTCGGCTGATTTTAGAGGAATATTTGCACAATGGTGAAGGAAGGGGGTGGGGCCTGAGGTGACATGTCTGCAAACACGCCCTGTGGCGCGTTTTAAGTTGGAGAATTAATTCCTCCTCAATCCCGAGGGTCCCTAGGGGCCAACTAGCCCACCAGATACCTACAGTATGCGCCAGAGAGCTGCGTTGCAGAGAGGTGTTCAGAGGCCACGCCCCTTTTTGCACCTCTCTGCAACGCAGCTCTGTGGCGCTTTCTGGACGTACCTGGTGGGCTAGTTGGCCCCCAGGGACCCTCAGGATTGAAGGGGATTTAATTCCCCATCTTAAAACGCGCCACGGGGCCTGTTTGCACACATGTCACCTGAAGCCCCGCCCCCTCCCTTCACCACTGTGCAAACGCGCCCCGTGGCACGTTTTAAGTTGGGGTATTAAGTCCCCTTGAATCATGAGGGTCCCTGGGGTCCAACTAGCCCACCCTGTACCTCCAGTATGCGCCAGGAGGCTGCGTTGCAGAGAGGTGTTCAGAGGCCACGCCCCTTTTTCCACCTCTCTGCAACGCAGCTCTGTGGCGCTCTGGACGTACCTGGTGGGCTAGTTGGCCCCAGGGACCCTCAGGATTGAAGGGGATTTAATTCCCATCTTAAAACGCGCCACGCAGGCCTGTTTGCACACATGTCACCTTTAGCCCCGCCCCCTCCCTTC
This sequence comes from Calotriton arnoldi, assembly GCA_963921515.1. Classification (NCBI taxonomy): domain Eukaryota; kingdom Metazoa; phylum Chordata; class Amphibia; order Caudata; family Salamandridae; genus Calotriton; species Calotriton arnoldi. The sequence goes on along the minus strand of CAWUFW010003869.1, from coordinate 1,228,183 downwards.
ACCACTGTGCAAACGCGCCCCGTGGCGCGTTTTAAGTTGGGGATTAAGTCCCCTTGAATCCTGAGGGTCCCTGGGGTCCAACTATCCCACCAGGTACCTCCAGTAAGCGCCACAGAGCTGCGTTGCAGAGAGGTGTAAAAGGGGCGTGGCCTCTGTACACCTCTCTGCAAGGCAGCCCCTGGCGCATACTGGAGGTTCCTGATGGGCTAGTTGGCCCCAGGGACCCCAGTATTCAAGGGGAATTCGTTCCCCCTCTCCAAACGCGCCAGGGGCGCGTTTGGAGACTGCTGCAGGGAGGGCGGGGCCTCCGGCACGATGCCGGTCTTTTGTTTTTTCCTTTTTTTTTTTCTTTCTATGGGAGGGGGCCTGCGTGGCCCCCCTTCCCTCGGCCACTTTTGGCCCCGGGGACCCCATCCCCCGGGGCCTGAGGATTTACTTTTTTTCTTTTTTTTTTAAACGGGAAGGGGGCCGCGTGGCCCTCCTTCCCTGGGCCTCTATTGGCCCCAGGGACCCCATCCCCCGGGGCATGCCCTCTTTTTTTTAAAAAAATATATATATTTGGAGGGGGGCTGCATGGCCCCCCTCCTCAGGCCATTTAAGGCCCCGGGGACCCCATCCCCCGGGGCCGGCCTTTACGTTTTTTTTTTTTTTTTTAAACATTTATTTTTGGGGAGGGGGGCTGCGTGGCCCCCCTCCCAGGCCACTAATGGCCCGGGGACTCCATCTCCAGGGGCCTGGCCACTCGTTGGGGACCGTGGGGGGTCCCCAATCCCCGCACGGTCCCGCCGGCTCCCGCGTCCTGCGGGAGCCGGCATTGCTTTTCCATAAGGGAGCTGCTGACATGCAGCTCCCCTTATGGAAAAGCAATTCTGCTTGCTTCATTGAAGCGAGAGCAGGTTTCCTGCTCTCGCTTCAATGAAGCTAAGCTGAGCTTGCAATCACAGGACGGGAGCCGCGAGGCTCCCGTCCTGTGATTGCAAACAGCAGTGTCCCGGGGTAGGCACCCCGGGACACTGCAGGAGCCGGCCCTGGGGGGTGGCGGTCCCCAGGGCCATCAAGGGCTCCAGGAGGGGGGCCGAGTGGCCCCCCTCCCCATCCTGTGCACAGCCCCGGGGAGGTGGTGGTCCCCGGGGCTCGGGGGTCCTAAACGGACCCCCGCATTTTATTATTTAGTGCCCCGGGGAGGTGGCGGTCCCCGGGGCGTGTGGGGGGGCTCGAGCCCCCACACAGGTAATTAAAAAATAGAAGCCCCGGGGGGTGGCGGTCCCCGGGGCTGCGGGGGTTGTGAGCCCCCCGCCACCATTATTTTTATAAAGCCCCGGGGGGTGGCGGTCCCCAGGGCTTAGGGGGCCTTAGAAGCCCCCCATATTATTATTAAATTAAACCCCGCTTGCCCCCGGGACTTGGCCCACCCGGGGGCCAATTAACCACGAAGCGCGGGAGCCCGCGCTTCGTTTTTTTTTTTTTTTTTTTTTTTAAATCGGCAGGATCTGCACACCCAGCGCGTTTTTTGCCGATTTAAAAAAAAATATATATATTTTTTTGGGGCCCTGGGGGTCCTTGTAGGACCCCCTGAGCAGGCCTAGGGGGTCAGGGTGTTTCTACCCTGCCCCTTTTGCGTTTTGCGCAATTTTTTTTACTGTTTTCTTGTGACTCGGTTCTACCAAGTCACAAGATGGCTGCCAACACTTCCTGGTTTGGAGTGTTGACAGCCAATTAGCATACAGCTCGTCATCGGGAGGGTGCGCGGATCCTCCGCGGCCATAGATATATATGTGTTTTTACTTTTGATTTTCTCAGCAACTACTGAACGGATTTACACCATTTAACAAAAGGGTTCTTTCTGAACCAAGAACTACCTCTTTGCCAAATTTGGTGTAATTCCGTTCAACAGTTCGGGCTGTAGCCGTGTCTAAAGTTTCCTATGGAAAATTGCATGGGGAAAACACGTTTTGGGACCCCCCTTTTTTCTCGGCCCCCGCTTAACGAATCACCCCGAGACTTTCAGGAGCGGACCGGAGCGGGCCCCAAAGTTTGAAAATTTCGCGAAGATTCGTCAACCTGCGCCAAAGTTATTTCAAATAGAATGTTGCGGATTTCCTATGGAAAATAGGTCCCAACTATAACTATCTACTGGCGACCGCCAGTAGATTATATATATATATATATTCACTGAAAAAACCACAGGTTTCAGGGACGTTATAGTTAGTCTGACATTTCACTCATGACATGGTCAGTGACATCACTGATGACATCACTGATGACATCTCAAATGACATCACTGATTATATCACTGATGACATCATACAGTGACTGTGAGTGTTTCTAAAAAGTTTAAGAATGTGATATATATATGATGATTCAGTCAGTGTGTGACTGACTATATAAGTGAGTGATTATACGTGTCTGGGTGAATGTATGGGTGAGTGACTAATCTGTGTGAATGTCTGTATCAGTCTGTCAGTTGGTGTGTAAGGGGCTGCATGGGTTGGTTAATAGGTACATGAGTGTCTATATGGGTTATTGATTGGTTGTCTGAGTACCTGTATGGGTGCCTGAGTGTCTGTGTGTTGTGTGACTACCTGCATGGATGTGTGAGTGGGTGATTCACTGGGTGTATGGGTTCATGAGTGCGTCTGCCAGGGGCTGTATGGGTGAGTGAGTGTGCATATGGCTGTGTTGGTGAGTGAATGGATGTCTCAGTGGTATATGTGTGAGTAACTGCATATGTGAATGGCAGTATATGTGAGTGTTGGAGTATATAAGTGACTGTATGTGAAAGTGAGTGATTGTGAGAGTGGATATATGGATGAGTGTGTGCTTTTGTCAGTGATTGTATAAGAGTGTAAGTATGTGTTAGTATCTGTGAATAAGTGAGGTGGTGTGTGTATAACTGTATAGGTGAGTAAATGGCATTGTGATTGACTCTTTGGGTGACTGACTAGGTGTGTGAGTAACTCTATGGGTGAGTGGCGATGTGTGAGTGTCTGTATAGGTGTATGAGTGCACATAATAGTGGCTGTATTGATGAGTGACTGCATGTATGAGTGACTGTATGGGTGAGTGATTGGATGTGTGTGTAGACCTATGAATCAGTGAGTGGGTATGTACTAACTGGTATTGGTGTGTCTATGGTTTCAAGAATGGTAGTCTGTATTTTAGAGTGGGTGTATGAAAGGTTATATTAGGGTGTGAGTAGGTGCATCAGAGATTAAGTGGATGATGCCATCAGTGATGTCATCAGTGATGTCATTTGAGATGTCATCAGTGATGTCACTGACCATGTCATGAGTGATGTAATATGTGACGTCATCAGCAGTGCATTGCGGGGGCGTGAGTTATATATATATATATATATATATATTCACTGAAAAAACCATAGGTTTTAGGGACAGTTATAGTTAGTTGGACATTGCACTCGTACAAAACCCGTGAAATTCCCTGTTATAGTTAGTTCAGCTAACTATAACTCGCGCCCACAATGCACTGCTGATGACGTCACATATTACATCACTCATGACATGGTCAGTGACATCACTGATGACATCACTGATGACATCTCAAATGACATCACTGATGATATCATCCAGTGACTGTGTTTCTGTAAAGTTTAAATATGTTTAATATATATAGGGAAAGGCGTATTGAAGAATGAGTGGGTGTATAAGTGTCTGAATGGATGATTTAGTACGTGAGTGACTGACTCTACAAGTGAGTGTTTAAACGTATCTTACTGAATGCATGGGTTAGTGACTAAACTGTGTGAATGTCTGTATCCGTCTGTTTGTTGGTGTGTAAGTGGATGCATGGATTTGCGAATAGCTACATGAGTGTCTATATGGGTTATTGATTGGTTCTCTAAGTATCTGTATGGCTGCCTGAGTGTTTGTGTGGGTGGGGTGTGTGTGACTCTATACATAGATGTGTGAGTGGGTGATTCACTGGGTGCATGATTTCAAGAGTGCATCTGTGATGGACTGCTTGGGTGGGTGAGTGTGTGTATGGGTGTGTTAGTGAGTGAATGTATATCTCAGTGGTACATGTGTGAGTAACTACATATGTAAAGGCAGTATATATGTGTGTTAGAGTATTTAAATGGCTATAAGTGAGAGTGTGTTATTGTGAGAGTGGCTGTATGGATGCGTGTGTGCTTGTATCAGTTATTGTATAAGAGCGTAAGAATGTGCTAGTATTTGTATGAGTAAGTGAGCTGGTGTGTGTATAACTGTATAGGTGAGTAAATGGGTGTGTGATTAATTTTTTGCATGACTGACTAGGTGTGTGAGTACCTCTATGGATGAGTGGCGGTGTGTGAGTGTTTATATAGGTGTATGAGTGCATATGATAGTCCTGTACTGAGTGACTGTAAGTATGAGTGACTGTACAGGTGAGTGAGTGGATGTGTGTGTAGACCTAAGAATCAGTGAGTGGGTATGTAGTGTTTGGTGTTGGAGTGTCTATGGTTTTGAGAATGGCAGTCTGTAATTTAGAGTGGGTGTATCAAAAGTTATATTAGGGTGTGAGAAGATGCATGAAATTATCACATGGATGATGTCATCAGTGATGTCATTTGAGATGTCATCAGTGATGTCACTGACCATGTCATGAGTGATGTAATATGTGACGTCATCAGCAGTGCATTGCGGGGCGCGAGTTATAGTTAGCTGAACTAACTATAACAGGGGAATTTCACGGGTTTTGTACGAGTGCAATGTCCAACTAACTATAACTGTCCCTAAAACCTATGGTTTTTTCAGTGAATTTCAAAGGTTTTTAAATGCTAATTTCTAACTATAATGTGTCTGAAACCTATGGTTTTTTCAGTGAATTTCAAAGGTTTTTTAAATGCTAATTTCTAACTATAACGTGTCTGAAACCTATGGTTTTTTCAGTGAATTTCAAAGGTTTTTAAATGCTAATTTCTAACTATAACGTGCCTGAAACCTATGGTTTTTTCAGTGAATTTCAAAGGTTTTTTAAATGCTAATTTCTAACTATAACATGCCTGAAACCTATGATTTTTAAGTGAATTTCAAAGGTTTTTTAAATGCTAGTTTCTAACTATGCCAACAGAGGTAGGACATGTGAAGAAAGAAGAAAAAACGCACAGAAAGAAGCAAAAGATGTGCAGAAAGAACCAACAGAGGAGCAGAAAGAGGCCTAGTTGCAAAATCATCCTGTGCCCACAACTTTTTCAGACGGGTACTGGTGGTAACTGACTCTGACTAACCAGAGCCAGTGCGCGTTTGCACAGTGGTGAAGGGAGGGGGCCTGAGGTGACATGTGTGCAAGCGCGCCCGTGGCGCGTTTTAAGTTGCGGGATTAAGTCCCCTTGAATCCTGAGGGTCCCTGGGGCCCAACTAGCCCCCAGGTACCTACAGTTAGGACCACAGAGCTGAGTTGCAGAGAGGCGTTCGAGGCCACGCACCTTTTTCACCTCTCTGCAACGCAACTCTGTTGTGCTTACTGAAGGTACCTGGTGGGCTAGTTGGCCCCCAGGATTCAAAGGGAATTAACTCCCCAACTTAAAACGCACCACAGGGCGTGTTTGCGCACATGTCACCTGAGGCCCCGCCCCCTCCCTTCACCACTGTGCAAACGCGCCCCGTGGCGCGTTTTAAGTTGGGGGATTAGGTCACCTTGAATCCTGAGAGTCCCTGGGGCCCAACTAGCCCACCAGGTACTTCCAGTAAGCACCAAAGGCCTGCGTTGCAACGCCTGTAACAAATTGTGCAGTTGTGTTTAGGTAGTGAAGAGGGTCGTGCTGGGGGTAGTGTTTTAGGGTTTAGGGTAGTGCAGTGGTGTTTGTGTAGTGTAGGGGGTCATGCTGGGGGTAGATTTAGGGTTTAGGGTAGTGCAGTGGTGTTTGGGTAGTGTAGGGAGTCGTGCTGGGGGAGTGTTTTAGGGTTTAGGGTAGTACAGTGGTGTTTGGGTAGTGTAGGGGGTCATGCTGGGGTTAGTGTTTTAGGGTTTTAGGGTTTAGGGTAGTGCAGTGGTGTTTGGGTAGTGTAGGGGATACTGCTGGTGGTAGTGTTTTAGGGTTTTAGGGTAGTGCAATGGTGTTTGGGTAGTGTAGGGGGTACTGCTGGGGGTAGTGTTTTAGGGTTTAGGGTAGTGCAGTGGTGTTTGGGTAGCGTAGGGGGTACTGCTGGGGGTAGTGTTTTAGGGTTTAGGGTAGTGCAGTGGTGTTTGGGTAGTGTAGGGGTTCGTGCTGGGGTAGTTTTTTAGGGTTTAGGGTAGTGCAGTGGTGTTTGTGTAGTGTAGGAGGTCGTGTTTTAGGGTTTAGGGTAGTGCAGTGGTCTTTGGGTAGTGTAGGGAGTTGTGCGGGGGTATTGTTTTAGAGTTTAGGGTAGTGCAGTGGTCTTTGGGTAGTGTAGGGGTTGTGCGGGGGTAGTGTTTTAGGGATTAGGGTAGTGCATTGGTATTTGGGTAGTGTAGGGGGTCATGCGGGGGTAGTGTTTTAGGGTTTAGGGCAGTGCAGTGGTGTTTAGGTAGTGTAGGGGGTCGTGCTGGGGAGTGTTTTAGGGTTTAGGGCAGTGCAGTGGTGTTCGGGTAGTGTAGGGGGTCGTGCTGGGGGAGTGTTTTAGGGTTTAGGGCAGTGCAGTCGTGTTCGGGTAGTGTAGGGGGTCGTGCTGGGGGGAGTATTTTAGGGTTTAGGGTAGTGCAGTGGTGTTCGGGTAGTGTACAGGGTTGTGCTGGGGGTAGTGTTCTAGGGTTTAGGGCAGTGCAGTGGTGTTCGGGCAGTGTAGGGGGTCGTGCTGGGGGTGGTGTTTTAGGGTTTAGGGCAGTGCAGTGGTGTTTGGACAGTGTAGGGGGTCGTGCTGGGGGTGGTGTTTCAGTGTTTAGGGCAGTGCAGTGGTGTTCGGGCAGTGTAGGGGTTGTGCAGGGGGTGGTGTTTCAGGGTTTAGGGCAGTGCAGTGGTGTTCGGGCAGTGTAGGGGGTCGTGCAGGGGTGGTGTTTCAGGGTTTAGGGCAGTGGTGTTCGGGCAGTGTAGGGGTCATGCTGGGGGTGGTGTTTCAGGGTTTGGGGCAGTGCAGTGGTGTTCGAGCAGTAAAGGGGGTCGTGCTGGGGGTGGTGTTTCAGGGTTTAGGGCAGTGCAGTGGTGTTCCGGCAGTGTAGGGGTCGTGCAGGGGGTGGTGTTTCAGGGTTTAGTGCAGTGGTGTTCGGGCAGTGTAGGGGGTCGTGCTGGGGTGGTGTTTCAGGGTTTAGGGCAGTGCAGTGGTGTTCGGGCAGTGTAGGGTGTCGTGCTGAGGGGTGGTGTTTCAGGGTTTAGGGCAGTGCAGTAGTGTTTGGGCAGTGTAGGAGGTTATGCTGGGGGGAGTGTTTTAGGGTTTAGGGCAGTGCAGTCGTGTTCGGGTAGTGTAGGGGGTCGTGCTGAGGGGAGTATTTTAGGGTTTAGGGTAGTGCAGTGGTGTTCGGGTAGTGTAGGGGGTCATGCTGGGGGTAGTGTTCTAGGGTTTAGGGCAGTGCAGTGGTGTTCGGGCAGTGTAGGGGGTCGTGCTGGGGGTGGTGTTTTAGGGTTTAGGGCAGTGCAGTGGTGTTCGGGCAGTGTAGGGGGTCGTCTTGGGGGTGGTGTTTCAGGGTTTAGGGCAGTGCAGTGGTGTTCGGGCAGTGTAGGGGGTCGTGCAGGGGGTGGTGTTTCAGGGTTTAGGGCAGTGCAGTGGTGTTCGGGCAGTGTAGGGGGCGGTGCAGGGGTGGTGTTTCAGGGTTTAGGGCAGTGCAGTGGTGTTCGGGCAGTGTAGGGGTGGTGCAGGGGGTGGTGTTTCAGGGTTTAGGGCAGTGCAGTGGTGTTCGGGCAGTGTAAGGGGTCGTGCAGGGGGTGGTGTTTCAGGGTTTAGGGCAGTGCAGTGGTGTTCGGGCAGTGTAGGGGGCGGTGCAGGGGGTGGTGTTTCAGGGTTTAGGGCAGTACAGTGGTGTTCAGGCATTGTAGAGGGTGGTGGTGGGGCTGGTGTTTCAGGGTTTAGGGCAGTGGTGTTCGGGCAGTGTAGGGGGTCATGCTGGGGGTGGTGTTTCAGGGTTTAGGGCAGTGCAGTGGTGGTCGAGCAGTAAAGGGGTCATGCTGGGGGTGGTGTTTCAGGGTTTAGGGCAGTGCAGTGGTGTTCGGGCAGTGTAGGGGGCGGTGCAGGGGGTGGTGTTTCAGGGTTTAGGGCAGTGCAGTGGTGTTCGGGCAGTGTAGGGGTGGTGCAGGGGTGGTGTTTCAGGGTTTAGGGCAGTGCAGTGGTGTTCGGGCAGTGTAGGGGGTCGTGCAGGGGTGGTGTTTCAGGGTTTAGGGCAGTGCAGTGGTGTTCGGGCAGTGTAGGGGGCAGTGCAGGGGGTGGTGTCTCAGGGTTTAGGGCAGTACAGTGGTGTTCGGGCATTGTAGGGGGTGGTGCTGGGGCTGGTGTTTCAGGGTTTAGGGCAGTGCAGTGGTGTTCGGGCAGTGTAGGGGGTCGTGCTGGGGCTGGTGTTTCAGGGTTTAGGGCAGTGCAGTGGTGTTCGGGCAGTGTAGGGGGTCGTGCTGGGGCTGGTGTTTCAGGGTTTAGGGCAGTGCAGTGGTGTTCGGGCAGTGTAGGGGTCCTGCTGGGGCTGGTGTTTCAGGGTTTAGGGCAGTGCAGTGGTGTTCGGGCAGTGTAGGGGGTCTTGCTGGGGCTGGTGTTTCAGAGTCTAGGGCAATGCAGTGGTGTTCGGGCAGTGTAGGGGGTCTTGCTGGGGCTGGTGTTTCAGGGTTTAGGGCAGTGCAGTGGTGTTCGGGCAGTGTAGGGGGTCGTGCTGGGGGTGGTGTTTCAGGGTTTAGGGCAGTGCAGTGGTGTTCGGGCAGTGTAGGGGGTCATGCTGGGGCTAGTGTTTCAGGGTTTAGGGCAGAGCAATGGTGCTCAGGCAGTGTAGGGGGTTGTGCTGGGGGTGATGTTTCAGGGTTTATGGCAGTGCAGTGGTGTTAGGGCAGTGTAGGGGGTCGTGCTGGGGGTGGTGTTTCAGGGTTTAGGGCAGTGCAGTGGTGTTCCGGCAGTGTAGGGGGTCGTGCAGGGGTGGTGTTTCAGGGTTTAGTGCAGTGGTGTTCGTGCAGTGTAGGGGTCGTGCTGGGGTGGTGTTTCAGGGTTTAGGGCAGTGCAGTGGTGTTCGGGCAGTGTAGGGTGTCGTGCTGAGGGGTGGTGTTTCAGGGTTTAGGGCAGTGCAGTAGTGTTTGGGCAGTGTAGGGGGTCGTGCAGGGGGTGGTGTTTCAGGGTTTAGGGCAGTGCAGTGGTGTTCGGCCAGTGTAGGTAGTCTTGCTGGGGGTGGTGTTTCAGGGTTTAGGGCAGTGCAGTAGTTTTCGGGCAGTGTAGGCGGTCGTGCTGGGGCTGGTGTTTCAGGGTTTAGGGCAGTGCAGTGGTGTGCGGGCAGTGTACGGGGTTGTGCTGGGGCTGGTGTTTCAGGGTTTAGGGCAGTGCAGTGGTGTGCGGGCAGTGTACGGGGTTGTGCTGGGGCTGGTGTTTCAGGGTTTAGGGCACTGCAGTGGTGTTCGGGCAGTGTAGGGGGTCGTGCTGGGGTGGTGTTTCAGGGTTTAGTGCAGTGGTGTTCGGGCAGTGTACGGGGTTGTGCTGGGGCTGGTGTTTCAGGGTTTAGGGCAGTGCAGTGGTGTGCGGGCAGTGTACGGGGTTGTGCTGGGGCTGGTGTTTCAGGGTTTAGGGCACTGCAGTGGTGTTCGGGCAGTGTAGGGGTCGTGCTGGGGGTGGTGTTTCAGGGTTTAGGGCAGTGCAGTGGTGTTCGGGCAGTGTAGGGGGTCGTGCTGGGGCTGGTGTTTCAGGGTTTAGGGCAGTGCAGTGGTGTTCGGGCAGTGTAGGGGGTCGTGCTGGGGCTGGTGTTTCAGGGTTTTGGGCAGAGCAGTGGTGTTCGGGCAGTGTAGGGGGTCGTGCTGGGGGTGGTGTTTCAGGGTTTAGAGCAGTGCAGTGGTGTTCGGGCAGTGTAGGGGGTCTTGCTGGGAGTGGTGTTTCAGGGTTTAGGGCAGTGCAGTGGTGTTCGGGCAGTGTAGGGGTCTTGCTGGGGGTGGTGTTTCAGGGTTTAGGACAGTGGTGTTCGGGCAGTGTAGGGGTCTTGCTGGGGGTGATGTTTCAGGGTTTAGGGCAGTGCAGTGGTGTTCGGGCAGTGTAGGGGTCTTGCTGGGGGTAGTGTTTCAGGGTTTAGGGCGGTGCAGTGGTGTTCGTGCAGTGTAGGGGTCATGCTGGGGGTGGTGTTTCAGGGTTTAGGGCAGTGCAGTAGTGTTCGGGCAGTGTAGGATGTCGTGCAGGGGGTGGTGTTTCAGGGTTTAGGGCAGTGCAGTGGTGTTCTGGCAGTGTAGGGGGTCATGCTGGGGTTTCAGGGTTTAGGGCAGTACAGTGGTGTTCGGGCAGTGTAGGGGTCGTGCAGGGGTGGTGTTTCAGGGTAGTGCAGTGGTGTTCGGGCAGTGTAGGGGGTCGTGCTGGGGCTGGTGTTTCAGGGTTTAGGGCAGTGCAGTGGTGTTCGGGCAGTGTAGGGGGTCTTGCTGGGGGTGATGTTTCAGGGTTTAGGGCAGTGCAGTGGTGTTCGGGCAGTGTAGGGGTCTTGCTGGGGGTAGTGTTTCAGGGTTTAGGGCAGTGCAGTGGTGTTCGTGCAGTATAGGGGGTCGTGCTGGGGATGGTGTTTCTGGGTTTAGGGCAGTGCAGTAGTGTTTGAGCAGTGTAGCGGGTTGTGCAGGGGGTGGTGTTTCAGGGTTTAGGGCAGTGCAGTGGTGTTCGGGCAGTGTAGGGGGTCATGCACGGGGTGGTGTTTCAGGGTTTAGGGCAGTGCAGTGGTGTTCGGGCAGTGTAGGGTGTTGTGCTGGGGCTGGTGTTTCAGGGTTCAGGGCAGTGCAGTGGTGTTCAGGCAGTGTAGGGGGTCGTGCTGAGGCTGGTGTTTCACGGTTTAGGGCAGTGCAGTGGTGTTCGGGCAGTGTAGGGGGTCGTGCTGGGGCTGGTGTTTCAGGGTTTAGGGCAGTGCAGTGGTGTTCGGGCAGTGTAGGCGGTCGTGCTGGGGCTGGTGTTTCAGGGTTTAGGGCAGTGCAGTGGTGTTCGGGCAGTGTAGGGGTCATGCTGGGGCTGGTGTTTCAGGGTTTAGGGCAGTACAGTGGTGCTCGGGCAGTGTAGGGGGTCGTGCTGGGGGTGATGTTTCAGGGTTTAGGGTAGTGCAGTGGTGTTCGGGCAGTGTAGGGGGTCATGCAGGGGCTGGTGTTTCAAGGTTTAGGGCAGTGCAGTGGTGTTCGGGCAGTGTAGGGGGTCGTGCTGGGGCTGGTGTTTCAGGGTTTTGGGCAGAGCAGTGGTGTTCGGGCAGTGTAGGGGGTCATGCTGGGGGTAGTGTTTCAGGGTTTAGGGCAGTGCAGTGGTGTTCGGGCAGTATAGGGGGTCGTGCTGGGGGTGGTGTTTCAGGGTTTAGGTCAGTGGTGTTCGGGCAGTGTAGGGGGTCTTGCTGGGGGTGATGTTTCAGGGTTTAGGGCAGTGCAGTGGTGTTCGGGCAGTGTAGGGGGTCTTGCTGGGGGTAGTGTTTCAGGGTTTAGGGCAGTGCAGTGGTGTTCGGGCAGTGTAGGGGGTCATGCTGGGGGTGGTGTTTCAGGGTTTAGTCAGTGCAGTGGTGCCCGGGCAGTGTAGGGGGTCGTGAAGGGGGTGGTGTTTCATGGTTTAGGGCAGTGCAGTGGTGTTCGGCCAGTGTAGGGGGTCGTGCTAGGGGTGGTGTTTTAGGGTTTAGGGCAGTGCAGTGGTGTTCGGGCAGTGTAGGGGGTCATGCAGGGGCTGGTGTTTCAGGGTTTAGGGCAGTGCAGTGGTGTTCGGGCAGTGTAGGGGGTCGTGCTGGGGGTAGTGTTTTAGGGTTTAGGGTAGTGCAGTGGTGCTTGTGTAGTGTAGGGGGTCGTGCTGGGGGTAGTGTTTTAGGGTTTAGGGTAGTGCAGTGGTGTTTGTGTAGTGTAGGGGTTCATGTTTTAGGGTAGTGCAGTGGTGTTTGGGTAGTGTAGGGGGTCGTGCTGGTGGTAGTGTTTTAGGATTTAGGTTAGTGCAGTGGTGTTTGGGTAGTGTAGGGGGTCGTGCTGGGGGTAGTGTTTTAGGGTTTAAGGTAGTGCAGTGGTGTTTTTGTAGTGTAGGGGGGTCATGTTTTAAGATGCAATGCTCCAATACCTGACCAGTCTGCACTACATAAAACTAAAAATAAAAAGTGTTTTGCACACTTTTGTCATTGGGCTATATGTGGGCTACATCTGGGTAATATTTGTGCTACATTTGGGCTCTTTTTTCACTGGTGGCCATCTTGGAAGACTTCTTTGTTATGAAGTTTCCTAATTTCTTCATTTACTGCAGTCTTCTCAGTAGGAAATGCTTTCAGTTTTTACTTTGATTCCATCAAGAAGGCATTCAGATGTGTCTCACATCTGCCATAAATTCAGAATGTTAGCACTCTAGTTGCTCATTAGATCACTGGAGTAAAGCTACTGCTCACCAGGGAGTTAACTGGTAGTCTGCTGCTGGTATTGAAAGTGATTGTTTCAGTCTGCATGTCAGAATTTTCTAATGAAATAGAAGAGGATATGAGATCTCACTTAAAACATGCCCTAATTTTTCTTTCTGCAGCACTAACCATAATTTCTATTTAAAAAAGAACCCCTCATTTTGTTCCTTTTTAAATTAAATGTTTTAAGTTTTACCGGTTTATTCCAATCAAGATGGCTTCAGGTGTGCCATACTTTTGTCATAAGTAAGGCTGTTAGCGCTCTAGTTGTTATTTAGAACACTCTGGGAAGCTGCAGTAGAACACAAAGGCATCAACTGGCAGGCTGCTCCTGTTGAAATATAACAGGAAGATATTTGAGATCACACTTGAAATATGTCCTAATTTTTCTTTCTACAGCACTAACCATAATTTCTATGACAAAATGAACCCCCTCATTTTGTTCCTTTTTAAATTAAATGTTTTAAGTGTTACCAGTTTATTCCAATCAAGATGGCTTCAGGTGTGCCATACTTTTGTCATAAGTAAGGCTGTTAGCACTCTAGTTGTTCTTTAGAACACTCTGGGAAGCTGCAGTAGAACACAAAGGCATCAACTGGCAGGCTGCTCCTGTTGAAATATAACAGGAAGATATTTGAGATCACACTTGAAACATGTCCTAATTTTTCTTTCTACAGCACTAACCATAATTTCTATGACAAAATGAACCCCATCATTTTGTTCCTTTTTAAATTAAATTGTTTAAGTGTTACCAGTTTATTCCAATCAAGATGGCTTCAGGTGTGCCATACTTTTGTCATAAGTAAGGCTGTTAGCACTCTAGTTGTTCTTTAGAACACTCTGGGAAGCTGCAGTAGAACACAAAGGAATCAACTGACAGTCTCTGCCCTTGTTGGATGTACATGTTTTACTGAGAATGTCAGACTTCATTCTCACATGAGTGAGAAAGATATTGTGAATTTACAGAAAATATGCTCTCATTTTAGCTTCTGGAGCACCTTCCAAACCTCCATGGGACAAGCATGAGAAAATAGTGTTCTCTCAAACATGATTCATGATATCCCAGCAGAAGGTTTTTCACATGGTAAAATCACCTTAGAATACACCACAATTCCTAAAATTAGTATGGTACCATCAACAAATAAATTCTAATGTAACTAAAGCCTGTTATCACCCTTTATAGTTCTCCTTTTGGTGACCCTCAAAATCTTCTATTCACTACAATGCATTTCAATGAGGTACTATCATTTATATTGGTCCCAAGATGGCTGCCAGCAATTCCAGGATGAAGTGCTGACAGCCAATCAGATCTCACGATGACATGTGTGGTTAGGCTCCGCCCAGATATATATGTGACTTTACTTTTGATTTTCTCAGGAACTACTGAACGGATTTACACCATTTAAGCAAAAGGCACGACACTGAACCAAGGGCTACCTCTTTGCCAAATTTGGTGTAATTCCGTTCAGCAGTTCGGGCTGTAGCTGCGACTAAATGTTCCTATGGAAAAATGAATGGGGAAAATGCGTTTTGGGACCCCCTTTTTCTCGGCCCCCGCTGACGTATCACCCCGAGACTTTCAGGATAGGAGCGGACCGGAGCGCCCCAACAAGTTGGAAACTTTCGCGAAGATTCGTCAACCGGCGCCAACGTTATTTCAAATAGAATGTCGCGGATTTCCTATGGATAATAGGTTTTAACTATAACTATCTACTGGCGACCGCCAGTAGATAATATATATATATATATATATATATATATATAATAACATGTATATTTGTAAATATTTTTATTTTTTGTACATTTGTATTTTTTTCCACATAAACATGTACATATAAAGGGCTCCAAGAGATTTAAGAAGGAAATCACCCCTAGATTGTCTGTCTGACCACCAAAGATAGGAAAATGCTACTTACCAGTATGCATCTTTTCTTGGCATGTAGAGCTGCAGAATCACATACTTGTGCATAGATCGCCATCTGGTGGTGGGCTCGGATGTTTGCACCTTGTTGTTGTCTTGGAAGAAGTCTTTGTAGTTACGAGATAGGTGACTCCTCCTTTGGACGATAGTGCGCATGGGCATCAACGCCATCGTTAGATTGTTTTTCGCCATGAAGGGAAATGATGGAGTTTGTAAGAAACAGAAAAGATGTCCATGTGTAATGTATCTAAGTAAGATAACACTGGAACAGATAGAGGTAACGGGGAGGCGGGTGGGCGTATGTGATTCTGAAGCTCTACATACCAAGAACAGATGCATACTGGTAAGTAGCATTTTCCGTTCGAGGCATATGAGCTGCAGAATACATACTTGTGCATAGACTGTATAGCAGTGCTCTCCCTTAGCGGTGGTCACCTGTATCTGTTGCAGTGGTCTGAAAAAGTGTTTTAAGAACAGCCTGGCCCACAGAAGCTTGTTGTTTTGCCTGCACATCTACACAATAGTGTTTGGTGAAGGTGTGTGGCGTAGACCATGCTGCTGCTTTACAAATGTCATCTAAGGGAATGTTTCCTAAGAATGCCATGGAAGCCCCTAGTTTGCATGTTGAGTGCGCTCTAGGGGGAATTGTTAATGTGCGTTTTGCTTTGTGGTAGCATATTAACCCAGGGAGATCCCGGAGGTACCCACTTACACCTAGGCATACCACACAACAACCTGTTCTAGCCGCCACCTCGACTCTAGCACCACCACACCTCTTATACCCCAGTTTGGGGTTTCCTCTTAGGGCTACCCACTCTGACACAACCCTGACCAGACCTGAGAAGAGCTCTGACGAGCCACCCTCCCGCCCAATTAACTCAAAATGACATCCACCACCACAACCTCTTAGGGCTACCCACTCTGACACAACCCTGACCAGACCTGAGAAGAGCTCTGACGAGCCACCCTCCCGCCCAATTAACTCAAAATGACATCCACCACCACAACCCCCAGCCCCTCCACACCAACACACCTAAAACCACATGGCCCGAACTCCTTCTACATCACTTTCCCCCACAACCTCTCCTCAAAAGCGAAAAGAAACCTGAAACACAGACTGATTCGTCAGCACCCAGAAACTCTAGTCGCGGACATCTACCACTGCAACTCCAAGGGTCAACTGAAAACAGATCTCATTTTCCATACCGTAAGACCAGAAAACTGGAATTCAATTCTCAGATCACAACTCCACATAACCAAATCAACCAACACTCCATACAGCTGCAAGCTAAAGTTTTCTATACCCAATCACACTAGGCGTAAGGGCAACATCTCTGCAACTATCTACCACAACGGCACAGTTTTGGTCCAAGCCAATAACGACAACCTGGAAGCATTTGACACCCTCTTCCCTGCACTACGTAACGCCCCCTCGCACCCACACCGCACACACCCGACCTACTCTCCTTCACTGGACAGACTAACCCGCAAAGAGACCCCTCAACCTAATCACACTCCCTCCGTCAACCCCGCCATTCTCTCCCCCCTGAACAACCACCTCCCATCCACCCACCTCGCACAAAACACGCACAATACACTCTTCCTCTCCAACACACACAGGAGGTACGACGCCAAGGATGCCCAGCATCCCCCGCCCAATCGCCACCGACCCCCGCCCACCCCACTACACCGCACCCAACCAACAACTAGCGCCCTCAACCCGCTATCTACGATACCTAACCACACACCTCTCCCCACACGCAAGAGGACGAAGGATCCACCACGCGATCCCCCACGCCCCTTGCCCACAGCCTCACACAAAGCCAACACCGACACCAGGAACGCCAAAACCAAATATATCAACGACAAGCTCTCTCCCCCGCGGGAGGACCCTGCACTAACCACCCTCACCCCCCCCCGTCGAGGAAACAACGCAACGTCTCGCTCTGCTGGAAAGCCAGCTAGAAACAGTAATACTAGGTCTTAATACAATCTTACTAAGCCTCTCCACACTCAGAGAGCCTAGCCAACTCCCTCTCTCGACTCCCGCTTTTCCTTTCACCAGACAGCAACAGCCCCCCAAGGCTCTATGTCTCAGCAGGATCTCAACCCCCCCTCTCGACCAAATCACAGAGACCCAAAAGAACAACTGCGGATATGTCTCCAAGTGAAGCGATGGAGCTCGCCGCCTCCTATGACACTCCTACCTCTGCCACCCCAGAATCCAAGATCGAGGTTATCACGGGATTCAGAAGAGACTGCCCCCCTCCAAGACACTTAAGACCCCTTGCCTTCCTCACCAATATTCCCGGGGATCCCCTAATCAAGAAACACAAAAATGAGGAGACCTCCACCAAATGCATGCTCATTAACTGCAGATCAGCCACCAAACATGCAACTGAGCTGGCGGAAACAATCCTCACCCATGATATAGACATCACCTTCATCACTGAAACCTGGCTAAACGAATTCTCGTCCCCAAGCCTGGACATGCTTGTGCCCCGGGCTATGCACTCATAAACAAAGACAGAAAGGATCAACGAGGAGGGGCATAGCAATCCTACACAAGGTCAACATCTACGTGACAGAAACAGACACCTTCAAATACAATACATTTGAATGCCTATCCGCCAACATTAAGACAAAAGACAACAAATCTCTACTCTGCCACCTCCTCTACCATCCGCCTGGCAACACCACAGCATTCGGGGAACACCTGTCAGATCTGATTACCTACTGCTCACTCCGAGACTCGAACTATCTAATCCTAGGTGACCTCAACCTACACTGGAATGAGGAAAACAACCCGCTAATCCAATCCCTGAACGATCTCCTAATCAACAACAACCTTATCCAGCACTGCTCTGAAGAAACACACGACAAAGGATCTATCCTGGATGCAATTATTGCTCAACGCGACACAATCCGTATCGACCGCATCCTGCCCGTTGACTGGTCGGATCACCACCTCATCTTATTCCGCATCAGCCAACCGATCCTATGCAAACCCCCACGCTGGACCCTCCCAAATGGACAAGAAACCTAACTCAGATCCCCCTGGCAATCCTGGAGGAAAAGATGAGATCTCTCCTTCCCAGCACCACGGATGATCTCTCCACAACAGAACTCACCTCTCACTATAACGCAAACATGACCTCCTTTCTGGACCAACTAGCCCCCCTAAAACTAAAAAGAGCCAGAAACATTCCATCCAGATCCTGGTTCAACACGGACATAAACTCCGAAAGGAGACTCCTCAGGGCCACAGAAAGACAATGGCGGAACAACCCAACCTCAATCATACGCGAGCAACTCAAATCAACTCGCAGGAAGTACAAAAAAACACATAATCAACGAAAAAACCTCCTTCTTCTGCACTGCTCTCGACAACGCAAAAAACAGGCCCAAGGAACTCTTCAACCTCATCAGGCAACAGACTTCCAAGCCCCCCTCCTCGATGGTGGCCTCCAAAGACCGGTGCGATAACTTCGCCAACTTCTTCAACGACAAAATCACCAAGATCGAGCTCTCCTTGGATGTCAACCGCAGTCCCACTCACAGGAGCCTGTCCCCAAGGATAGATGATATCGTACCTAATCACCCACCAAAACTCAGGAAATCCTTCAACCCCATCTCTGAATCGGAGATAGTCAAACTAATCTCCACCTCCAAACCCTCTTCTCACGTCCTCGATCCTATACCCACTCAAATGGCTAAAAAACTTAAACTCTCCTTAGCCCCGCTCTGGAGCAAGATCATAAACAGCTCCCTGAGAACCGGAACCATTCCAGACTGCCTCAAAGTCGGCCAAGTCACACCACTTCTAAAAAAACAGGGCTTGGACACTAACGACTTGAATAACTTCAGACCGTCTCCAATCTTCCTCTCCTTTCCAAAATCCTGGAAAGGTGTGTTCTCCGACAATTGACCCAACACATGGACAACATCAACCTCCTGGACCCCCACCAATCGGGCTTCCGACAAGGTTGCAGTACAGAGACAGCAATCATTAACATCATAGACGACATCCACAAGTCACTAGACACGGACCGATGCTGCTTACTCATACTTCTAGACCTATCGGCAGCCTTTGACACGGTTGACCACAAGCTACTCATCAAAGTACTTCAAAATAGGCTAGGTGCAGAAGAGACGGTCCTACAGTGGTTCTCCTCCTTTCTCCAGAACTGCACACAAAGAATAAAAATCAAAAACTTCTCGTCGGACCTACACCCCGTCAACAGAGGTGTCCCACAAGGATCAGTTCTTTCCCCTCAACTTTTCAACATCTACATGGAACCCCTCACCACCATACTCAAAAAAAACAAAATCCCCTTCCACCTATATGCAGATGACACCCAGATCTATCTCGAAACCTCCTCCATCGATGACATCCAAAGACTTAATGACACTCTTAGAGAAGTCCAACATTGGCTATCCCTTAATCACCTGAAACTCAACCAAAACAAAACGGAATTCCTCCTCATCTCTAACAAAAAAGAGAACCCCCAAATCACAGAATGGCTGAAAGCCATTGACGCCCTCAACGGCAATATCACCCTGGCTGACTCTGTAAAATCGCTGGGAATCACTCTTGATCCAAAACTAGACATGGCCAAGCACATCAAAATCTCTGCAAAAAGCGCCTTCCTCAACCTGAAACTACTCAACAAAATAAAACCCTACATCCCGCCCAAGGACCTCAAACAAGCTACTCAAGCACTAGTGCTGTCCAGACTAGACTATGGGAATGCAGCCCTCACAGGTACAGCTAAATGCCACTTAGCTCCCCTCAGAACAACACTTAACGCAGCAGCCAGAATGATCACAGGAGCAAAGAAATACGATCACATATCACCCGCACTCAAAGAGCTAAAATGGCTCCCAGTCGAAATGCGTGCCAACTTCAGAACTGCCTGCCTCACGCACAAAGCCCTGCATACTGGGAAACCTGCCTACCTGGCCTCCAAACTTAAGAAGGCTGGCCAGACAAGGACCCTCAGGAGCTCCAATACGCTTCTCCTCATCCCGCCGAAAACCCGTAAACAAAAAACCGCAGCCCGCTCCTTTTCTGGAAGTGCGCCCAAAATCTGGAATTCCATCCCAGTCCACATCAGAACTACCCCATCCTTCCCAAAATTTAAAATGCAGCTCAAAGACCTCTTTCTCAAGCGTCCGCCCCCGTATCGATAGCTCCCGACGGAGCACACTAGCCGGAACCAGGCAGATGCCAGATTCTCTGCCATCAAGACATCTACCTCCGCCAAGCCACCGGACACCTACCTCGCCCCTACACCCCTAAAGGAGGCTGGCTTGAGCCAACGTGCACATCGCTATGACTCCATCAAACTTCCTCGCCTTGATGCGGTACAGCACACCCATACCTCCGAAGCGCCATGAACCATTATACCATTATGTATACTACCCCGCTACTATGTGATTTCCTCAATACTATTGCGTTACTGTGTGATTTCCTTGACACGTATGTTGTAAAGCGCTCCGATACCCTCGGGTCTGGCCAGCGCTATATAAAACTCTTAAATAAATAAATAAATAAATAAATAAATTTGAATACATTTGACTATCCACCTGGCAATTCCAGTTTTGGAAATGGGGTTTCCTTTATGAGGTGGAGAGAAAGCTACAAACAGTTGGTTTGTCTTTCTAAAAGGTTTAGTTCTGTCAATGTAATAAAGTATAGCTCTTTTTACATCAAGTGTGTGAAGAGCTCTCTCTGCTACAGAATCTGGTTTTGGGAAAAAAACGGGTAATTCCACAGATTGATTAAGATGGAAAGCAGAGACTACTTTGGGAAGGAATTTTGGATTTCTTCTAAGAACCACTTTGTTATGATGTATTTGTAAGAATGGTTCTTGTATGGTTAAAGCCTGGATCTCACTTACTCTTCTAAGAGAGGTGATTGCGACAAGAAAAGCTACTTTCCATGTAAGGAACTGCAGTTCGCATTTGTGTAGAGGTTCAAATGGAGGACCCATGAGCCTAGTAAGGACAATGTTTAAATTCCACACTGGAGAGGGTGGGATTGTGGGAAGAATTATCCTTTTAAGGCCTTCCATAAACGCTTTGATGGCAGGTACCCTAAACAATGACAAATGTTGTCTGTTTTGTAGGTAAGCGGCAAAGGCAGCAAGATGTATTCTTATGGATGTGTATGCCAGATTACATCTTTGTAGATGCAGTAAATAGCAAATAATGTTTTGAATTGAAGCATCTAGTGGGTCAATTTTGTTGTTATTGCAGTAAATGACAAATCTTTTCCATTTGGCTGCATAGCAAGCTCTAGTAGTAGGGCGTCTAGCTTCTTTAATAATGTTCATACAGTCTGGTGGGAGGTTGAGGTAACCGAACTCTAGGACTTCAGGAGCCAGATTGCTAGGTTTAGTTGAGCTGGATCTGGATGCCTTATCTCTCCATGGTTCTGTGTCAGAAGCTTTGGGGAGAGTTTTAGTTTTTGGTGTGGAACTACTGAGAGTTCCAGGAGTGTTGTGAACCATGGTTGCCAGGCCCATGTTGGAGCAACCAGGATCATCTTGAGAGACTGTTGTTTGAGCTTGCGCACTACTAATGGAACGAGCGGGAGTGGTAGAAAAGCGTACGCAAATCTGCCTGACCAGTTCATCCATATCGCATTGCCCTTGGACGATGGGTGTGGATACCTGGCGGCGAAGGTTGGGCATTTTGCGTTTGCATGTGTGGCGAACAGATCTATGTCTGGGTGGCCCCACATTTGAAAAAACGGATGAAGAACTTGTGGATGAAGTTCCCATTCGTGGATGTGCTGTGTCCGATGACTGCAAAAAGAACAATTGATGGACAGAATGCAGAACAATGTCATACATTCACCCCAGTACAGAGATCTGGACCTAAATCCATCGTTTTTTTGCTCACCATGCCATTCCAGTTTGGACCCAGCCATATGCAAATCAGTCTTGACCCTGCGCCCAATGGGAACAGTCCATCCCGACCTGCCAGGCCAGGTCCTCCCTGGACTGGAAACAAGCATCCTAGGACTGGTTTCGGGCTTTCAGCCCTCATCAGCCATGATAGCTTGACTCCAGTGGCATGGAGAGCACGGGACCCATGTCTGGGCATACCCGTCCCACTCGGGGTGACAAATGCAAAAAGAACAATTGATGGACAGAATGCAGAACAATGTCGTACATTTACCCCAGTACAGAGATCTGGGCCTAAATCCATCGTTGTTTCCGGTCCAGGGAGGACCTGGCTTGGCAGTTCGGGCTGGACTGTTCCCATGAGGCACAGGGTCAAGACTGGTTTGCATATGGCCAGGTCTTAACTGGGGTGGCATGGTGAGCAAAAGAATGATGAATTTAACCCAGATCTCTTGACTGGGGGTGAATGTTTTGATTTGTTCTGCATTCCGTCCATCAATTGTGTGTCTTTTGTGTCCGACGACTGAGCAGATCCGCAATCTGATTGTGTACCCCTGGAAGATGTTCTGCTAGAAGGTATATCTTTTCTGGGATGGCCCATTTCCATATGCTTTGCGCTAGTTGAGAAAGCTGCAAAGAATGTGTTCCTCCTTGTTTTTGTATATAATACATTGCTGTCATATTGTCTGTGCGGACAAGGACAGTTTTGTTGATGAGATGTGTTTGGAATGATTTCAATGCTAGAAAGATTGCTATTAACTCCAGGTGATTGATGTGGAGCACTTTTTGTTGAGGGGTCCACCTGCCCTAAATTGTATGGTTTAGGAGATGGGCTCCCCAGCCGGTGAGCGATGCGTCCGCTGTTAGCACTATCTGTGGAACTGGGTCTAGGAACGGCCGCCCTTTGGAAAGATTTTGTGTGTTCCACCACTGCAGAGAGCGATGTGTGCGGCTGTCCACCAACACCAGATCTGAAAGTTGACCTTGAGCCTGGTTCCACTGACGTGCTAAACATTCTTGTAAAGGGCCCATCTGAAGCCTTGCGTGAGGTACTATGAAAATGCAAGAGGCCATCATTCCTATTAGCTGCATAAACACTCGAGCTGGTAGTCAGTGTTGGGGCAGAAATTTTGTTATGAGGGTTTGCATACTGGCTATTCTGACTGGATTGGGGTATGCAAGGGCTTTGGAAGTGTCTATTGTGGCTCCTAGATACTGATGTATGTGGGACGGCTAAAGATGTGACTTGGTGAGGTTTATTGTAAACCCCAAGTTGTGGAGCAGCTGAATTGTTTGGTGAGTGTGGTGAACACACTGGTTGTATAACTTGGCTTTTATGAGTCAGTCGTCCAGGTATGGAAACACATGAATTTGTTGTCTTCGCAAGTGGGCAGCTACTACTGCCAAACACTTTGTGAAGACCCTGGGTGCTGTGGTCACTCCGAATGGGACGACATTGAATTGATAGTGCTGACCGTCGACTACAAACCTTAGATACTTCCTGTGAGCAGGGTGTATAGGAATATTGAAGTAGGCGTCCTTGAGATCTAGAGTGGCAAGGAAATCGCCTTGTTGGAGCAGTGGGAGGACCTGCTGAAGAGTGACCATGTGAAAGTGGTCTGATTGTATGTAGCTATTCAAAGGTTTGAGGTCCAATATTGGTCTGAGAGTACCGTCTTTTTTGGGGATGGGAAAATAGAGGGAGTAAACCCCTGTGCCTTGATGCTGAAGGGGAACTGGTTCTATTGCATGCTTTTGAAGAAGTGAGAGAACTTTCTGTTTGAGGAGCGCTAGATGTTCCGTGGACATTGGACGGTGTTTGGGCGGTATGGTTGGAGGAGTTGTGGTAAGTTCCAGGCAGTAACCATACTGGATAATTTGTCTTACCCACCTGTCTGTAGTGATGGAGTTCCAGACAGGTAGGAACTGTGAGAGTCTTCCTCCGACCGGAGTGGAATGGTCTGGAGGGAGAGGAGGGAAGTCATTGTTTGGTAGTAGGGGAGGTTCAGTTGTTGTTACCTCGGCCTCTATCCTTGTTATTATTTCCTATGTACCCACCTCTAAAATATGCCTTGTTGGGGGATGTTTGTGTGGGACTCTTGTAGGAGGAGGAAGTAGTGTCTGTGCTGTTTTTGGATGCGCCCCTATAGAAGGAGCGATGAAAGGAACCTCGTGGTGTTTGAAATTGTAATGCTCCCATGGATTTTGCAGTGTCTGTGTCTTTTTTCATTTTCTCTAAAGCTGTATCCACAGCTGGGCCAAAGAGGTGTTCTTGATCGAACGGCTGATTTAAGATAGTTGTTTGCACTTCTTGTTTAAAACCAGAAATGCGCAACCATGCATGTCTGCGAAGTGAGACACTGGTGTTGACAGATCTAGATGCGGTGTCTGCTGCATCGAGGGCACATTTGATGGATGCATTTGTAATTAACTTGCCCTCTTGGACCAGATCGTTGGCCTTGGCTTTGTATTGGTCAGGTAAATGTTGAATAAGATCTTCAAGCTCACCGTAGTGAGCCCTGTCATATCTGGCAAGCAATGCTTGTGCATTAGCTATTCTCCAGTGATTGGCTGCTTGGGAGGCAACTCGTTTGCCTGATGCATCTAGCAGTTTAGACTCTTTGTCTGGAGGTGGAGCATCACCAGAGGTTTGGGAATTAGCATGTTTTCTTGCATTTGAGACTACCAAGGAATCTAAAGGGAGTTGTTCTTTAATGTAAATTGGATCGTTAGGGGCAGGTTTATATTTTTTATCAATCCGAGGATTGAGAATCCTGGTCCTTACAGGGTCTTTAAATAGGTCTGGTGCATGTTTAATGACACCTTTAAGCATGGGTAATGTCTGTATTGATTTTTGTGACTGAGCAAATGTATCTAATAGGAAATCTTCGTCCGTGGGGTCTGAATGTAGTTCAACCCCATGATATTGGGCAGCCCTATAATGAGCTGACTAAAACCTATGTTGTCATCTGGAGGGGATGGCCTAGATGGGTATACATCTGGATCAGGAAGGTCTGGAGGATCTGTGGGATTGTTGTAATCTTCCCATGTATCCTGTGGTGGTGTAGTGTCCTCATCAGGGTCATCTAAAGGATCCTTATTGTGTCCAGCCCCGTCCCCTAGATCATCCTCATCCTGTGGTAAGGGTGAGTATGGTAGTATTGGAGAGAGTCTAGGAGAGTGTCTAGGAGAGTGTATAGGAGAGTTTGTAGGAGACAAAGGTTTGGTAGGAAGAATAGGAGAAGAGGGTCTTATGGGTGAAGTTGCAAAGTCTCTTTTCTTCACAGGTACCTGAGGAGAGTGTGAGGTATCTGATTTCCTCTTCTTTGACGGGACATTGCCGATATGGCCTGTTTTAGGGTCAATATGTAATGTCTTTTGTTTCGGATCGATAGGATCTGGCCGAAACAGTTCTTCCTGCTTGTTGTCTCCTTTCGGTGCTGATTTTTTCGGTTCCGAGCGTGGTTTCGATTTGGGCTCTGGAGCCGTAGGAGTGGTTTTGTGCTCCTTTGGCTTCGATGTCGGTGTCGAGCCTGAAATCTTCTTCGGATCCGAAGGTTTTTGGTGTTTGTTCGGTGCCGAAGAGTTCGATACCGAGGCCTTTTTGGGTGTAACAGGAATAGGGTGTATCCCTGATTTCGGTACCGAAGGTGTTTTATGGGTACTAACATGCGGCTTGCTAGGTCCCGAGCCGCCGGGAGGCTTTTTCTTTGTATGCGGGGCTTCTGAAGTTTTCCCTCGGTCTTGACTAAGGCCTTCAGGCGAAGTTTTGAACGGAGCCTTCTGGTTTTCGGATGGGGCAGGGGCATGGACGTTTGTACTCACTCGTTGACCTGGAGTGATGTGGTCATCGGAGTCGGCGTCATCAGCTTCAGAGACGATGTCGAGCTGCTCCGAATCCTCTGCCTCTGGAACATTGGGGCCTTCGTCAAAAATGTTGTGTGGCGCCGGTGTTGGACTTGGCCCTTTTTGCAGGGTCATCCCTGAACTTTTTGCCTTCCTCCTGTACTTTTTCTGACCTGTTTTTGTTGGTTTTATGACTCTGGGCACTTTACCACTGCTGATCAGTGCTAAAGTGCATATGCTCTCCGTTATAAATTGATGTATGGATTAGTGACTCCATGTTTGGCCTATTTGATTCACTGTCAGACCCTAGTACAGTGCACTGTTTGTGCCCAGGGCCTGT
Organism: Calotriton arnoldi; assembly: GCA_963921515.1. Lineage (NCBI taxonomy): Eukaryota > Metazoa > Chordata > Amphibia > Caudata > Salamandridae > Calotriton > Calotriton arnoldi. The sequence continues at coordinate 1,202,724 of CAWUFW010003869.1, read as the reverse complement.
GAATCAAATGCTCCTGGTGGGCTTGCAGCACTGGTTGTGCCACCCACAGGAGCAGCTTGTAAAGTGTGTCTCAGGCCGGCCATTGCAGAGCCTGTGTGCAGTCTGGTACTGCCATGTCGACTTGGTAAGTGCACCCACTTACCAGTCCCCAAACCTTCCCTTTTCTGCATGTCAGTCACCCCTAAGGTAGGCCTGCGGGCAGGGTGCATTGTATGTAAGAGGTAGGACATGCCCTGGTGTGTGTGGCATGTCCTGATAGTGAATTGCAGCCAATTTCGTTTTTCACTATTGCAAGGCTACCTGTCCCCATAGGCCAGAATGGGCAGTTTGATTATAACAGCTTATAATCCGAATTGACCCAGGGAACATGGTAGAAAAACGAATTTAGTATGCCTGAACTCAGAATGATAAACTACATCTTTTAGTGAAGTTGGTTTTGACATTCTGTGTTTGAAAATACCACTTTTAGAAAGTAGGTATTTTCTTGCCTAACCATCCAGCCTGCCTCTGCTAGCTTGTGTATTGTATGTCTGGGTTTGTGAGGGGCAGGGGGCTCCAGGAGACAGGGTGAGTCAGCACAGGGCTGAATAGACCTATCTGCATGTAGAGTGGTGGGAGGAGTAGCACCTGGGCCTGAATAGGGCTGTGCCTGCCTTCCAAATTGCTGGCTCCACCTCCTGTGGTGCGTCTGATGTCCCAGGCCCACATTGACAAAGGAAGGTGTGCACTGGCAGAATGCACCCAGAACTGGTTTGGACTAGGTACAGGACCCTCTGCCTTCAGAGGACAAAGGATTTGCTAGTATAAATATTGGGGCCCAGACCCCAAGACTTTAGATCACTTCTGGGAAACAAGAAGAACCTTTGTTGAGGAGAGGAACCAGAGAAACTGAAGGAGGAGACTATCCCTATGCTGTGTGCTGTTTGAGGGATTGGCCTGCAGTGGTTGCCTGATTGCCAAAGAAAGGAGAAAGGAACTTTGTGCTTACTTTCATCATCTTGCAGAAAATCTCCAAGGGCTTGAAGATTGAGCTTGCCTCCTGCTGGAGTCTCAGGGATACAAAACTTCACCAACCAGCTCCCCTGAATTCCCTTGCTGGGAATTTGAAGTGCCTACTGTTGTGTTGGGCCTTCTGAGAGACTGCGTGCCGCTGGAAGCGCGACTCACGAAGAGGAAGAGTGTCGCCGCCGCAGCCGCTGTCGCATCGCCGAGAAAGCGTGCCGCCGCTGTCGCCATCGCATCACCGAAGCGCCTCGCATCAACAGAGAAGTGTCGCCGTCGCATCAGACGCCGTCGCATCACCAGAGAAGCGTGTCGCAGGGCCTGTCGCGGCTCAGAAGATTCACCAAGTCGCCGCACGTCCGTGTACGCATCACCCCCTTCGTGTCGTATCAAGAAGAAGACACCATTTTGTTTCATTGCACCGGGTCGTCATCGCATCGAGGCGCTGCGGGTCGCATCGCCACAGAAGCGCAGTAAGAAACCGGCGCATCACCTCCCCACGCGGTGAAGAACCGACGCATCACCTCCTCTCCGGTAAGGAACCGACGCATCACCGTCCCCTACGCAGCAGTAGGGAACTGACGCATCACCGTTCTTGCAACTCTTTTGTTTGTATCGCGTTACGCATCCAAAAGTACATTGAACGTAGAGTGTCGCATTTACCATCTTTATTGAACTGAACTATTTTCTACCATTGACAGTCATATTTTTCATAGTGTATTGTGGATTTTTGTCGTTTTGGGTCTTGTGTTAAGTCTATATAAAAATACTTATTTTTATAATACAACCTGTGTGGTGTCCATCTGTAGTGTTGTCACTGTGTTACTGTATGTATTCACAATGCCTTACACACTGCCTCTGAGATAAGCCTGCCTGCTCGTGCCAAGCTACCAAGGGGGTGAGCAGGGGTTATTTTAGTAGTGTATCCCCCTTACCCTGACTAGACGCAAGGGTCCCTATTTGGCCAAAGGTACCTACCTCTGCCAACTAGAGACCCCCAGTTCTAACATTGGTGGTCAGCGGTGGGGATTCTGGACTTGCATTTGTGATTCATGTACAGTGATTGGTGTACACTACTAGTGAGTGCAGACCAAACGCAACCACATACTATTTTTTCCTGTTTCCCTTTGGACTTTGGTTATTGGAACTCTGGTTAGTTGTTGCACCTGTTGGGCCTTGTCAAAATGGAAGTCAACTTTTGGCACCTGAATATCTACAAGATAAGGAAACTAAAAGTATTTTGCAAGGAGAGGGGGCTACCTGTGAAGAGGAGATCCACAAGGCAGGATCTTGAGGCAGCCCTGCATAGCTATGAGGTGCTACGCTGGGAAGCAACACTAGCAGATGACTCTGAGGAGGAATCTGAGGGGGAGGATCCCCAGCCAGAATACCAAGAGGGCAGTGGCCCTGAGGAGGAAACATTTTGGGAAAGATTGGCTCGTGAAGAGAGGAATCGGATTCGTGCTCGTGACCGGAGGCTGAGGCAGCTAGACCGGGAGTGCGAGGAGATAGAGCAAGCCTTAGCTGAAAAAGAAATGTGTGAAGCTCAAGAAGTGAGCTTGGCTGAGTTGGAGGTGGAGTCCAGCTCAGATGGTGGCAGCAAAATTGAATTAGCTAGTGCTGAGGGAGCAGTACACACACCCCGAGATGTGGCGCCTGACTTGAAGGAGGGGGTTAATATACACCAGAAGGTTCAAGGATATGAGGTAGCTCCAGTGGTGC